>RHKH01000018.1:356115-391964 GCA_009829795.1 Lasiodiplodia gonubiensis
TTTTCCTCGCGTTCCACCTTAAAAAAAGCTATAAAGAATCAAGATTCTAGCATTCAGTTGCTCTGCAAAGAAACCAAAGGAGAGACTTCCCCCACGTGAAACTTCGACCGTCGTTCGGTTTTGTGAAACGTTTGTCCCCCACAGAGTTGAGTGAAACCTTGTTGTTTAAGTTTTCCCGCCAGTAGTCTTGGCCAGATCGCTGAGATCGGGACAGAAGGGCTGAAATAAGGCGCCCCATCTAGGGTATGTGCTCATTTGACCACTGTATGATTGGCCGCCGAGCGTATCTAGATGAGGCAAGCGGCCTGCCAATGAGAATTAACTGCGCTTTATGCGGCACTGACCTCGAAGATCATTACAGCGTATGTTAGAGCCTTGCGACGCTATTCGTCGCTCAGCCAGCGGTGAAGCGTGTTTCGACCGCATGGAAGCTCTTGCTCAATTGGTTATATCGGAGGATACACAGAAGAAGTGATCAGCACTCCAGACCCTGCTTGTTGTTGCAGATATCGGAAGGATAATTCTAACGAAGTTTGAGCCGTTGCAGACCCCACCTTCAGCACTGATATGCAAATTTCTGCGAAATGTGTGTGGGCGCTCCGTTGTGATTATGGCCGCCTTGGTGTCGAATAGCTTGGGGCGGTGGTGTAGGGCGTGCACATTGGTTGGCAGTTGTTGCTCGCCTGTTCTTCATGTGCACATCTTTCTTGCTGCTTCTTTTTCTTCCATCTACGCAGTGATCAAACGCAGGGTCGGCCTGGCCGGCCACAGGAATCCATGACTTATGAAATATCTTCAATATGTCATTAGATACGTTGTATTTTTTTTCTTAGAAAAGTAAACTGATCTCGTTCGCAGTGGCAGTGCGTGGGTTCCATGGAGGTCGAAGCATAGGCTAGCGTATCGATCTATATGCAACCGACGAGAAAAATTTATCTGATCATAGGGATTCTCTCAATGGTTTGTACCATCTCTATCTTTGTTGAATAAAGTGTGGCAGCGCACGCAAAGCATGAGACTATTCTTCCCCTTATCGCGCTCGCTTCCCCCCCGCAGTTTCCTCTTGCGACACAAACTACAAAACTCGGCACCATTTTGATGTACTAGAATTAAACCCCAAAATAGCAAGAAGAAAACACCGGGCCGCGCTTTCTAAGAGTGCCCGTGTCTCGGTGACTGTAGAGCGCACCAGTCCTGGTCAGCCATGAGACTAGAATAGTGAATGTCAACACCATCTTGCGCGCGTGCATTCACCTTTTTTCTACACTTCCATTACTAGGCAACGTGACGTGTGCGAAAGCACTTCGGCTTTTACCCGCGCCAGCCAACTCTGACCGTCTTGACAGTTCCGCCGCACCCCCGAATCAACATTTCTACTGATCATCCAACCTGTCAGCAATAGCGAGCACCTGGGGCGACACCCGCCACGCTCCCTGCCCCCTCCTTTTGACTCACTTTCCGACCGCCGGAGCTGGAAAGGGTTGCACGCGCCGTTGTTCAACATGCCACCCCAGCTGCTGGCCGAGCGTAAAGGTGTCAGCCGGGAACTACTGCGCTGGGCGTGGGCCTTCTTTTCGCAGGCGCGCCCGGACTTCCAAGACGACTTCGATATGATGATGAAAAATTACGCCATCTGCTCGGATGCCAAAGTGTGGGATGAGACAACATGGTAAGTCTGAAATTTCCCTCCTATATGTCCCCTTCTCAGATCACCTTGATCCTTTGGATCGGACACTGGCTAGCTTACTCCATGTTCTCTTCCTAGGCTTACCATGCACGAGACTCTTGCCAACCTCGCCGTAGCGTTTGAGAAGAAACCGCGAGAGGCGCGCCGCAAACTACTCCTGGAGCACCCACAGTCCATGGTAGAGAACAACGCCACCACCTACCAGGAGGTCTGGGTTACGGCGAGCTGCAGTGTCGTAGCGCTGTACTCCGATCCGGACAAGGCCGATGAGTCCGACCCCGATCGCAAAGCCCGCCACATGACCGTGCTCAAGCTCTTCCAAGACTTCCACGACGAGATGCGCGGTTTCCGGCCGCGGTCCAGTGAGAAAGGGCCCACATACTTCCGGGATCTCCCCGACCTCGAGTCTTTCCGCTTCTTCCTCGAAGGGGAGACGCTGACCGACCGCAGGGCTCTCTTCGACTTCGACTGCCGCTCGCTGGTCGCCCTGTGGCACGAGACGTTCCCCTCGCCGAGGATGGGCGACAATCCGAACTGCTGCCTGAACCTCCTCACCTGGATCCACTCCTCCAAGGTGCGCCGCATCCTGGCCAGATGGCGCGAAGCCTTCTCCCCCGTTTCGACGCCGACGCTCGTCGGCGACTTCAAGGTCGCACTCGGAGCCCTCGACAAGTGCCATTACGGCCACGGCCTTGGTCGTCATGGTAAAGGCAAAAACATCGCCAAGTACCCTTATTGGTCCGACCATGAAGCCTACGCTGCGCATGTGATGGACGACCGACTCTTTACCGCCTCCAACTTCAAGGCCCACATCCGCGCGGAGATGGCAGCGCATTTCGCGCGGAAGTTCGACGAGATTGTGGCTGACAGTGACCGTGGTTGGGCTGCGCTGACCGATGATGGCCAGCATGGAGACCTCAATGATGTGATAGAGTGGGCGAGGCCGTGGATCCGGGCCGTGGGAGACTTGTATATATTCGATATGGAGGCAAATAACCACCGTATACGCCCGTCGGTATTGAAGAAATCGGTCGAGAATGGAGATGGCAGCGGCCGATCATCTGCGTCGGAGATGCGTGCAGAGGTCTACCTGGAGGGGTTGATGATGGTGCATCAGGACATTGAAAGAAACGAAGGAGGGTTCTGGGACACAGCCTTGAAGCAAACTTACCCTTTCGAAGCGTCTGGACTGATTGAATTCTGGAGAAGGGTAGAGCATCCTCAGGATGTAGTCCCATGGATCGAAAGTCCCAAGGTCAGGAAGGATTTGTTTTCCTGGGCTTGGGCGTTCTATTCAGACGATCGCCAGACGTTCCAGATCGGGTTCAGGGAAGCTCTTGCAGACAGGGAGCGACGCAGAGCAGAGTACAACATTACAGAAGCGACGGCTTGGTAAGTGTTGAGCTGGACCATTTAAAACCTGAATCATCTTCCCCGTTAACTAATTCTTTCGATTTATAGGGAGCTCATACGAGAGAACCTCGTGGTATTGCTTCTTCGCTACGGCGCAGACCATGCAAAAAGCTTGTGTAGTAACACAAGTGCACAAAATCTCATTGACGACACGGATTTCACCTGGGTAAATTGTTGGATGGTGACCGCTCAGAAGCTGGTTGTGAACAGCGAACTGTTTGCTTTGGAAGACATGGACGACGAAAATAGCAGCAAAAGACTCGAAAACTGCTATAGGGCAGCTCTGGAGCTGCTATGGGCCACTCGCCAGGACCTTGAGGATAATTCTCCTCCGCGGGGCCAGCGATTTACCCGGCAAGCATCGTACTTTCGGAGACTGCTGAACTTGGAACCAGTGTTGATTCCAGCAATCTGGTCGGAATCGACGGCCCAAGATGCGTTGCAAAGTGGCAAACAGTCGTCGCAAGATACCGGAAACATACCTCCGGAGCAGATGTTGATTACACTGTTCCCTTTCAAGGTGGATAGTTTCATCGCATTTTGGAAACAGTCGCTCCGGACAGAGGCCTCGAGCATGCTCTTGATGGTTATGGATCCCGGGATACTTCGGCATATACGCCAATTCGTTGACGGCGTCGACATAGATCGGGTAGCAAGAAGCCTGGCTATCGACGGAGCGAGATATATGACATTAGAAGGGTTTCTTCCCCTACGAGATCAGTCGAAACTCCTACACGTGACCAGAGCCTGCTTTGAGCTGTTGGGGTGCGTCTACAATGACGCAAGGGATCACCCTAACGGATTCTGTGGATCAATGCGAGAACGTGGTCCCAAGAAGTCCGTCAAGTGGGCTGATCGCGCGGAAAAAGCTGCAGCAGGCAATCGAGAAGAGACATGAGTGTAAAGCGATAAAGTGGGGCAGGGGTACCGAAGCCGCCAGCAGACTTCTTCCAGTCATCTTGGATTGAGAAGAGGAAACATTCTTTAGGCCAGAAACTTGACTCTAATTCCTGCTGTGTCTTCCTTATCAGCCCATCATAGGTATCTGCTCTCAAAGAGTTATTAGGAGAGTATCCATATCTTATCATTCTCCTTTCTTTCGTTCAGCGAGGCGCTTGAGGTAGAATTCTTGACATCAACTCTCTCTCTCTCTCTCTCTCTCTTACCAGGCCTCACGTCTCCTCTCCAACACCCTCTATTCTTCGCATCCCAGCGGCACGGCAGAAAGAAATCAATAGAATTTTCATGAACCTCCTCTTCATTCTCTCTTTTCTCCGAGCGGGACGCCCAGCCCATGGCATCCAGCATAATCGCTGGCGGCGGGCGGCACCCATCCATCCAGTACCTCATTCTTCACATGATCGGCGATCTTGAAGACCTCGACCTTGATTGGCCTGCACGTCTCTTTCATCTTGCGGGCGCCCTCTCCCTCCTCCTTCTCGCCGTCGCGGACACCGACCCAACCCCACTCGCTCAGATCACCGCCAGGGCAGGTACTCAGGGCGCACAGCAGGTCCTGCTCGGCGAAGAACTCGATGAAGTCGTCGGGCTGCGAGGGCGAGGCCTCCATGAAATAACGACCCTTCTCGTCAAGACCGGTGACCTGGAAGACGTTGAGAACGTCGTGGACGTCGGACTCGGCGAGACCGTAGGGGATCACGGCGCGGACGAGGTTGGAGTGGCAGTGGTAGTTGTAGGTGCGGCCGGTGAGCATGCGGTTGACTATGCCCGAGTCAGCTCTTCTTCTTCCTCCGAGAGTCCTTTTGAACGGGCCCTAAGCCACCGTGATCTTCCCAGTCACCCGGTCGACCCCTTCGCAGAGCCGAAGAACGCAGACGCGCAGGAGAGCAAAAAAGGAAAATCGAAAAAGGAATGGCAGAAGAATGTGAGGCAACCACGAACTCACCGTAAGGATCGCACCTCGTCCCCAACAAATCATGGCACCTCCCACCCCACCTGCTCCTGCCCCTCTCCCCTTGCTCGACGCCCTTGTCCCTCCCGTCGCCATCGCCGGCGGCGGTGCCCCACCTCCCCAGCCCTTCCCTGCCCAGCGAATCGGCCACGATGCCGCACAGCGGGCGCATGTACGGCAGGCAGCTCCACAGGCGGTCGCCGGTGCTCACGTGGCTGGCGTGCAGCTGGCGCGTGCGGCTGGCCCAGAAGCGCTCCCGCGGGTTGCCCGCGCTCCACACGTTCAGGTCGCCCACCTGCGGCCCCGCCGGCGTGCTGAGCCGGAACACGCTGCCCGCGGGCACGTGCCAGGCGGCCCCGCTGCGCGGCGGGATGGTGAGGGTGGTGAGCAGCTCGCGTTGGGAGGACGGCTGGTCCGACGATGGGCTGCTGGCAGTGGCGGCGATGCGCGAGTAGAGCTCGGTGGGTGGGTGCAGGATGCTGGAGGGCGAGTCGGGCAGATAGGCGGGGACGGGAGGATTTGGGCAGGATCTGTAGGGCGGTAGAGCCATTGTGAAAGCCCCGGACTGCTGTTAGGAGGTAGTAGGTGTTTGGCGAGGCGAATCCGGATTTTTTTGTTGTTGCGGGGATAGAGACAGCGGGGTGGTGAGGGTTATAATGATTTTCATTCTAGGCCATTGATGGCTCCGGAACGCCAAGGGCGATGCCGATTACGCTGCCGGTAGCCTGAATGAGTCGCCGATGAGGCCGAATGTGGCTTGGATGCGCTGGCGCGAGGAGTTCTTAATTATGAGGTGATGACTATCTGATCGGCTTCTGAACGCGATCTATCAATTAGTGGCCGGCCGTTCCGCCGAGCAATGCGGGGTCGGCCGGCCGTACTTTCGGCGACACGCGGGATTTGGAAACTAGCTTGGTATCTGGAACCCCATAAGCATAAAATTGTCCGGACCCTGCACAAGTGCTCAAAGAGGACCGATTAGAGCGATGGTCTAACCAACACTTGCCCTCCATCCAGCACGAGCGTATCCCCATTTACGTGCCCCGCCGCCCTACTGCTCAGGTACACGACCGCAGCTGCGATGTCTTCAGGCTGGCCGAGCCGGCCGTTCGCATTGCTGGCAGCCAGCCTCTCCTGACCGCCTGACGCCTCCATCAGCCCGTTGGCCATTTTGGACGGGAAAAACCCGGGCGCGATGCCGTTGACGAGGATGCCACGCGGGGCTAGCTCGACTGCAAGGTTACGCGCAAGGTGCAGTACTGCTGCCTTCGATGCCGAGTAGGCCGGTGTGCTGTTCGGACCCGTGCTTCCAATGCCCACACCTGCTGTCGAGCCCGTCACGATGACGCGCGCCGGAGACGAGGGACCGGCTGCCTTTTCGAGGAGCGGTGCGAATCTGGACGTCGGTCAGTCGCCGTCACACCACATGGGCTGAACATACTTCTGGATCGTGAAGAACACGCTCTTCACATTCAAGTCCATGACTTTGCCGAATGCGTTATCGGGGTGATCATCGAATTTCGCGCCCCACGTTGCGCCCGCGTTGGCGAACAGAATGTCGACCTTATCCGTGTGCTTCGCAACCTCGGCCATTAACCGCTCGATCTCAGAGACCTTGCTGCTGTCTGCGGGCACTGAGATTGCCTTGGCCAAAGGGTGTTTGTTTGGGAGCGCGTTGAGTGCTGCGCAGGCTTCCTCGCACGCTTTCGCCTTGCGGGAAGTGATGAAGACTTTCGAGCAGCCGGCTTGGAGGAGGCTTCGGAAGCGCGATCAGTTGCATGCCATTTTCCTCATGTAAACGCGCACTCACCCAGATGCGGCGTGTAGACCCAGGCCACGAGAACCGCCGGTCACGACAGCTACCTTGCCATCGAGACGGAAGATGCTGTTGAAGTCTTTCAATTGGACGTCTTGCTGTGCTGAACCCATTTTTCTGGCGTGTGACAATGTCGTTGATTGAGGGGAAGTGAGCAGCGAAGCACGGGTAGAACGATGCTCACGAAGGCGGAGATTATAGTCCCGAGGCGAACAGTGCTACCCCACGCCAGATCTGATGATTACTACGTACCTCGGCTGAAATATCACCCCTGCTAGTGCAGCCTCGTTAGGCAATCGCGCACAGACATAACGTGGGGCACTGCTTTACCAGATATCAAGGGCCGCAGTCCATGAGAATATATATATTAGATCACTTTTAACAGTAACAACTTGGTTGACTAACGCCCCCATGCTCGTGATAATGTGCAAGATCATGATGGTTTTTTACCCTGGCAGGCATAAAATGCTGCGCACCCAGACGAAAACAGAAAGATGCAACACGCTTTTCCAACCCTGACCATTTAGTGATCGCCGTTGATCTGCTTTTCCAGATTTGCAACAAGAGAGCTCGGGCCATTTGCACTTTGAGCTGTCCTCAGAGGCGAGATGTCCGAAGGGGCGAGCGCTTCTCCGTGCTGCTTTGGGCGGAAAGGAATAGGTGTGCTTGGTCGGGATGCGAGGAACTGGCACAACTGTTAGCTTTTCCTTGATATGGGCTCTCCGGCCGGACTTACAGACGATGCAGCGGACAACAAAGCGATGAGGGAAGCCTGGACCACGTCTTCGTGAATGCCAACACCCCAAACCTTCTGGTTGGATGAGGGGGTAGAGCACTCAATGTACGTGGCGGCCTGCTGTTGACCCTCGCGACCCTCACCCATGGCGTGCTCCTTGTACTCGGTGACGTCGAGCTCGATGCCAAGAGACTTCAAGGCGTTGGCAAGAGATGAAATGGCACCGTTGCCGACACCCTTGATCTTGTGCTGCTGGCCGTCGATCTCGATGACACCAGAGAACAGCCTCTTGAGGTTCTTGCTGCTGGGCATCTTGCCATCCCCACCCGGAGCAGGAGATACTGAACGATCGGTGAGAATGTCGTAATCGACAAGGGTGAACCTTGGGTTCTTCTCGAGGTGATACGAGTCCTTGAAGAGCTTCGTAATCTCGGTGGGAAGAAGCTCGCGTCCAAGAGCATCCGTCTGCCTCTGGATGATCTTGGAGAAGGCAATCTGAAGGCCACGAGGAAGGTCGAGGTCGAGCTCGCGCTGAATGATCCAGGCGACGCCTCCCTTGCCAGACTGGGAATTGACGCGGATAATGGCCTCGTAGGTACGTCCGATATCCTGGGGATCGAGAGGCAGGTACGGAACTTGCCAGTGGCTGAGGTCGGTCGCGCCCTCGGCTTTGCGCTTCTGGAAGCCCTTCTTGATGGCGTCCTGGTGAGAACCGCTGAAAGCGCAAACGACCAACTGGCCGCCATAAGGCGCCCTGGCGTGCACAGGGATCTTGTTGCTCTTCTCTACCACATCAATTACGGCAGGAAGGTCGGAGAAATCAATCTTGGGATGGATTCCCTGAGTGTAGAGGTTGAGGCCGAGGGTGACGAGATCAACATTTCCAGTTCTCTCGCCGTTTCCGAACAGAGTGCCCTCTACTCTGTCTGCGCCGGCCATCTGCGCCAGCTCGGCGGCGGCCACAGCGCAACCGCGGTCGTTGTGAGGGTGGAGGGAGACACAGACCTTCTCCCTCTCGGAGATGTTACGGCAGAAGTATTCGATCTGGTCGGCGTAGACGTTGGGGGTAGCCATCTCGACGGTCGCAGGAAGGTTGAAGATGATCGGGTTCTCGACGGTCGGTTCCCAAGCGGCCTTGACGGCCTCGCAGACCTCAAGGGCAAAGTCGGGGTTAGAGTCAGAGAAGGTCTCCGGGGAGAACTCGTAGGCCCATTCAGTGCCTGCCTGCTCGGGGTCGTCCTTGGTGATGGACCTCGCGTACTGAGTGCATTCCACCGCCAGAGCCTTGGTCTGCTCGTTGTTCATGTTGAAAACAATCTGCTGGAAGCACGGGCTGGTCGCGAGGTACAGATGAAGGATGGCCTTCTTCGCGCCTCTAAGCGAGTCGACGGTGCGGCGAATGAGCTCCTTGCGGCATGGCGAGAGGACCTGGAGCCAGACATCCTCGGGGACGATACCGGGAGTGCGCACGAGCTTCTGGGTGAAGTCGAAGTCGGTTTGCGACGCCGAAGGGAAAGAGACCTCAATCTCCTTGTACCCAAGCTTGACCAGCATGTTGAAGTAGTCCCACTTCTGGTCGCCGTCCTACAGGAAAAATGTTAGGAGAAGAGCGCCCGCCCAGAGCTAGAAACGAGCGTACCATGGGGTCGACGAGGGACTGGTTGCCATCGCGCAAGTCAGTGGAGAGCCAGCGCGGCGGCTTCTGAATGGTCTTTGACGGCCATTGGCGGTCAGTGAGGTTGAGAGGCTTGAAGGCCTTGTATTTTGTCGAAGGGTCTTTGAGCATAGGCATGGTGGCAGTTGTGTTGGGGAACAGAATTTGCCTGGGGATGAGGATTTAAAGAAGTGCTGGCATGGCGACGTCAAAAAGTTGGATTGACTCACGAGGGGCGCTACCACGCTACGGCTCACAAACCGCCAATGCCGCTATGCATGCACTGCAGCCCCGCTATTCCCCCGCGCCGACACCGGGGCCCCTGCCAACCAAAGCCGCCGATTTCAGGAACGCCCAATGAAAAAGGCCAATAATGCCATTATTTTCGCGCCACGCGAGGCAGTCGCGTCAATTGGACATCCTGCATGCCCGGTGTCACATCATCCGTGCTCGGGCTTGCTATCCAGAGTTTGAAATGAAGTCTATCCGTATAATAAAAGCCCTCTGAGCATGGTAGAGTCAGACAGGGCACCATTGCGTAACTCCAAGCTCCATCTGCCTCCACATCTATCCGCAACAAAGCGCCTGGGAAATCAAAACATCGGCTTAAGAAAAGCGACAGCCTCTCGGATCTACCACCGACACCTCGAGATAGCTTCCACGGCGCTTCAAATAGCACCGAGACGCGCCAAATCTACAGCTTGCTCTCAGCTGGCTGCTTCAAGCGGACAACACCCTAGGAATGTCAGTGCAGGGACTCTCGGTAGTACAGCCAGATGACTCACCTCTTGCACACAAGTAGCGATGAGCTTGCCGTCCTTGCTCCAGATCTTGGAGATGGCCAGTCCTCTCCCGTCGCCCGCCCAGGGGCTCTCCATCTCAGTGAACATCCACTCGTCCGCTCTGAAGTCCCGGGGACTATGGAAGTATATCGAGTGGTCTAAACTGACCATCATGCCAATCTCCGGCCTATCTTCCTCAGCCTCTGCAAGGCTCTTGCCCGCGCGCAGACCCTTGATTACATGGTCGGTCATGCCGGGAATACGCTTCACCTTCTCTTCATCCTCGTGGAGCATCTTCCGGAGTGTTTCCTCATCGATGGTCGGCCGTCCGCCCCGCTGCGACTTAAATGTCCACAATCCGTGCACGCGAGCGACGGTACCTATCAGGAAACTGTCAGACATATATGCGATAGCAGAGAGGTGTGCCTGATGGCCGCCTGAGGGCGATATAGTCCCGCGCGCCCGGATCCACTGCCTGCACTTCTTCGTGTGCGGGAAAGGCGAGTCGTCTGTCTCATGATTAGTATAGTGTTCAAGAGCCTCGGATGTCTTTGGAGGCGCACTGTTGCCTATGTCGATTCGCTGGCTCTCGAACGGTTGGTCGTCGCCATGCGCAAGGCGACGCGACTCTTCTTCACTGGGCCCAGGCACTTCGGGCATGGCAAAGGCATGCTCGACCTTCCTCTTGCCGGCGCTGTCCATCTTGACGAAGGATAACGTCGTGGTGAATATGACCCTGCCGCGCTGCCGCGCCTGCACAGTACGCGTCGCAAATGACCTGCCCTCTCGTACGTGCTCAACGTGGTATACGACGGGGATCTCGGAGTCGCCGGCCAGCACGAAGTAGCAATGCATCGAGTGAATGCTGAAGTCCTCGGGGATGGTGCGCTGGGCGGCAGCAAGACACTGGGCGATGATGGCCCCGCCGAAGATGCCACGGGCGCCGGGCGGGTGCCATAGAGGCTGGGTATTGGTGAACAAGTCGGGGTCTATCGGAGTGAGCTGGGTCAAGTCGAGCATCTGCTCGATGGCAGACTTGGAGGAGTCGATGGGCGGCGGCTTGATAAGGGTCGACATGGTGACAGCGTGCACACAAACGTCACTCGGCGGAGCACAGAGGAGGGACGGGCGGGTTATGAGGACAGCGATACGGCCGAGCGTTCACATGGTGCTGGCTAGCTACGACGAGCGTTGACTTGTGAAGGCGGCTGACGGAGCGCCAAGGTGGCGGTGATTCGCACCGGCTCCCGTGCCGAGGTTCAGACGCACAGGCGGCGACCGCAGCCCGAAGTGCCGCTGCCGCCCGGGCGACTCCCGAGAAGGCTAGGGTCACGTGCAGCGTCTGAATTGCTTGGGACCTTATTAGCTGCCGCGCGGATGCCGGAAGCCCAGCGTCTGGGGCCTGGCCGGCGGTCGCGGACGCGTCGGACAATGAGACGCGGCTGAGGTGCTGGGGTTGCACTCAATGTCCAACGGCTGCTCTATTTCTAGAACGCCCCTGATGTTCTAGTGAGGCACCGGCGCGCCCGTCTCCACAGCTGCAGCAGCGGCCGCTCCTCAGATCTTACGCATCGCGCTCACTGGTGCTGCTGCTGCCCGGGTGCTCAGACTTCGCACTAACCGTCCACGCCCACGCGGACGTCATTCGCAGCCGCGCTCTCAGGGTCTCGTGTCCGCCTCCGCCCAACAACATCCCCTCCGCCCCGAAGGCGCGCATGTTTCGTGGATGCGACGTCCCGCCCGCTGCCATCTCGCGCCCGATCGGATTGACGCGCCTGCCCCTCTCCCTGCGCCGCCCGTAGATGCCCCCCGACACGCGCCCTCCGCTCGCACCACTGCCCCGACGCCCGCGCCCGAGTGACGCATGCCACCATGGCCGACCAGAATCCTGAGCTGCAGGCGCAGCTTGCGGAGCTCGATCGCGAGCTAGAGGTGCGTCCTCGCATTGCGACAACGCCACTTCGGAACGTAAGGCTGACTGCAGCGCGCCCACGACGAGCAGGAGGGAGACATTACCAAGAAGGGGTACGTACGCCACCCTGCGCGAAGAGTCCTTCTTGCTGATCGCCCCGCGCAGCTACGACAAGCGCCGCACCATCTTGTTTTCCCAGTACTTTGGCCAGGGTCCCGCCGATGGCAATGCTGCCCGCACATTCTCGATCCAATCGGGCGCCCCCAGCCTGGACCAGGGCCGCACCTTTTCCATGTACAGCGACAATCGCGCAAGTTCCTTTGCCGCCTACAATCCTCCCAGCATCAGCCTGCCGCCCCAGCAGGATGCCCCGCGCGCCCAGTCGCCCTACAACCCAAACGGCGGATACTTTCCTGCGCAAGACTCATCCCAAATGCCGCCACCCACTCCCGTGGGCCGGTTCCAGGAAAGGGAGCTGGGCGTGCGCAACAACTCGGTACAACGTCAGTCTTCGTACGGCAGTGACACCTTCATCCCTAGACCGCAGACTCCGGAAATGTATGGCAACCCCTCGCGATCTAGCACCCTCATGAACTCGGATTTTGCCTTCAACCCTGCCGCACACCAGACATACAATGAGCAGTCGCCCGGCGGCACCAGTCGCCTGAGCACCATGCTTGATTCCCAACAAGGTTATTTCTCGGACTTTGCCGGAGCCCAGATGCAGGATCCATCTAGGGACAGCTATGGAGGTCCGAATCGCTATTCGTCTGGAGATGCCTTCTCTCCAACCGCCGTCATTCCCCCGCCAATGCTAGGGGAGCATGAACTGCCTCCCCCAAGTGTAGTCGAGTGCCAATTGCCGCTGGAGCCACGCGAGGTACCCTTCGCCGTATACGACCCGCACAACGGCAATGTTCCAATGTCTAAATTCGATAATATTGGAGCCGTCCTACGCCATCGCGGACGCGCAAATGCAAGACAGGCTGCTTTCTGGGTCCTGGATTCCAAGGGCAAAGAAACCGCGTCAATCACTTGGGAAAAGCTGTGCAGCAAGGCCGAGAAGGTTGCACAGGTCATTCGCGACAAGAGTAATCTGTATAGGGGAGATCGCGTTGCGCTGGTCTACCGGGATAGCGAGATCATTGATTTCGCCATTGCTCTTTTGGGCTGTTTCATTGCTGGCGTCGTGGCCGTTCCAATGAACAGTGTCGACGACTACAACAGGCTCAGTCTGCTCCTCACGACGACCCAGGCCCATCTGGCGCTGACCACGGACAATAACCTGAAAGCTTTCCAGAGGGATATCAGCAACTCACGCCAGAAGTGGCCCACGGGTGTTGAGTGGTGGAAAACGAATGAGTTTGGCAGTTATCACCCGAAGAAGAAAGATGAAGTCCCTCCTTTACAGGTCCCGGATCTGGCGTACATCGAGTTTTCTCGTGCTCCTACCGGAGATCTGCGCGGCGTTGTCCTTAGCCACCGCACCATCATGCACCAGATGGCTTGCATCAGCGCTATAATTGCCTCCATCAACAATAGCGAGCAGAAGGAGAAGGCCGACACGTTCAATCCCAACCTCCGAGACAGGAACGGCAACTTCATTGTTCCGAGTCAACAGACTAGGAGCACAGGTGGAGAAGTGATTTTGAGCTACCTCGATCCTCGTTCCGGTCCTGGAATGATTTTGGGTGTTCTTCACGCCGTGTATGGAGGCCACACGACTGTTTGGATGGAGCCAAAGACTGTCGAGACTCCTGGATTGTATGCGCACCTCATTTCCAAGTACAGGACTACTATTATGGTCGCGGACTACCCCGGTCTGAAGCGGGCAGCATACAATTATCAACAGGATCCCATGGCCACGAGAAATTTCAAAAAGAATACTGAGCCCAACTTTTCCTCTGTCAAGATATGTCTCATCGACACTTTGACCATCGACTGCGAATTCCATGAAGTTCTAGCGGACAGGTGGCTGCGTCCCATGCGGAATCCAAGAGCGCGAGAGCTCGTGGCACCCATACTTTGCTTGCCAGAGCACGGCGGCATGATTATTTCAGTCAGAGATTGGCTTGGTGGCGAAGAAAGAATGGGGTGCCCTTTGAGCGTGGACCCTGAACCAGAAGATGCCGAAGACGGAAAAGACAAGGCGCTCGAGGCTTCAGCTTCCAATGGCTATAGCAGCTTGATTGGTGGTGGCGGTGCAACGTCAAAGAAGTCGTATAAGCAGAAGAGCCGCACTGAGCTGAGCGAAGCTCTCCTTGACAAGGAAGCTCTTAAAACCAACGAAGTCATTGTCCTTGCTATGGGCGAAGAGGTAAAAAGGAGATCCAATGAGCCTGGCACAGTCCGAGTTGGAGCTTTCGGTTATCCTATCCCCGACGCAACGTTGGCGCTTGTTGATCCCGAGACGAATCTTCTGTGCTCCCCCTACCAGATTGGCGAGATCTGGGTGGACTCGCCATCTCTATCAGGTGGGTTCTGGGCGCTGCCAAAGCACACAGAAAGTATTTTCCATGCACGCCCCTATCGATTCATGGAAGGGAACCCCACCCCGGTTCTCGTTGAGCCTGAATTTCTCCGCACCGGTCTGCTGGGCTGCATCATAGAAGGCAAGATCTTCGTTTTGGGTCTGTACGAGGACAGGATACGGCAGCGAGTCGAATGGGTTGAGCACGGTGTGCAAGAAGCGGAGCATCGCTATTTCTTCGTGCAGCACCTTGTCGTGAGCATCATGAAGACCGTTCCGAAGATATATGATTGGTAAGCCATTCTTGCTACTACAGGCGCCCGCATTATTAACGCAGGATAGCTCCGCTTTCGATTCCCACGTCAACAGTGAATATCTTCCCATTGTTTTGATCGAAACTCAGGCTGCATCGACAGCTCCGACCACAACTGGCGGCCCCCCACGTCAATTGGATATTGCCTTCTTGGATTCACTCTCTGAGCGCGTCATGGACGTCCTTTATCAAGAGCATCACCTCCGTGTCTATTGCGTTATGACAACCGCTCCGAACACATTGCCTAGGGTGGTCAAGAACGGACGAAGGGAAATCGGCAACATGCTTTGCCGGAAAGCTTTCGATAGTGGGGAACTTCCCTGCGTCCATGTCAAATTTGGCGTCGAACGGGCTGTCCAGAATCTCCCTGTCGGAGATGATCCTGCTGGCGGGATCTGGTCTGCGCTATCGACCGCAGCTCGTCAGGACATGCTCATGATGCAAGACAAGCAATACTCTGGAGTCGACTATCGTGAAGTCGTCATTGATGACCGCACATCAACGCCGCTCAATCAATTCAGCAACGTTCACGACCTTATGCAATGGCGTGTATCGAGGCAAGCAGAAGAACTGGCTTATTGCACAATAGACGGTAGAGGGAAAGAAGGCAAGGGCATCAACTGGCGCAAGTTTGATTTGAAGGTCGCAGCCGTCGCCATCTACCTGAAGAACAAGGTCAAAGTCATCCCCGGCGATCACCTGGTCCTTATGTACACGCATTCGGAGGACTTCGTGTATGCGATTCATGCCTGTTTCGTACTTGGCTTGGTCGCGATTCCCATGCCGATTTTGGACCAGAACCGTCTGGGAGAGGATGCGCCCGCCTTACTGCACATGGTTGCTGATTACAGGATCAAGGCAATCATTGTCAACAACGAAGTTGACCACGTGCTCAAGCAGAAAGCCGTTTCACAGCATCTCAAACAAACGGCTACTGCTCTGAAGGTCGGCATGCCTCATACCTACAACACTTCGAAGCCATCAAAGCAGTCACAGGGCTGCCGCGAACTCAATTTGACTATCCGGCCTGCATGGGTCCAGCCCGGCTATCCGGTTCTGATCTGGACATACTGGACGCCTGACCAACGGCGAGTTGCCGTGCAGCTGGGCCACGATACTCTGATGGCGCTTTGCAAAGTTCAGAAGGAGACTTGCCAGATGACAAGCACTCGGCCTGTTCTTGGTTGTGTTAGAAGTACGATTGGTCTAGGTTTCATTCACACTTGCCTCATGGGCATCTTTTTGGGTAAGCTTTGAGCCCTTGTTTGCAGTTGCACCCCTAACAAGCTTTGCAGCTGCCCCGACGTACCTGGTTTCGCCAGTGGACTTTGCACAGAACCCCAATATTCTGTTCCAGACTTTGTCGCGGTATAAGATCAAGGATACATACGCGACCAGTCAAATGCTGGATTTCGCCATGGGACACAATGCTGGCAAGAGCGCTGCTTTGCATGAGCTCAAGAACCTTATGATCTCAACCGACGGAAGGCCACGTGTGGATGTTTGTAAGTCCTGACTGCCATCCCCCTTTTGAGCTTGCTCGTTTGCTGACCCTCTCACAGACCAGAAGGTGCGACTGCACTTCGCGGCTGCCGGTCTGGAGAGGACTGCCATCAACACGATTTATTCGCACGTGCTGAACCCCATGGTTGCCTCTCGGTCATACATGTGCATTGAGCCAATTGAATTATGGCTAGATATGAACGCTCTTCGCAGGGGTCTCATTGTCCCTGTTGATCCTGATACCGAGCCATTCAGTCTGCTTGTCCAAGACTCGGGCATGGTTCCTGTTAGCACGCAGATTTCCATCGTTAACCCAGAAACCAATCGTCTTTGCCTCAATGGCGAGTACGGCGAAATCTGGGTGCAGTCAGAAGCGAATGCTCACAGCTTCTACGGCTCAAAGGACCTCTTCGATGTAGAGAGGTTCAATGGCCGGACCGTTGATGGCGACCCGAATGTCAGGTACATGCGTACTGGAGATCTCGGTTTCTTGCACAATGTCGCCAGACCCATTGGCCCAGGAGGCACCATGGTAGACATGCAGTGTCTGTTTGTGCTGGGGAGCATTGGCGAGACGTTCGAGGTCAACGGACTGAGCCATTTCCCGATGGATATCGAATACTCGGTGGAACGGTGCCACCGCAACATCGTTCCAGGAGGCTGGTAAGTGGCCAAACAGTGCGTCATCATCAGCAAGAGTGCAGAACTAACAGACGAATAGCGCCGTGTTCCAAGCGGGCGGGATGATCGTCATTCTTGTAGAGATCTTCCGCAAGAACTTCCTTGCATCGATGGTGCCCGTCATTGTGAACGCCGTGCTGAATGAGCACCATATCGTCACGGACATTGTTGCGTTTGTTTCCAAGGGAGATTTCCCGCGCTCCAGACTGGGCGAAAAGCAGCGTGGTAAAATCCTGGCGACTTGGGTCACACGCAAGATGCGCACCATTGCGCAGTTCAGCATCCGCGACCCCGATGGCGCGGACAGCCAACTCACCGAAGTGGCTGAAGAAAACGCGGGCGGTGCGCGTCATATGAGCATGATGCAACAACAGCCACAGGGCAGCAGGAACGGTAGCATCAAGCGACCTAGCAGTCTTCGCAAGGTAACCTCTGCCTCAGCTTTGCCTGACCCTAGCCTGCCTTCCCCACTGCAAATTCACCAACAGCAGCAACAGCAAGCAGGCTTCGAGCTTCAGCCAGGCATCCAAGAGATTCCTACCCCAGGCGAGGGTGATGACGCACGCACCCCGACGGCAGAGCACCATTGGCAGGCGTATCCGCATCTGCAGCCTCCTGCAACGGGTGGCCCCGGCGGCGGCACGACGGACTACTCTCCTGTCGACATGGCAGGCGTCTTCGACAACGGCAGCTATACCAACAGCGGTCAGAACTCGATCCAGCAGAGCCGGAGACCGAGCATGATTGACATGCCTCCTGGTCAGATGCAGCAGCAGCAGCAGCAGTGGCAAGGGCAGCCGTACAACGCTGGTTGGCAGCAGCAGCAGTTTGAGCAACAGCAGCAGGGGTACGGCATGCAAAACGAGGAGGGACATGAGCAGGCGCCGCAGCCGAGTTATGCCAGCAAGCCGTTTCTGAGTTTGCCGGCTGACATCGAGGGTGACAGTGGCAGGATCGGCGGAGCGGGCGGTGGGTTGAGGGTAGCGAACAGGAGCAGCGTCGAGAGTGACGAGTGGCCGCAGGAGGCGTTGATGCACATGAACCTGAACCATTGAGAGAAGGATCCATGATGCTAATGGCCAGATGTGCCGCTTTCCAAATGCTGTTGCGAAGAGAGAGGAATGTACAGGAACATGACAGCAATTGGCGGCAGTACATTTGGATCATTCTTGGGTTACGTCGCTTGTGTGCGAATGTCAAAGACGTGCGGATGGGATATGAGGGACGGCTTTCTTGTGAGATTTGGCCAGCATTTCTACGGAAGCAAAACAGTATTTTGTATATATTCCTTTCTTGAATTTCGCGGGCGCCGGCAGTCTCGGCCTTTTTCAGTTGCGCTGTTTGCTTGTGAATAGTGCTGTCCTTTTTCCCGATGAGAAACGGGCTTGTGCAAATGATAGGGTATGTGGCGACATGATATCATTGTTTTTGTGGGCGGTTGCATCTTTCTTGAGGATCTGAGTATTCACAGGCAATGGCATTCCTAAGCAGGTTTAATCATCTTGGCTGCGGTGTCGAGTCAGAAACCATTACGCGCGCGAGATCTCGATCTCGATCGTTCAGACAGAACAATGAGCGACATTTGAAGAGTAATCAGCGCAGACGTCAGGACCGCAGCAAGTAATAGCATGGAGCAGGCACCAAGGGAAAATCAGTTCACATTTGCGGTTCCGCACGTTGACTGGGTCTGGAGCGGATGCCAGAGGGATGACATAATGATGAGAGCAGTGCTGCCTTCAACACAGAATCGGATGACTATGACGAACGGCATTTTGGCACAGTGGAAGTAGAACAGATGTATTATTTATTTGACTCAATATCCATCAAGGTGCAGCTTTCACCAAAAGCATTGCACATCTTCTATTGATTAGTCATTCGCAAAGCCAGCCGCTTTCCCAAATAGGAAATTCTCTACATTGAACCAACGCCACCATGGCTGAAGTCGCAAGGTAAGTCAATTTTCAGCATCCTCTTTCTCTCGCTTCTACTAATGGACTTCTGGTGGACATGACAGCCACATCGCCTCTACCGACTACAAGCCGCACCCGAGCGGCGCGCAGATGAAAGCTGCGCAGTGGACAGGCACGCAATCCATCACACTGGGGTCGGTGCCGCGGCCAACCGTCACAGCTCCCGCAGACGCGGTGGTGCGCATCACTCATTGCACCATCTGCGGGTCGGACCTGCACATGTACGCGGGCGACATGAACGCGGCGATGCGCAAGGGCGACATTATGGGCCATGAGGCCATCGGCATCGTCGACGAGGTGGGTGCCGACGTGCACAGCCTGCAGCTCGGCGACCGCGTCGTCATCCTGCCCGTCATCGCGTGCGGCGAGTGCGCGTACTGCGAGAGGAAGGAGTACTCGCTGTGCGACCGCACCAACCCGAGCAAGGAGCTCGAGGCCATGTACGGCCACCGCCTCAGCGGCATCTTCGGATACTCGCACCTGACGGGCGGCTACCCAGGCGACCAGGCCGAGTACTGCCGCGTGCCCAACGCCCATCTGACGTGCGTCAAGGCTCCGCACGGCGTCGACGCGAAGAAGCTGGTCGGCCTCGCCGACGTCACGACCACGGCCTGGCACGGCTGCGAGCTCGCCGAGGTGCGCGAGGGCGACGTAGTCGGCGTATGGGGCGCCGGCGCCATCGGCCTGTCCGTTGCGCGTTTGGCCAAGGACATCCGTGGCGCGGGCAGAGTCTACATCGTCGACAAGGACCCCCAACGCCTCGCCCTGGCCGAGAGCTTCGGCCTCGTCCCCGTCGACGTCAGCAAGCACCGCGACGTTGCAGAGTACATCCTGTCCGTTCAGCCCGGTGGTTTGGACCGCGCCATAGAAGCGAGCGGGTTCAGGAGCGCCGAAAGCTTGCAGCATAAGGCCATGCGCGCCACGGGCTTGGAGAGGGACAGTGGCGATACGCCGTCAGCCGTCATCAAGGCGACGAGGAAATGCGGGAACGTCGCGTTGATTGGAGATTTCTTTTTCGAGACGAACCAGTTCCCCATCGGAATGCTCATGGAGAAGACCATCACCTTGAGAGGTGGGCAGTTAATGGCCCAGAAGGTGAGTCTTGGCTGATGCCGGAAGCGAGGCTTTTGCTGATTGCATCCTGTACAGTACCACCCTTACCTCTTGGATCTGGTCGTGCAGGGCAAGTACGATCCCTCTTGGATGTTCACTCACGAAGGTAAGTCATTCACTTGCCTTCTACGCTCAGGAAGATCCAGCTGCTTACAATGGATAAACAGACAAGCTAGAGAATATTTCAGAGTGCTATGCTAAGTTCCACGAGCACAAGATTCCTGGTGGATTGAAGGTGCTTCTGACTACCGAGTTCGGCCGCAGTCAAGGACAGTAAATCGAATATTAATCTGCTGAAAAGCGAAGAGTACCGCTGTAGAGTTGTATATACCACACACTGCTAGACACCAAATAATATCCGAATTATTCCAAAGAAGAAAGACTTGTTGAAATCTAGCCATGTTCAGTGTGCGACATGGTTGCATCGTGGGACGGGGGGATGTACGGTCATGGGGCTGCCGCTGCGGACCCTCTGTGCTTCCATATCATGCAAACGCTTCTGGAGTATAGTTGACGTGACTCAGTGGTCCCCATTCTGCAGTGACGGAGCTCCTCAGGATAGAGATTCCATCGTGCATGGGGAATGCAACAGGCCAGAGCGCATCTCCAAAGGCATTCCAGGCTAGATCAATCAAACGCTTCCAAATCTTTAGCTAAATAATGTCAGATTACAACGAGTATTCTATGATCGACTCATCGGAATTATAGCTCTACCCACCACTATGCGAGCCTTTCGTAACCACCATGACCAACATAACGTGAAGCGATCGCTGACCCAACAGAAAATAACCACCTCATAGCGAGAACGATTTATTGGACCAAGTCTTCAGACTAAGCGCAATGACTCTAGAACGCGCGTTGAACTGCTCTACTAGCGATCCGTCATAGCAGCTATTGGAGTCTTGCGAACGAGTAATATTCCATTATCTCTCTTGATGAGCATGCCGCACAAGAGTATCCAGGCACAAGGTTTTCTTGAAACGCAGTCACACCTCACCTAGAGCGCGAATGACAAGTCCCGCACACTCGCTACGAAGCTCGGAGACTTGTAGAAGAGTTTCTTCTTAAAATGACGGAGGTAACGTGGTCAATCACGTAAGAATGTAGAGGCTTCTGACTACACTCCTATCTTGTTCAGAATTGCCAAACAGGCGACTGTCTGTTGACTGAAGCACATAGTGTTGTCGAGCAACGCACTCTTTCACGTACGACCATAGGTCGCAGAATGCAGGGCTTCCCGTCCGCTCAGCCGTACTTAAGCTGTGAACCGGCCGATTAGTACTCAAGTGGGTGACCATTGGGGAATCCCGGCTGTTGTACGTTTTTTTTTAAAACTTTTTGGTGGGCCTCGCTACCGGTTACGCTAGAAAATAGCATACCCTCTAACCGCGTTTGGAAAGCACTTTGGAACCGTTGACACTTCGACCCAATCACATCGAAAGGCATCAGTTTTGCCTCTCTAACATGCATACACATTACAAAGATTATGTGAAGCTGAGTGTTCGTCTGATTCTTCTAAATGCCTTTGGGGATGCTGTGCCAAGCTCGCCCCGCATTGCAGTGATCATGGCAAGCGGACCTGGATGGAATCGCCCAGATTGGGGATCTCGATTCAACCGTAACATAGGACGGCGACACTCCTTCTCGAGCATCTAAGGTATTTACAACATAAATATCATCTACACATAGAAAGTAAAGATGAAGAAAACAGTATTTCTCAAAAAGAAAGGTCGCCTTCCCAGTCCACTGAGAGAAAAAGAAACTTTTAAATCGTCACCTCGGCATGACTCTTCAAGTCTCTGCTGCTCGCACCAACCCAGAAGGTGTACTTGCCGCTCGCAACCGCCCAGTTCTGCGCCTCGACATCCCAGTAGCTGAGATCTCTCCGCCTGAGCTCGAACTTGACCTTGGCCGTCTCGCCCTTGGCCAGGTGCACCTTCTCGAAGCCGCGCAGCTGCCTGAGCGGCTGGCCGGCGGCGTTGGGGAAGCCGACGTACAGCTGGACGGCCTCGGCGCCGGCGCGGTCGCCCGAGTTGGAGACGTCGGTCTCGGCCGTGGCGACGACGTCCCACAGATCCTCGCGGCCGCCGACGGCGCGGGGGCCCTGGGCGAACTTGTTGGCGAGGGCGCTCTCGTTCGTCTTGGAGACGGTGAGGTCGGCGCCGTACTTGAACGACGTGTAGGAGAGGCCGAAGCCAAACTCGTAGCGCGGGGTGACGTTGTACGCGTCGAAGTACTTGTAGTCGATGTAGTTGCCCTCGGAGAAGTCGCAGATCAGGTCGGTGCAGAGGCCGGTGTTGTAGTCGGACTCGTTCTTGGCGATGGTGTAGGTCAGCTTGCCCGAGGGGTTGACGTCGCCGTAGAGCACGTCAACGATGGCCCGGCCCGACTCCTGGCCTAGCATGCCACCGTACACGACAGCCGTGACGTTCTCGTTCTCGATCCAGTTGTCGACCAGGCGGGCGGCGATGGCGTTGATGACTACGATGGTGTTGTTGCAGCTGGAGGCGACGCCCGTGACCATGGCGTCTTGGTCGGTGTTGTAGAGCTCGCTGCGGTCCGCACCCTCGCCCGAGTAGGCGTTCAGGAAGACGATGCAGACTTCGGTGTCAGTGGCATAACCCTCGTAGGTGTGTGCTGCACCGGTACCAGAGGAATAGCCAGAGAGACCAGAGCTAGAAGACGCGTAGCCAGTGTCGTTCATGATCCACCTGAACATGGTGCCGTCCTCAATGACCTTAGTGGTCAGGGCGTAATGAGGAGTGATCAAGTAGGGGAATGAGCCGGTGCCGCTACCACCCAGGCTGGCAGCATGGCCTTGGTAGACGTCATCCGAGCCGGTGACGGAAATGGGGTCGTTGGGACCAGCAATGGCAGCGCCAGCGTGGACACCGAAGATGGACATGGACTTCGGCTTGTTCAGGGGCAGGGCGCCGTTGGTGTTCTTGAGAAGAACCAGCGAGGAAGCAGCGATGTTCCGGGCGATCTTGCTGTGGTTCGCACGCGGGTCGACGTAGTCTTCAAGGCCAGCAGTCGTGGGGTAAGTGCCGTCCTGCTGGTTGAACTTGTAGGAAGGCAAAACATTGCGGACGGCCATGTCAGTCAGGCGGGCATCAGTCAGAGAACCGTTGTTCAGGCCGGTAGTGATAGTTGAGTTGCTCCAAGTCGATGCACTGCCGTAGTCCATGCCAGCATTGGCAGACCCAAAAGCAGTCTTCTGACCACCTACGTCACCAAAGACGAAGCCAGGGAAACCGATCTCGGTCTTGAGCATGCCTCCAATAAGGCCCTGGTTCTCGCAGGCGTACGTCTTGTACGGATTAGCTTGTTGTTCTCCACACTCTGCGGGTTTATGGTCTTACCTCGTTCACTCGGTTGAGAGCACACATGACAGCACCCAGACCGGCCTTAACACCGTCATAGAAAGGCCACATATATCTGTGATAGTCACGTTAGCATGTCTCTTACTAGTCTTCAACAATTGAGGGGGTCATACGTCTCGTGCAGAGTCTTATCATCAACCTGAGAGGAGTATGCGGTGCTCTCAGAGCCCGAAGAATCACCACCCATAGCACCATCTCCCATACCGCCAGAGGATGAAGTGGAATTATCACCGCCGCTGGGCATAGTGAAGTTGCCGCCGTCGCTGGGAGGGCTACCGCCGCCGCCGCCACCAGTGGAATCCTGGGTACGGTTGTTCTCCTGCTCGTTCAAAAGGAAATGCTTGGCGCCTGAAATGACGCCGGCATCACCATAACCTTTCACGGAAAGACCAAAGGCGATGCCATTGAGGTAAGAGTCGGGACCAAAGGACTCGCCGTTGCGTCCACCCCAAGGCGAGCGGCCCAAAGGTTCGCTGACAGGACCATTGGCAACGTTGATTCCCTTGGCATAGAACTCATCGCCCAGAGCCTTGTACATCTGATACATCTGGTCCTTGTCCCAGGTCATAGCGAGGGCCGAGGAAAGAGGCCTACTGAGTCAGTGATTTTGGTTTAAATTGGTCATATAAAAGGCAGCGTACCAAGTCGTGACATAGTAGTATTGAAGAATGGAGTTACCGGAATCTCTGAAGTAAAGAGCGGTAAAGTTGGAAACATCGGAGCCAGTGATCAGGGAAATCTTTTCGGAAGTGGTGAGCCCATCAACAAACGTTCTCGCGCGGCCATAGGCATCTTGCCAGTCTCCGAGTTGGACTGAGTTGGTCAGCATCGAACAAAGGTTTGAACATGGGCGTGGCAAGGCATACTGGTACCAGAAGCAAGATTCTGACTGGTGTAGTTGGTGGAGTAGGCGTGAAGGCCCTGGACCAGGAGGGTCACGGCTGAAAGAACGGAAAGCGAGGGACGCATTTCGGCCTTGGTTGGAAAGAGAGATGGCTGCTTCTAGCAAAGGTAAGTGGTGGTGGTTCCAACATTATAAAGTGGCATTTGCTAGATTACGCGTCGCCGGAATGGACCGCAGGAGTTGTCTAGCGATTGACTGAAAGAGACGATAGCTGTTTTTGCGCGGCCAATGGAACATGTCACCTGCAGATCGGAAGATTTTCGGGGGCTGGGGGAGAGGTGAAACGGTTGAAACAAGTGAACGGCGAATTCCAGCAGCGTAAAGTCTAAGCAGTCGTCATCATAAAACGAGAGCGGCAATTTCGCGGTTGCCGAAGAGTGATGCGGCTCTAAGGTTGCGGGCCACCATAAAACAAGGTTCTTTCATGCGTCAATTGCCTTGTGGGACGATTGGGCTGAGCGATGCCGGAGCTTATCAACGAAGCGACCTAAGCCACGAGCACTGTGCCTGTTCAGGGAAAACGGCATCTTGAAGTAGACGAAGCTTACGACGCAAGGATCGGCATTATCGTGAGATCCGTAAATCCGCAAAGGAAAGCCGCAGTTGAGCCGTGGTATAAGCGACAAAAACGGCAGCAGTAAGAAGTAAAGGAGAGGCGTGATGATTGTGAGACGAGCAAGGGGAGACGGAGTACAGTAGTCGGACGCGCGTAGTTGAGGTCAAAGTTCGACTCGAAATAAGGTTTCCCATTAAGCATTTGGCTTGATGACGGAGGCTGATGGCGCTGTGGCGTGGGAATGGAGCAGAGCACGGATGCGAGCGGGAAGCGATGGCGTAGATGGGTCGGCTAATGATTACAACGGCGTGGTGGTGGTGGTGGTGGAGGGGCTTGCGCGTACCAGGGGGCACTTTCTATCACAGGGTCACGCTAAGCCCATTCCAGCTAGTCCACCTACGCGTCTCCCTCATGCACCCAACTTACAAACAACCTTAAAAGAATTTTAATTCAGTTGAAGCAACGCTTTCTACGCTGACACCCAGCAGATCCACCCTTCTCATCGATGCGGTACTTCATCTGAGCAAGCCGCACCAGTAGTATCCAGGCATGCTACCACTCGGTGCACCAGAAAAGCCTTTACAAAGGATCAATCAGGCACATACATAGGCATTTGGCATTCTTTAAAGCTATGAACATCCCAGAAACTATCTATCGTTATAGGCGATTGCGGTCGATCCCTAATATATCTTACGTGCCTGCGTACCCAGCCAGCGATTTCTACCCTACTTCTCCGACCATGGTCGCCCATAATTCTACCAATCATGTACAGCAAGAGAATTCTCTCAAGTACTAAGATTATTTTCCATCGACTGTCTGGTCCTCCATGCGACAAGTCTTGTGATTCGTCTTTCTACTTTCGTCAAAACGACTTCCAAAGAACCGGACGGGCTGTTTGCACACCTCTCTGGTTAGTCACATAGCTCAAAGACTATCAGACAATACATATATAAGGTCATTAGCCAAGTACTAAAATCAGTACAGAGCCGTGCTTTTCTAGTTTGATAAAGACTATTTTTTTTTTTTTTTGACGTGAATCCCACCACGTCACTTGACTTCGATTGGACTGTTATCATTGACTTTCTGTATTCAGTCTTTCGTCGATGTGGAAGACTTGGAAATCCCATTCTCGTATCTTCACGGAGCCAATCGCCGATATCGTTAAGCATGCGTGGCAATATATGAGGCCGGGGGTGGACAGCAGATGGCACAGCGAACTCACGCCTCATTCACCACCAGGTCAGTTTCCAGGCTTGGCCTAGAGCGGGTGCCTTAGCGTAGTTTTCCATCACCGGTTTGCTCCAGCTTTATCTTGCTGCTGTCTCTCTTCTTCCTTCTACAACTCCACCAACTTCTTCGCTTCTCAACATCACCGTGAACAACTGAACATCCTCCCACAGCTGTAAGTACATACCACGAGCACATATTCCGCAAGGCCGCTCATTTACTGAACTCCTCTCGACCAGCAAACACATTCAAACTCAACATGCGCTTCCAACCCTTGGTCTTTGCCGGCTCACTCCTCTTCGCCGGTACGGCCACCGCTGGACCCATCGGGTACGCCATCTGCCAAGCCGGATGCGCCTCAGTTGTCATGGCATGCTACGCAGCTGCTGGCTTCACCTGGGGTGCTACGCTTGGTGCCACTGCGCCTGCGTCGATCATCGCGTGCAACGCCGCTTTCGGCACCTGCCAGGCTGCCTGCGCGGCTGTTGCTCTGGCCCCAATGCCTTGAGCCAGGCGTAGTGATCATCCTTTCGAGACATGGAAAAAAGATGGCACAGCACTATGGACCGTTGGGAGAGATCATAAGGCCGGTTTTCTTTGCACCAGCATAGACAGTGACTTCAGGTCTGCAGTCCAGAAATTTATGGAATCTTCTTGAAATCGGCTTTATGAAGAACAAAGATCCAAACAATGCAATCCGTGGTAGATACTATTTCTTCAGTGGCATAGCGAGGTTGCATCTGTTCCAACAGCGCGCGTTCCTGCATCCTCTCCTCTATGTTATAGGTGCGGTCTGCATATTACCAACACCGCAACCGCTCGATAATTGCCCTTTCTGATGCTTTGCCTCAGATCTTCGGTCTCCAGTCCGTTCTCCCACGTATAAAATCCATCCCGTAGTAATAATCCTCCGGTCGTGCGAGCAAGCGAGGTGGGGTGTACCATCACTGGAAGGCACTGTTTGTATGAGTTTCGCTGCAAAAGGGTACGAGCTCCCTTTGTCCGTCACCCCCTTCGCTTAAGCGATGAGTTCTTATATTCGGCCGTGGTGCAATTTGACGCCACCATGGTGAATTTACGGTTAGCCACAATGCAGCTTCGCTTGCATGGGCGTGCGGGGCAAAAGCAGAACACGAAGACCCCCACACGGCTTCCGCCCCTTCGGCACAAAGCCTAGCGACAGCCTGAATAGGATGTTCGGTCCGGGGTTTTTATTGGAGAAATTAGCCACGGCAGGGAAACATGCACCTCATTTTAGGTTTCAAGGCCGTTCCTGGTCCCGGTTGTTCCGCTGCTCGTTACGACCCCAGTGTAGATCCCTCCGCTCCCATTGATGGATCTTTGTACCTGACATGGCCCGCATACCGTATTTTGCTATGACTTCATGCTATGGTCTGATTGAAATAAAGGCTGACCGACAGCCCTTTTCTCGAATGCTCGGCGCTCCCCTACCTCACCATGCGTGCCGTCGCAATCCTTCTGTTCCTTCTGGGAGCAGTCATCTCGCTCGTCAGCGGTCAGCGAGACAACGGCTACACCGACGTCGTCCAGTGGGACGAGAACAGCTTGTTCATCAACGGCGAGCGCGTCTACATCTACTCGGGCGAATTCCACTATGCTCGCCTGCCAGTGCCTGAGCTGTGGCGTGATGTGATCCAAAAGTTCAAGGCGAACGGCCTGAACACCCTCAGGCGAGCACTGCCTCTCTGCATCCATTCTTGCCCCAACTAATCGTCGCAGTGTCTACTTCTTTTGGTCATACCACTCGCCCTCCAAGGGAGTCTTCGACTTCGACTCTCCTGCCAAGGACATCCAGAAACTCTTCGACATTGCCAAGGAAGAAGGTGTTTACATTATCGCTCGCCCCGGCCCGTACTGCAACGCCGAAACCAGCGCTGGTGGCTACGGACTCTACATCACCGACGGCAGCGGCGGCGACCTCCGAACCAACGACGAGACGTACTACGAGCAATGGCTGCCCTGGGTCAACGCCCTCATGCCCATCATCGCTCGGAACCAGATCACCGAAGGCGGTCCCGTCATCCTGGTCCAGGTGGAGAACGAGCTCACGCAGTCCCGCCATGTTGCCGATGACCCCCTGGTTCTCTACATGGAGCAGATAAAGAAGGCTTTCCGCGAGAACGGTATCGTGGTTCCCTTCACTTCCAACGAGAAGGGCATGCGCGGCCAGAGTTGGTCTGTCGACTACCAGAACGTCGGCGGCGCAGTCGACATCTATGGCCTGGATTCGTACGCCGGTGGGCTGAGCTGCAGCAACATCGACACTGGCTTTACCGTCCTCCGCACATACTACCAGTGGTTCCAGAACTACTCATACACCCAGCCCGAGTTCACTCCCGAGTTCAAGGGCGGTTGGTTCCAGCCGTGGGGCGGCTACTTCTTCGATGAGTGCGTTTCGGAGCACGACACGGCGTATCCTGATGTCTTCTACAAGAACAACATTGCCCAGCGGATGACGCTCCAGAACATGTACATGACATACGGAGGAACCAACTGGGGCCACCTCGCTGCACCCGTCGTCTACACGTCGTACGACTACGGGGCGCCTTTGCGCGAGACCCGCGAGGTTTGGGATAAATTCAAGCACATAAAGCTGATCAGCCTGTTCACGCGCGTCAGCGAAGGTCTTCTCAACACCGATATGGAGAGCAATGGCACGGGCAACGCGGTCAATAACACGGCCATCTTTACCTGGGTTCTGCGCAATCCCGAGACCGAGGCAGGCTTCTACTTCACGCAGCACGACAACTCCCGCTCTCGCGAAAACACTCCCTTCTCCTTGGACGTCACCACTTCCGAAGGCGAAATCACCATTCCCAGCCTTGATCTCAAGGGTCGTCAGAGCAGGATCGTGGTCACCGACTACCCGGTCGGTGACTACACGCTCCTGTACTCTTCCGCCGAAGTCTTGACCTACGGCGTGTTCGATGTCCCGGCCCTGGTCTTTTATCTCAACGAGGGCCAAGTCGGCGAGCTTGCGTTCAAGGGAGGTCTCAAAAACACTAACTTCACCACGTACGGCGCCGAGACTGACTTTACTGCCACCGCCACCGGAAATGGAACGTCTGCAGCCTTCAAGTACACGCAGACCAAGGGCGCCACTGTCGTTAAGTTCGCGCAAGGGCCGGTTCTCTACCTCCTCGAGAGGTGGTCGGCATACACCTTCTTCGCCCCAGCAACCACATCGAATCCGCACATCTCGGCTGATGAGCAGCTTTTCGTCTTGGGTCCTTATCTTGTCCGCTCTGCGTCCGTCTCTGGCAGCACTGTCTCTATCTCAGGCGATCACCTGAATGAGACCAGCATTGATGTGTATGTCGGTGACCCTTCGGTCGACACCATCAGCTGGAACGGTGCTGAGCTATCTACCACGCGCTCCGCGTACGGTTCGCTCCAGGCTGAGCTACCCGGAATCGTTGATCGCGATGTCGCGTTACCGGCCCTCTCCGGTTGGAAGGTTGCCGACGCGCTGCCTGAAGCCGACCCATCCTACGACGACTCGCGTTGGACCGTCGCAAACAAGACTACAACGCTCAGCCCTCTCGCGCCGGCCACGCTGCCCGTCCTCTATGGCAGCGACTATGGCTTCTACACCGGCGTCTTCATCTACCGCGGCTACTTCGACGGCACGGGGGCTACTGGTGCTAACATCACCGTTCAAGGCGGCGTGGCGGCGGGCTGGTCGGCATGGCTGAACGGCGCACTCGTCGGCGGCCATCCAGGTAACGCGTCGCTCATCTCGACCTCGGCTGTGCTCGACTTCTCCGGCGCCGATGTTGCGGACAAGGATAACGTGCTGACGGTTGTGACGGACTATACCGGCCACGACCAAGATAGTCAGGGGCCGTACGGCCCGCTTAACCCGCGCGGCATCATCGCTGCAAGTCTGCTACTCGCAAGCAATGCTACTGGAAATGCGACGACGTTCAAGCAGTGGAAGATCCAGGGCAACGCCGGTGGCGGCGCGGGCTACGTCGATCCTGTCCGGGGCCCGCTCAATGAAGGCGGCCTGCACGGCGAGCGTCTTGGCTGGCACTTGCCCGGTTTCGATGCCTCGACATGGGACGAAGGCGATCCGCTCGAGGGATTCACGGGCTCCGGCATCCGGTGGTACACGACCGAGTTTGATCTTGATGTCGATGAGGACCTGGACGCGCCGATCGGGCTGGAAGTGAGCATCCCGGACGGAACGGTAGCGAGGGTGCAAATCTTTATCAACGGGTGAGTTGGACTATTTCACTTTCCCACCTCGAGATGGAAATGCTGACGAAATACTAGTTATCAATATGGCAAGTACCTACCACACATCGGCCCGCAGACGAGGTTCCCATTCCCGCCGGGTGTGCTCAACAACAAAGGCTCAAACACTCTGTCGCTCAGCGTCTGGGCGCAATCGGAAGAGGGCGCGGCATTCGACAAGGTAGATCTTGTTCTGTATGGCAAGTATCAATCAGACTTTGGGTTCGCGAGGGATTGGAGTGACCTGCAGCCAGGTTGGTCTGAGGACCGCCTGCAGTATGCATAGGGAAATATTCCGTATACAGCTAGAGAAGTGTCGTAGTTAAGAAAGCAACCATTGTGAGCGTTGAAGTGAAAAGAAAGCGAAAGTGAAAAAGTGAGAGTGAGGTGGAAGCGTCCCCGCGGGGAAGCAGTGACCCGCCGGACATAGCGCGGCGCTAGTGATGACGCAGGGTGCGTGGGAACTTTTTCGATGCGCGGCTGCCCTCTCACACTCCCACGCAAGCACCTCCAACGTGCCTTCCTTCACCATACGCGCTCTACTTACACGCCCTCCGGGGCTTCGCATTTCCTTCCCCCACACCTTCTCCGCGCGTGCCATCATGACCACCACACAATCCTCTGGCATGGAGAACGGCCAAGAGAAGAAGCCTCTCTGCTTCCAGAGACCAAAGCTTCATGGCCGCGCCTTCTATGAGGCCCTCGGTAGCCCAAAGATGGTTCTTGCGCCCATGGTCGAGGCGTCCGAATTTGTACGGCATATTCCTACTCCGCAACTCGTGCTCCGCTGACAGCGCAACCAGGCCTGGCGCATGCTGAGCCGCTCCTTTATGCCTGATGACCAGAAGAACGACCTCCTCGCCTACACTCCCATGTTCCACTCGCGTCTCTTTCACGAGAAACCCCCATACCGCAAACAGTCGTTCCAACCATTGCGCGATGCCATACCGTCTCCGCCCGACCCCGAACAACTCAAGCAATACACAACCTCCGACGCACATCTCGACGGCAACCCCGCCATCGACCGTCCCCTCTTCGTCCAGTTCTGCTCCAATGACCCGGAAGACTTCATCGCTGCAGCTCAGCACGTCGCGCCATTTTGCGACGCCGTCGACCTCAACCTAGGTTGTCCTCAGGGCATCGCGCGCAAGGGCAAATATGGCGCCTTCTTGCAGGAGGACTGGGATACTATCGGTGCGCTGATTTCGCGCCTGCACGCAGAGCTGCCGATACCAGTGACAGCCAAATTTCGGGTGCAGGAGACGCACGAGCGCACCTTGGCGTACGCGCGCATGATCCTCGACGCCGGCGCAAGCATCATCACCGTCCACGGCCGCCAGCGCCATCAGAAAGGTCACGAGACAGGCCTGGCAGATTGGGATGCTATCCGCCACCTGCGCGATAACCTGCCCCCTAACACGGTCATATTCGCCAACGGCAACATCTTGCAGCACGAAGACATCGAGGTGTGCTTGAAGGCGACGGGCGCTGACGGCGTCATGAGCGCCGAAGGCAACTTGTACGACCCAACTATCTTTGCCGCCCCGCCTCCGGTCGGTCAGGAGGGTAGAGAGTACTGGAGGGGCAGAGATGGCAAGGGCGGGTACAGGATGGACGCTGTGTTCCGCCGGTACATGGACATCATATACAAGCACGTCCAAGGCGTTTCGCCGCCGGAGAGGAAACCACTATTCCTACCATCGGACCCGCCGGCCCAGGAGCAGGATGAAGGCGAAAAGGACGAGGCGGCGGCGGAAGAGGAAGAGGGACAGCCGCCGAAGAAGAAGCAGCGCCTGGCGAACAGCAACAAGAAAGACGCGAAGAAATTTGAGAGGTCGACCGATCCGAACCTCACCGCCATGCAGTCCCATCTCTTCCGCCTGCTCCGCCCGCTCGTCGCCAAGCACACGAATATCCGCGATGCGCTGGCTAGGTGTCGTTCTGGCAACGTCGAGGCGTTTGAGAATGTTCTGCAGATGGTAGAGGCTGCCGTAAAGCAGGGACTCGTCGAGTATGAAAAAGAGGCGGGTGCCGCTGAGACCAACGGCATTGTTGAACCGACGGCCGAGACAAAAGAGCTCGATCCGCATGAGAGCTCCCTCGCAGCTGTTAACAGATGTAAGCGGCCGTGGTTCATCTGCCAGCCGTACGTGCGGCCACTGCCGAAGGAGGCGTTGGAGAAGGGAGCGCTCTCGTTGAGCAAGAAGGACAAGAAGAAGATGGAGGAGCAGAAGCAGAAGGAAGACGAAGAAGCAAAGAAGGCGGGTGTGGCGCCTGAGGGGAGGGTTGAGGAGGTAGAGGTTGAGAAGAAGGTTGAGGATGGAGATGTGAAGGTCGAGAAGGCTGAGATACCCAAGGAAGGAATGGTGTGTGGTTGAAAATCGTGAGCAATCACGTATTGAAAGGGCCCTGATATTCTGCATCCTGAAGATAAGACGACCTACAAGCATAAAGAAGGCGTTCATGGGGGTTTAGCAAAATAGAGAATTTTGATAGCTGTATATACGACTAAGAGATATCTCAAAGATTCCTCGCACATTCTACACGGCAACTTGCTTGTCAAACTCTCCAGTCTCCTACACTCAAACCATACTTTAGGGAATATTTGGATTTCAAAACATTATCCTACGCGGTCCCTGTCCATGTTAGCAGCATGGTGCTATGTAGGTTTGGAGGGTAGTTGGAAGCCTAAATCCAGTACTCAGTCATGTTTTCAACGTTTATGGTAATGCGACTCAATATCACTCATTGTGAATGATCGGTTGCAAGTTAGCCTCAACACGCAAAAAGGTTTGGCGACGTCCTGGAGCTCGTCTCCTAATGTAAGAAGTTTCTGCGCAAATGCGACCCGTTCAAAGGCGATGACGAGAAGAGTTGATCTATTGCAGACTGGGTGACGTAGAAGGTGAAATAAAAGAAAAGCGAAGGAGGAATGTAAGCATATTCGAACAGAAAGGCCTCGGGACTATAGAGGACTTGAATTTAGTTTCGGACATCTGATGCTGGCTCTGAAACTAGCGCTGCTGAAGTGATTTTGTTTTGCCCAACGGTTGACAGCGCTTCACATCTTCATCTGCACTTGCCCCTCGTCAATTTCTCACTCTTCTCGCGCCAACCCATGATGAAATATGAATGTCTCCAGAACCATTGCTCACGATGCAATTCAACGCTACAAACAACCCTCTAAGTTCGACAGACGGCCTTCACAAACCACCAGTCTTTGACACCCCTGTCGTAGCTTGTCCATGAAGAGCAGCGAGTGGGGCATGAAATGGTAGCATGGCTAGCACACAAAGGTTTACTGGTTTTGGTAGTCAATGCCTTGTGCTAGTACTTCTATTTGGCGAAACGCGAGAAGTCATCTGCGTTGATCTGACACTAACTCAATACAACCTCAAATCTGCAAATAACACAAGAGCAGAATATTCGAAATGGAAGCGGATCGCATGGCGTGACGAACGCCATCCTTCACGGCGGGCAGCTGAAGCAATTCATCCGGACGTACCGCGCAGATATCAGTCCACCGCTACTTTGACTCGTCATTCCAACACGATCACCTCTTGATTCTACAACATCCTACCTTCTCATCCAGCTTCACACGAGTACTTCGCAGTGGGCCCTCTCTGAAATTGAACACAGGCGAGTGATTCTGTTTTACACAATCCATGTTGTGTGCTATCTTATGCCTTATGATTCTTTCTACCCGTGAAAAACTACGTCGGACTCATGCAGCTTCAAGCATTCAATGATCGTTATCTTTAAAGCACCTCTCTTCAAAGCACGGTGCAACCATCATAACTCGCTCAACTGTCAACTGCCAATACCCTCCCCGCAACAAGGAATGCTCCCTCTCGCTCTTCATGCAAATAAAACCCTTCTGCAAAGAAATTAATCATCGCGGCGCGCACGATGAGGGAGCGAAAAGAAAAGAGAAAAGCCGAAAAAGACCAACATTTAGTTTGTTCCTTCAAACGCACACTCGTATCATTTACTTACGTTATGTCCCTACGATAAAATAACGGCGCTTTTCAATTCCTCGCCGTCCTCCCATCCCCACAATACAAGCCCTCGACTCCCCATTTCTCCAGTTCCCTCACATCCCGTTTCGACGGCACGACGCGAGCGCACCAAGCGCACCACGCCCGGTTCAAGGCCTCCTTCTCGCGCGTCAGGTACGGCTGGCGCCCTTCGCGCTCGTCCTCGTATTCCTTGACCACGGCGCCCACCCGCACCCGCCGCTTGATCTTCATCACCCGCCGGCCGCCGATGCCTTCGATCTCCTGCGCGAAGAACGACGTCCCGCTCCACTCGTCGTGCGGGCTACCGACGGCCGTGCCTTCGCCGGACGCTGCTCCACCAGCATTGCTATGCGACGCACCGCCGCCAATCGAGACTCCATGGCTGGTCTGAGTCAATGACGCTCCACCACCACCACCGACGCTGAGCTGGCGTTGGATGTCGGCCAGCTCCTCGGCGGTGCCGCACTCCTCGTGCTCGACATCGTGGCCGCCGCGGCACGCGGCTTGGAGACCGCACTTGACGCCCTCATGGCCCTCGCCGATGCCGGCGCCCAGTCCGCCTAGATACGTGCTGTAGCGCGTCCGCCACGTCCAGCCGAGCGAATACTGCTGGTCCTTGGTGCGGATGCCGTGGCCGCACGGCTGGCAGAGCCACACCACGTCCGGGCAGCTGCACGGGCTGCGTATGAAGGCCTGGTTCGTGAAGGCCGGGCACTCGTCTGCCTCGTTGTGGTTGTCTGCGTCTTTCGCGGCCGGCGACGGCGGTTCGTACGATGAGGCAGCGCCCGGCGACGAGGACGGCGTGAAGAGTGGAGGCGAGTTCGCAGGGGGGGTGGTGCTGAGGGTGGAGGTCGACGAGTGGGGTGACGAGCCCGGCGTCGACCCTACGGAGCGAGCGCGGTAGGATAGCAGCGAGCAAGCAGGAGGCGGCGTGGTAATGCCAGGTGACGTCAGGATGGACAGAGGTGCATTTGCGCATGTCTTGCAGAGGCGTCGGAGACGGTGGGGGAAGGCTATTGGCGGAGGCGGCTTGCTGGTGCAATTCTGGGATCGTTGTGAGTAACCCAATGTCCTCCCGACTCGTCGAAGGCTTCCTCTGGTCTCTTTCGAGGCCGCAGGGACGTATAGACCCTCGGACCCAGCTGGTCTCGCATGCCATCAACTTACCCTACAAACCACAACGCCGCACTTACGACACTCGCCAACCATGTCTCTCGCACACTTGCCGACTTTCCCGCTCAAGAGTCTCCTTCCTTCGGGCGAGCTGCGCCAGTCATGCTGGGCGTGGTGGGGGTCGGAGGGAGAGGGCTGTTCGCACGGCACCTCATCGTTGCAGCACCGTAGGGTCTGGGTGACTAGCTGGTTGCGATACTCGAGCAGATTCGCGCGGAACTGACGGCACGTGCGCGAGAGGTTGTGCAGCGAGTTGAGGTCGAGCAGCGATGCGAGCTGTGTGACGATCCTGCTCGGGGCCGAAGCAACAGCGCGTCAGCGGGGATCCGTCCGCCGAGTTGACCGGTGAGTGGGGGGGGGGGGGG
>RHKH01000102.1:0-24898 GCA_009829795.1 Lasiodiplodia gonubiensis
CCCCAGCACCTATTCTTAGCGAGTCCCTATCCGAAGCCAAAGATCGGAGAGCCCCACACACATCACACGCGCCATCTTTAGCTGTTAGAGAGATACGTACCACTGGTCACGGAGGAGCACACCTATTTCCAACACAACTCCACAACTCCACTTCGGCATGTTTCGACGAGATAGGCAAGCGCTTCGTGGGTGGAGAAAATCGTACGGTGGTGATTTGTTCGTATTATACAGAGGAGGAAGAAACCCACTGGTTAAATTCAAAACGCCCCTCGCGTACCCTTGTTAAAGCAAACTTCCCATGTGCGCGTGTCTCTATGGTGATGCTACAACAAAAGGCTCCAGCTTTTTAAAATCAACGCGCGATGACGGCGCTTCTTCAAAAATGCGCCTTTTTGTGTTTCGAAATCGATGAAGTGGAGAATGTTTCTCAAGGCGCCGCGGACCTCCCGAAAAAGGAAAGAGTATAAGGGAAAAGAAAAAGTATGGTACAAGCGTCGTTGACACGTCAACGTCGATCGTACCCTAGGAAGAGGTTGGTGTCGTCAAGGGGGTTTCTGGGGGATGGAGAGGGAGGGGTTGAGTTGCAGCCGCCGGAACCGCGCCGAGCCGTCGACAAGTCAACGTTTTTCCCGTGTTTTCGAGATAGCCGCCGTGGAAGGAAAAATAGAAAAGCCAAGACGAAAATGGACGATCATGTGTACCGTCGGCATCCGTATCCGGAAATCCCGCTCCACAAGGTTTCCTGTCCGGGAGGATGGAACAGGAGGGATGTGGAGTCGAAACGTTGATCCCAAAGACCCGGGTAGCGGCTGCCAGTCCACGTTTTCTTCATGCACAGGCCGGTCCTTCCGCCGTGTGCCCATCCCATGCCATCTTGAATCTTGCATGCATGCAGCCAGACTGCAGTGTGCAGCATGCAGCGTGAATGCAGTCGTGCTCCCCTTGTCGAAGCCAGCCATTTCGACCAGCATTCATCGTCAATCTCACCGTCCGTTTCAAACGGCAGCTACCCAATCGCAATCATCATCATCGTTCACCTCCTCCTCTCTTCTGCGCACCTGTTCCGTCCGCCCGTCACGCCGACGTCAACCCCATCTCGAGGAGGAGTATCGCATCCTAAGCCAGCTGCGGCTGGCCCTGGCCCTGCGGAGGCGGCGGAGGGGCGTCGAGACGAGAGTTCTCCGCCATCATACGCTGGAAACCGATGCCGACGCCCTCGATGACGGCGAGCAGGATGGCGCAACCGATGGCGCCGTTGCGGACGGCCTTCGCGCCGCCACGCACCGCCAGCGAGCCGCCGGTGAAGAAGCCGGCGATGATAGCGTTCCACGGGTCCTCCTTCTTGCGGATGCCCTTGACCGCGCAGTCGAACGTCGAGAAGAGACCGCCCCACACGCCGAAGTTGCCGCCCAGGATCGGCGCGCGCGCCTTGATGGCCGTGATGGCTGTTGGAGAAAACAGACGTAAGTATCCCTGACTGCTATGTGTTGTGTGTTGCGCTGGACTGGGGACTACGTACCGCCGATTCTGCGTTCGCCGTACGGCGAGTTACGGAAACCCTTCACACCGTGCCATACTGTTTGTCCATGTCAGCGAGAGCCTGGTTGTGGAACCATGTGTCGCAATGCTACGTGTCGAAGCGGGGTGGGATGTTTGAGCTGGGTGGAGCGGAAGTGGAGGATGAGATTTGTCCGAGTCGTACCTGCGCCGCCTATCGCCTGTTGAAGACAATCGTGTTAGCATCGATGTCATTTTTTTTTTTCGCACGAGCTGGCCTGCCAGCAGATGGGGATCCGGGCGCAACTTACTCCCATACAGAATGCGCCACCAAAGTCGGACAGCGCAACCCAAGGGCAGGGGTCTCTGGAGTGGTCCATTGTGGTTGAGGTCCGTGGACTGGTGAAGGTCTAAGGCTGGGCTGCGGAGCTGCGAGAGCTGCGATTGACCGCGATGGAAAAGCGCAAGAACAAGACGAGCGACCGGATGGAGAGGCCGCGCAAAGAAACGGGCGTTGGACGGCTGGGTGGGTGGACGGTTGCGGTGTCGGGGTATTGATGGCAAGACTTCGTGATGATGCAGTCGCCGGCTCGAAAAAGTTGGAGCTCTGCCCGGCCCCGACCCGCACGTGACTTCCCGTCGGTCATCCCGCGTTCCTCCGCATCTTCCTCGTAGTTTGCATACCTAACTTTTTGTCGCCACTGTTACGAAGAAAATGCTCCGGAAGTAACTTCTTAGCATGTTGCCATGCGCATGATATTCGGTAGTCCTATGTACTCCTATGCCAGGTAGAATGCATCCGAAAAAGCCAGCCATGATGCTACAAGATCCTGAACGCCGGAAGTCAAATCATCGCCGCCAAACGTATTGGTTCGTCATATCAGCAGTCGTAATGAAGGACTGAGAGGTATCTTAAGAGAATCGAAAAGAAAACAGTGCGAAACGTCATGGGCAAAGCCATGGTGCAGCCGATGCAGATATGTCTAAAGCACCCAAAGTATGCGAGAACGCTGAAATACGGTCAGATAATCCACCAGAGATAAAACGTATCAGGCTGTTGCTGTCCTGAACAGCATGCGGATGCCCGAGGGCTCCTTGCGCTTGGGCTTCTCCTTCTCCGTCCTCATCGTCGACGAAGACTTCAGCGAGGCGTGCGACTTGGTCGTCTTCTCAGTCTTGCTGGTCTTGCTCGTCTTGCTTGTTTTGTCGGTCTTGTGCGTCTTGGAGCTGTACGTAGACTTGGCAGCCTTGCTCCTCGCAGACCTGCGAGACTTCAGGTCGTCCTCCTTGAGAACGCCTTCTTTGATGAAGCGGTCGGCAGCGCCAGGGGTGACGAATTCGCCGTCGACACTCGTGCCGATGCTGTCGGCTGCGATGTCCGCGATTCCGCGGCGCCACCGCTCGATGCGGCTGAGCTCAGGCGGCTGCAGCTCGTCCAACATAAGCGGCTCCTCAGGGCCGTCGATGGCCCGCACCGGGCCGCCGGCCGGAAGGGCTGCTGCCTGCTCACTGCTCTGCTGGATCTTCTTGATGATCTTGTAGCCGCCCAGGGCTACGATGGTAACGCCGATGCCGACTCCTGCGGCAATCATGAACTGCGGGCTGGCAAGCAGGGCAACAGCAGCCGGGAAAGTACCCTTAAGCGCGGTAAGCGCGCCCGGGCCGAGTTTAGCAACAATGTTGCTGATCTCCGCAAGCGTCAGGGCCACGGCAGCCAGCGCGTCGGGGTTCTTCTGCAGGCTGTCGATCATGGTTACGACAGAGTACTGCAGGCAGTTCGCCTCGTCTAGCATGCGGGTCAAGCCGTTCATCTGGTTGCGCAGCTCCAATTCGTTCTCGCCGCGGTGGTCGGGAAGCGGGGGCGGCAGGTCTCCGTAGGCGAGGTCCATGTCGACGTCATCCTTCTTTTTGGACTTGGACGAGAAGATGGACAAGGGACCGTCGGTGTATCTGCGTGCAAGCTGGTTCTGAGGCTCCTCGGGGCTGACCTCGTTCTTGAGCGGCGAAGAGCCTGGCTTTCCGGCTTTGTCGTTTGCATAGAAGCTGTCTGTGTAACCGCGCTCGAGCGGGGGCCTGTCTCCGGGGTGCTGCGACTTGTGGCGGGTGGAGGTCGACTTCTTGGAGCGGCGCGAGCTCCTGGACTTGCGGTCATCGTCGATGTGGTAGTTCTCCAGAGCGAGCTGGACGCGGCGCTGCTCTAGCTCCTGCTCGCGCACGGCCTGGATCTCGGCCTTGCGCTGGCTGTAGGCGGACTTGGCCTCCTTGAAGACATTGACGAGGTGCTTGCTCTGGGAGTGCATTAGCGAGCGATCCCACAGGGCGGGGGTGGAGCCGTACAGTGCTAACGACCTTGCCCGACTTGTTGACGACGGTAATGGTCTGACCCAAAGCAGCGACCATTTTGGCAGGCCGTCGCTGGCAGCTGCAGGTGCAACTTGGGCGTACAGGTGGTGAAACAATCTGGGTATAGGGGATTCCGCTCGTGGCCGCCGGTCAACAAGGATGCCGGCGAGAAGCTCGTGGTGGCAGGGTTGTGCGCGTGGACTCCACCGTAGGTGCAGGAGGACCAAGACCAGAGGGCGAACGCAGACCAGCGGCGTTCTTGTAGGAACGAGAAGACGAGCGGCTTGGGGAGGATAAAGGCACAGGCCTGCTATACTTGAGGATTGCAGGTACTTCACGGGATTTGCATGGCGGCTGGGAAGAGCGAGCAGGCGCCAAAGGTCAGGTTAAGAGGGTGGGCCGGGCGTAATGCGGCCCTGGCTATCGCGCGCCGGAGGGAGGGCGTGCAGGCACCCAGGGCCGGGGAAGGGCGGCAGACGGGTGCGAATGAGCAGTCGGTGTGAGTCGCCAACAAATCGTGGCACGCTGCCAGCGGCCAACCGGGCTCGCCTGCGGCCGGCGCTTGGGAGATCTGCCTCTAGCATCCGTGCCCCCTTCCCCCTACGCCGGAGTCGCGGTCTGCACTGTGACATTGGACGTGTCCCAGCCTCGCAGTTGCTGCATGAGATGGCTGCACCACGATCTCGTGCTTGATGTCAGTCTGCAGCGCCGCCCTGCTCAACGCCCAAGTTGCGGAATAAGCGGCACCCAACCTCAGTCTCACCACCTGCGTTTCGCAACGCGCTCGGCCTGCTTGCCGCGCGACAGCTGCTATGTCCCTGCTGCTGCCTGTCTTGCGCTGGGTCGGATGCTGGTCTGAGACTCCCGTCAACAGCCACCGCCACAGCCACGTTCGGCGTGCGACGGCCGGCCTGCAACGGCGCAGCCATGGTGCCTCTGCAGTCGGTGCAAACCATAGGCGGACTTTTTTGTTTGATTAGCAAGGATGACGCTGCCACTCAGCGTCATGGTCAGCTGTCTTGCTGCGAGAGCCGCATCCTGCCTCTGCAGCCCGCAAGATACCGGACGCATGCCTGGTTGCTTCCCATTTGCTGCTCCATGTCTCAGACTGTTCTGGCTACGCACGTCAAACCTCCCTCTCATTCCAACCACCAATGGCCTCCCCCGCGCTGAGATTGCGCATACGTACGACATTCTCGGCGCGACTAGAACAGCCTGTTGCTGCATCGGCACCCAAGCATGCACCGCCGGGCCGTAAAAGCCCCCAAGGGTCGCGGGATCGTGGGGGGATAAGGCCAATCGGGCCAAGTCATACATATAATCCCCTCAACGGCGCATCATCTCCGCATACTTATAGGTGTTTGTGCCTGTTTAGGCACTCCGCCAGCCGCAGCCGTGAGGGGAAGCTCGCCAGCTCATCTTCGTGGCACTGCGGCCCTCAGCTAGACCGGGCTATGACGCTACCGGCGTGAAGATGGCGTCTTGCTTGCGCCTGCCTGTGCAACTTGCTACTCCGCTCTCTGGCAAGGGCGGGACTGTGCGTGTACCTGCAGGCGATAACAGCTCATAGCGCAGATCATGGCGGGCTCAGGGTCAGCCAGGAGGCCGTTTCTCAGGCCGTTTCCCAGGCCACCGAAAACTGAAATTCATGCCGCCATAGGCCGGAGCGATATCGTCATCGTGAATAAGCCTTCGAAACCGCGACCGCTAGAGCAATGGCGTATGATACGTCAGCGATCGCGACAGCTGGGAAAAGGGAGCAGAGCTATACAAACAGTCAGAGCTCCCCCGAGCGAGCGCGAGGGAACGTCCCGCCCGCAAGGTGCCGCCCGCCGCCGCAGTGGAGACCGGACCTGATCGAATCACTGGACTTTGCCGGGTGCAGCTCGGTTGGGCGAAGCGCGTTTTCTTTCCAAGCCAAGGCAGGGACCATGTGCGGCGTAGGCTCGCGCCGGCTGGGGCGACATGAGGCGACAGAGGAGCAGCAGCTGAAGGCAGGCAGCTCAGCGGGTAAGTCTGGCGTGGATCGGCCCGAGTTGGCATCACCGTCTTTTCTTCCCTCAGATCCCCCGACGCGCCTTGTGGGGTTGCTGGGCCCACCGAAGCTCCAAAGAAGCGGCAGAAGGACGTTTCAAGCACACCGCTCCTATTTTCCGCAACGCGCCGCTGACACCACTCGCCCAGCACACGATGAGCCCGAAATGGCGCTTGACGGAACCATCGAAATGGCTTCTCCTCCGAAGCAGTTCCAAGCCCCGGGCCTCTTCCATCGCATGAGACATGACAACAGCATCCTTGCCCTTGTAGTCTCTGCTGATTACATCTTCGCCGGCACCGAGGGCGGTGAGATTCTGGTATACGGCCTCGAGACCTACACCCGCGTCGCCATCATCGAGGGCCACCGCGGCAGTGTACTAGGGCTTTGCCTCTCGCAGGACCAGCAATTCCTCTTCTCCAGCGCCGGCGACCGCATCGTGAACGTGCGTGCAGCTATCTAGCCCTTGTGTTCTCTCCCACGACAGTGACTCACCTCCCACACAGGTCTGGAACACGCGCACCTTCGCGCGCGAGTACTCCATCTATTCCGCCTACGACATTGGCGATGTCTTCTGCGTTTCCTACTCGTGCGCCCTGCGCACCGTCTACCTGGGCGCGCAAAACACCAGCATCCAATGGTACAACCTGAACGAGAAAGACAGGCGCCCGCCGCCTAAGCCGACCGCCCACCCCTCCTTCCGCGAAGACCGCTTCTTCGATTCGCTCGGCCCTGGTGGCATACGTACTCCAAGACCAGAATGCACGGATGCGCCGCGCGACGCAAAGGGCGGTCAGGAATTGGAAATTGATCAACAGTACATTCGCCAATTCGCCCACTACGGCTACGTATATTGCACGCTACTAGCGAGTGGCTCGGTGGCTGGTTACGCGGACAAAGAAATCTTGATTTCAGGTGGCGGGGACGGAGTCATCAAATTGTGGAGGCTGGACCAGGACAACGGAGGCGCCATTCAGGAACTACATGCCCTCGATGATGGCAGAGAAGAGGGCAATGCCGTCCAATCGATGGTCTTGGAAGGCACCTTCTTGTATGGTGGCCGTACAGACGGCGAGATAAATGTGTGGGATCTTGAGACGAAGCAGCTCGTGCGCAGCCTAAAGACAAGCGTTGGCGACGTCTTGACCATCACGATTGGCGGAGGCTTTCTTTTCGGTGCGGGCGATCGGGGCTTTGTGCAGGTGCGCGGTCGTCCATCCGCAGCGATTGAGGCTGTTGCGCTGACGTATCGTAGAAATTCAATCGCCAGTACGAACCGGTTGGCAGATTCGAGGCTCATGATGGCCTCGTGCTTGCCTCTGCTTTTGGCACTTTCAACAACAGACCCGTCTACGTTACTGGCGGCAACGATGCAACCATTGCCGTGTGGGATGTTCGCGATTGCCAAGTTATCCCACCGAAAACTACAGCAACTAGCAATGGTAAGCAATCTGGCGCTTCTGGATGTTCTAATCTGATTTCATACAGAGCAACTTTTCGAGTTTCTCAAGCGGTTTGTATCCTACCGGACCGTTTCCTCCAATCCACGATACAAGGTGGACTGCAGAAGAGGCGCCTCCTACCTACGGTCCGTTTTCAAGAATTTCGGAGCTGCTACCGAAATGCTCAACACCGAAGAGCCCTACAATCCTGTGATATTCGCAAAGTTCAGGGGCAATCCTGCTACATCAAGCGACAGAAAGAAGATTCTATTCTATGGCCACTACGATGTCATTGCAGCGGAGAACGAGGACAGCAAATGGATAGTGGATCCATTCTCCATGGAGGGCATCGACGGCTATCTCTACGGTCGCGGCACATCGGATAACAAGGGTCCCATCATGGCGGCCATTTTTGCAGTAGCTGAGTTGTTGGAGGAGCAGGCCCTCGAGTCTGACATCATCTTCCTGATTGAGGGCGAGGAAGAGTCCGGCTCTCGCGGCTTCCCCGAAGCTGTTCAGCGGAACAAGGAGCTCATCGGTGACGTCGATTGGATACTCCTCGCTAACAGCTATTGGCTCGACGACCATGCACCATGCTTGACATACGGATTACGTGGGGTGATTCATGCAACCGTCCAAATCGAGAGCCCCCACCCCGACCTCCACAGCGGTGTTGACGGCAGCTCGCTTCTGGACGAGTCTTTGAAAGACCTGATTATGCTGCTTGCAAAGCTGACAGGGCCGCATGGCCGGATTGAGATCCCTGGCTTCTACGACCCCATCCCGCCCATCAGCTCGGAAGAGAAGCAGCTGTATGACGAAATCGGCCACTCCCTCATCTCGCGCAACCCCGACCTGGGCGACCCGGAGGACCTGGTCAATTCGCTCATCCGCCGCTGGCGCGAGCCCTCGCTGACGATCCACCGCTTCCACACGTCGGGCCCCGAAAACTCGACCATCATCCCCCGCCTCGCCCGCGCGTCCCTGTCCATCCGGCTGGTGCCGAACCAGGAAGCGACGCAGGTCGCGTCGGCCCTCACGGACTACCTGAACGCCGAGTTCGCGGGGATCGAGAGCAAGAACAAGCTCACCGTCACCATCGACCACCTCGCGGAGCCGTGGCTCGGCGACTTCGGCAACGAGATGTACAAGACGCTCGAGGCCGCCATCACCGACGAGTGGAAGCCCGTCCAGGAGCGCCGCCGCAGCTCCATCGCCGCCTTGGCGTCGTCGGCGGGGACCCTTCGTCCGCAAACGGCTTCTTCGGCGTCCAACGGCCAGGGCGGCGGTTATTTCGATGCCGGAAATAACCCTCGCTCGCCGACGACGTCGTCGACCCTCGCCAACGGCAGCGTCACGCCGCCCGCCGAGAAGACGAGCGACGACCCCACCGTCTGGAAGCAGCCCCTCAAGCCGCTGTACATCCGCGAGGGCGGCAGTATCCCGAGCATTCGGTTCTTGGAGAAGGAATTCGATGCGCCGGCCGCGCATCTGCCGTGCGGGCAGGCGAGCGACAGCGCGCATTTGGATAACGAGAGGCTGCGGTTGGTGAACTTGTATAAGAGTAAGGGGATTTTGAAGAGGGTGTTTAGGGATTTACCGCGGAAATGATCGGAATGTGCGTGATGTGATGAGGGGACGCGGAGAGGAAGGGATCGGGAGGGGAGCAAGGGTGTTTGGTTCTGGTTCAGACCTTGTATTCTTATCTCGGAGCGAAGTCAGGAAAGGATTGGACTCTGGCATTTTCGGTGCGGCGTTTGTGATGGTCATACACGTGGGTTTGAAAATGGCGGAGTGACGGGGAAGGCGATTTGGTGAGTGGGCAGAGGTGTCCGTGCTGTTTTTGAGGGAATTGGAGGTTGGCTAGGAGAGTGTGCTTGAGCTTTGTGTTTGTTGCTTCATTAGTATTAAGCATACCATGAGGGAGCATCTCAAGGGTGCATGAAAGAGCATAATAAGAGGTGTTCACAAAAAGGGAAACAAAGCAAGCAAAGTCATCGGTTCCCAGAATGGGAGCGCAGGTTGCATATGAGCATTTAGAGATGTCGATGGTGATGTTTGTTCCACGCCTATTGGCACCTGCTCAAGCTCTCTGTCTTAGCTGTGAAGTTTCCAAGTTCATTTCGGCATCATCAGTTAATATATCACTTCCTTCATCAAGGAATCATAAACGTAGCCCAAGATAAGACGTACACATTTCCGGTAGGGAATGATTCGCCGTTTGTAGCAGGCGGACGAGAGAAGTGACGGTATTACAACAGGTTAAAGCTCTTGCCGGGATGGATGCTCCGACCGCCCCTCTTCACACTCCTCAATCTGAGCCAGCCACCGCTTATTGCTGGGCGTCGGCAGGTGCCCCAAACAGCGGGCTATTTCCAATTCCAGGAGAGATTCACCCAACGCCATATCCCAAATATAAACCGGCATCCAGGAGAGGACGCGAACGTGCATGTGGCAGTCGGGGTCGCGACAATCATAAGTGCAATAAATCACGGGGTAATCAATCTTGGGGTAAGGATTCCACTCGCGCCTCGACTCCCGCGTCCGAAACGTCCGCGGGTCTCGGAAGCGGACGTGCTTGCACACGACCAGCGCCCCGGATTCCTGGGCCGCCTCCAGCACGGGCTGGACCAGCTCCAGGACACGCACCGACGGCTGCCGGCCCAGCGTCGTCCTGAAGCTGTCGCCGCTCGTCGGCACCGCCAAATACAGCCTGACCCAAGCACCCGACAAACGATTTGTCGTCTTGTATTCAGCGGGTGTCGAGGCCAGCTCCGCCTTCCGCACCCGGAACTTGCGGCCGTAGGCGGTTTTTTGCACTGGGTGCAGACACTGCCGGCACGTCTGTACCGTCTCTCCGCGCGGAAGCCCCGACGCCATCTGACGCAGCACTTCGTCGTAGGTGAACGTCCTGTGCGGGCACATGCGCACGACGCCCTCGACCCCTTTGCATCGGCGCTCCTCGGGCGCTCGCGCGAGCTGCGCGGTGGAGAAGAGGCGGGGCGGGTGCACGTCGTGGCATGCGGAGCAGGCGCGCTGCTGCTGTTCGTGCTCTACGGCGCAGGCGCGCACGAAGCGGTCGTGGTTTAGGCGCTTGAGAAAACTTCGGGCCGCACTGGTGGATTTTGGTCCTGCGGAGATGACGGGGATGCAGAAGGAGCGGCTGGTGGCGCGTAGGGCGAGGATATCGGCAGTGTCGTCGAGGTGGTGTTTGGTCAGGTGGTAGAGCACATCCAAGGGAAAGCGGTGGAGTATGCTATGCTTGGCATTGTGGGAGAGGGTGGAAAGAGGTGTATCTTTCGTGCTGTCGGGGGTAGGTAGAGGTTTCGTGTCGTGTGGTGGCATGGTTCTTGTCTGGTTTAAGAGATCGGCTTTTACGAAGGCCCAGTGCGAAGAAATAGATGCCGTATATTGCAGGCTTAACAGGGGTCTATGCATCGGGAGAATTAGAAAGAACTCCGGTACCTTTTATACGGCTCTCTTGCTCAGGGTCCAGAGCTCTACCATGGGTGTTATAGCGCAGAGAACACCATCAATACCTTCCGCTTCATATTTAATGCATCTACTATTCCTGCTGAGCAAACCTGAGTGATCGTAGCGCCGGCTTTCGTAACTATATTGTGTATCGCAGCTGCTATCTTTGTTGAGAATACGTTTGCTGGTTTATTAAGTTTCTGGTTCCGTGAAAGATTTTCACAAAGGGTCCTCGCTGCTAACACGTTGAGCACCTTAACCTTAACTACCATTTTAGCGTGTTGTGTTAAAGATATGTGCTTGCAAGCGGTTTCTTCAATGTCTCTTGAACTTCGGATAGCTGGCCTGAGCCAGCCATTTTGGGTCGTCAGGCATCCACATACCCCCCAATTCCCGAGTAATTACCAGTTCAAAGGAGTATGACCCACTCCACCACAACTCCACTCTGGTAACACATACGGGATATTTAAAGGTGGAAAACGCACCGCCCGAGCTCTCAGACTTGCACGATAGCGTATCCAAAATCCGTGGGTCGTCCAGCCCGGAATGTTTGCACAAAACCACCCCACACTTCTTGGCTGCTTTTAGTACGCGTTGAACCGGCACACGTATATCGAGAAACACACATCTCGAAAGCCCCTCCACCAATACAGTCTGTCTGATGGACACGTATCTCTTGATCCATGCCTTAGTCACCAAAACCTCTGCTTCCAGCCCATGGACCGCGTAGTAGCCGTCGCCAGCACGCGAGCCTTGCTCGCACTGATGGCACCGTCGTCGCCGCTCGTGTGATTCGGGCCTCAGATCTGCTGCCGCCGCGTCGCTCCCGATCTCGTAGAATGTGAATTCTATGTGCGGACAGACGTACAAGACACTTTCGGTCGCCTTGCAACGCGGGTGCCGTATAAATTTATTCAGCTGTGCGGCGGAGAAGTGAGTCTGCGGGTGTTTTTTTGTTGCATATCCAGCAGAAGACTTGTGGAATTTCTCCACTTTTGCTGCTAGCCGGAGACGGCGGTGGCGGTGGCGGTGCTATGTGTCGTTGTTGTTGTTCTTGCTGGTGGTGGTGATCTTGCGTTTGATCTCGTTGCTGCTGTGAACGCCGGCGTACGCGGTGGACGAGCTTTTTGGATGCCTCGGTGAATTTCGGTACTTCCGGACTGTATGCAGTCGACATGCAGCCGTTGGCCCAGGCGGGGCCAGCGGTGAATCGGGTAGGGAGTTCGGGCAGCATCGTGGTATGGTCGATTTCTTGTTGTGGTGATTGGATCTATGAACGGCAAACAGACACGGTGGAGAGTGCCACCGTGGATTCTGTGGCTTTCAGTGTAAGGAAAGAATATGAACGAGGTACTGCTTTCGGTCTATGTTATCTTTCCAGTCCCGAGATCTATGGTGGATACGGCGTGAAAAGTCCGCCAGCGATGGAACCGATAGTTTTATACCCCGACTGCCTGGAATGAAACGGAAACTGGATTGTCCTCCAAATGATAATTAGAATTAGCAAATGGTCGTCAGAAGTCGTATAGTCAGAAGTGGCAGACAGTCGGAAGTGGTAATAGTCAGAACTGTTAAAGTCACAGAAAGGCGCGCAACAAGCCTGAGAGGCTCGCCAAATCCGCCTTAGGGAGCAATTGTTCCAGCTGTTCTTCGCTATTGACGTCACAGTGATACGGAACAGAATATATACCACAATCAGCTTAAATGGGAACGGTACTTTAAATTACTGAGGGCTTAGGAACTATCCAGTTGCAAAGGCTTTTCAATAAGAACGATTGGGACTCATTGGAGCTAAAAGTATAATGAGAGAGCAACTCCAGAGCCGTACCAAGGAACATGAACCATTACTCTTGTCAGGTCCCCTTGTTTTTAAAGAAACATCATTACTTCGTGTTCTGATTATTCCCTGTATGCCGACGTGACTTACATCAATTCATCATCAGACCTCATTCGAAGGATACTGAACTTCTCGTAGTGGCTTATAATCCTCTTTGATCGTTCTCACACTCGTGAAGCGCTGCAGGTGAGCCATGGTGCCCGTCTTGTCATTCGTACCGGAGTCCCTGCTACCACCGAAAGGTTGTTGAGCCACAACAGAACCAGTGCACTTGGTGTTCAAGTACAACATTCCAGCCGCATGCTTCAACTCGGTCATGGCCTCGCGCAAAGCGTACGGATCTTTGGCGAATATGCTACCCGTGAGAGCGTAGCGGGACGTGGTGTTCAGAGTCTCCAACGTCTGCTTCCACTCGCTGTCTGGATACACGTACACGGTCAAGATCGGACCAAAGAGTTCGCGAGACATGAGGTCGTGCCGGGGGTTGCTGGTGCGGTAGATGGTGGGATGCACAAAGTAGCCTTCCTCCTTGGACGCTTTGCCGCCGACAATCAGCTCCAGCTCGGGATCGTGCTTCGCGTCCTGGATGACCTTGTTCAACCGGTCGAAGGCTTGTTCGTGGATGACGGGCGTGATGAAGTTGCCATAATCCTCAACGCTGCCGACCTTCAGCTGCGAGGTTTCTTCTTGCAGAATTCGCTTGAACTCGGGCCAGGCGGACTCGGCGACGTATAGTCTGGAGTTTGCCGAGCACTTCTGCCCCTGATACTCGAAGGCGGCGCGGATGGTGTTCAGAGCGGCATTCCGGATGTCTGCAGAAGGGTGGACGATTCCCCAATTCTTACCGCCCGTTTCGCCGACCACGCGGGGGTACGAGTTGTACATGCCGTCGCCAATGGCATTGCCGATCTTCTTCTGCAGACCCTTGAAGACCTGGGTCGATCCGATATAACTCAGAGCACCGAATTCGGGTCTCTTGAGGATGGAGTTGGTCACTTCCTCGGCATCTCCGGGGAGAAATTGGATGACATCCTTGGGAAGCCCGGCTTCGATGAGAATCTGGTGGAGGAGCCAGCTGGCATGTAACGCATAGTCGGACGGCTTCCAGATGACTACATTGCCGAGCAGGGCCGCGGGGCCAATCAAGGTAGCGCCAAGAGCGGTGAAGTTGAACGGTGCAATGGCATAAACAAAGCCCTCGAGGGGACGGTACTCCAGCTTGTTCCAGTCACTGGCGGAATGAACTTTGGGCTGTTGCGAATAGAGCTGCCAGGCCTCCTGTATGTAGCATCTGAAGAAATCGACGGTTTCGGCGGCGGCGTCGATCTCGGCTTGCCAGATGTTCTTGCCCTGTCCCAGCATCGTAGCCGCCACAATGTCTGAACGGTACTTTCCCGATATCAGCTCGCAGGCGCGGAGAAAGATTGCGGCGCGATCTTCGAAAGGCATGGCCTCCCAGGCTGGCTTGGCCTTCAATGCTGCATCCACTGCCTCGTTGACCAGTTGTGGCGTCGCTGCAGCATAATTTGCTACAATCTCGTCATGCTTCGAGGGGTTCTTCTGCTTGCGGGATCCATGTACCTCGGCCTTGCCACAGAGTCAGCATAGAGCTGCAAATATTACGAGATTGGATCATACATTGGCACCGTTTATTGCGATGGGAATATGCAGTGGTAGCTGGCCTTTCAGCTTCCTCAGGGCTTCTGTGAGCTCGGCTCTTTCTGGGGAATCTTTCCGGTAGTCAAGCTGCAAATATGGTTAAACGATGAAAATAAAAAGTTTGCGATAGCACGACATACCAGCTTCTCATTTTCGAAGCTTGGGGGGTTCCATAGACTTAGAGCCCTACTTAATGGACGAGTAGCAGTGAAGTTGTTGGGAAGTCTGACCAGTGAACGAGTGGTACTGGCGCGGCGCGGCAAAGAGAATGGTTTCATCATGATAAAAAGTTGATCGCTCCTAGTAGAAGATGAGCCGGATAGCATACAGTCAGTCTTGTTAAATCTTTTATCATGGGCGTGTTTCTTCGGGTCTTAACTCCGACCCCCACTTGGGCAGCGCCGGCGGGTGTGTCCGACGTTCCGGAAGTCCATCACCGGGGCCAAGCGGCTTTTGCATTATCTTTGATAGTATTTCCTTATTTCGGTTAACACAACCGACGTATCTTGATTGCCATCCGTATCAGGTCGCAAATTCACGTCATCCCTCTTACGTGCCCCTCACGCTCCGCACTCGCACGTGGTCTCCTGCTTTTCGAGGTTGATATCTTGATAGAGGATAGCCAAGCATGGTAACAGATAGGAACCACTATCGGAGCGCCATTCCGGTTGTTAGAAAGATGGGATACCTCATCTCAAACACTGCTTGCGGATATAATTGTGTGCCATATGCTCTCATTCCTGCCTTAATCGCATATATGAGCCTCAGTTTACTGGAACCGTGTTGTGCCGCCAGCTCAGACAACTTAGCAGAATGGCATCGTCGACGGTCTTCCGCTTCAGATCCACAAAGTCCCATGGCTTGCGGTGTATCAGCAGCGCGGCAACCACAGCCGTGCACCACGCCCAAGAACACAAAGAGACCACCGCTATGTCAAGGCTACCAACAACAGTTCTAGTCCGGTCCTTGGCATTCACCTCCCTCATGTCTTCAAGATGGCTTTTGAAACCTTCGATAGCTTTACTGGGCGCCATAGCTGGCTCCAAATCCCCGTTCCTTAATCCAGATAAGAACCCTCTTCTCAACCGGCTTCTGAAATGGACCGTTTACGATCACTTCTGCTCTGGTACCAATCCTCGCGAGGTCCGAAAGTCGGTGAAGACCCTCAAGAGCATCGGATACCAGGGAGTCATCCTCACTCACGCCAAGGAGATTGTCCTTGACGAACCTCAGCGGGCACTAACGGCTGGAGCGGGACCAATATTCGACTCGCAATGCTATGACGTGGTTGAAAGATGGAAACAAAGCTCTATGGACACGCTGCGCATGCTCGGTCCTGGCGATTTCCTTGCTCTGAAGTGTGTTTTCCACTCATACTCCATCACCTTCTCTGTGCTCCTTCGCGCTGACCAACTCCACTCTCCTAGACTCACCGGTGCGGGACCAATGGCAGTGAACGCACTGCGATCTCAAGACTCCATCCCAGATGCGGTCGACCACGCCCTCACCCAGATCTGCGAGGAAGCGCGCAAACAAGGATCCCGAGTGTGGATCGACGGTGAACAGCAAGTCCTCCAGCGCGGCATCGACGAATGGGTCATCGAGCTCATGCGGCGATGGAATCGAAACGGGCACGCCATGGTCTACAACACCATCCAGGGCTACCTGAAGGGCTCCAACGCCAATGTCGACCGGCACATCTCCCTCGCGGCCGCGGAGGGATGGACGCTGGGCGTCAAGCTCGTGCGCGGGGCATACATCGAGCATGAAGTCCGCTCGTTGATTCACGATACCAAGGAGGACACGGATCGCTCTTATGACGCCATAGCGGAGAAGCTCATCAGCCAGAGACTTCCGCCTGAAGCTCAGAAGCGGGGTCTGAGTTTCCCCAATTCGGCCCTCTTCTTAGCTACTCACAATGCTGCAAGCGTGTCCAAGGCCTGTGACATGCATCGCACCCGTCTCGTTGCGGGATTGCCGACGACATCGCTGGAATGTGGTCAGATTGTCGGTATGGCGGATGAATTGGGATGCGAGTTGATATGCAATTATGAGAGGTGTTTGGCTGATGGCTCTGCGGAGAAAGCAAGAGCTCCGAAAGCGTTCAAATGCTTGACTTGGGGCTCGGTCGGGGAGTGTATTGGCTTTCTGCACCGTCGAGCCATTGAGAACCGAGGAGCAGTGGAGAGAACCAAGCACATGGCAGGTGCGCTGAGGGAGGAGCTTTGGCGAAGGATATGGCGAATAGGAAGAAGGGAATGAAATCATACGAGAGGTGATTTCGATACTTGGCTATCTTGAAACATGTCCAATTGCATTCTTATTTGCGTCACTACTTCAAATATCGAGTCGTTTAAACCGTTCTTCTACATGTTTGACTTTGGACATGAAAAGGTCTTCCGCACCATGAACACACTTTCTATGTCGTACTAAATGGCCAATTCCTCTAATGGAGATTCTACGTGGCTGCTCGAAATCCAGGCGCGGCGTCTTTATCTACCTATCCTCCCTCGCCTCATCCAAAGCGGAAAGAAGCTCACTCTTCGGAAACTCATTACCCCAAAGCTTCCTCGGCAGCTCAAAAGTCGAAGTAATGCGGCCGTACGCCATACCGCCGAGCTGGCCGAGGGGCCTCAACTTATCGATGTCGATATGGCTCACATCCGCATTCGTCGCATCCTCGCGGACCCAAAACCGCGTCGCCTTGATCGACACCATGCCCGCGACGCTCATACCCTCGCGCTGGTGATCCCGGAACTCCTTAACATCGACGACTTTACCCTCGACCGAAAACACCGACTCCTGCACCCGCGCCGGCCGCACGGTCGACGCCGGCGCTTCGTGCAGGCCGGACACGTCCCACTCGGACACGCCGTACGGCGCGTCGATGGCGGTCGCGTTGACGGCCTCGATCATGTTCTCCGACACGGCGTTGATGACGCACTCGCCCGTCGCCTTGAGGTTGCGGTACGTATCCTTTGCGCGGCCGGTGCCGGGGCGCGAGGAGAAGCCGACGACGAACATGGGCGGGTCGTGGTCGATGACCTGGAAGTAGCTGAACGGGGACAGGTTTTTGGATGCACCGTCAGCGGCTACCGTGCTGATGAAACCGATGGGCCGCGGCGCGATGCCCGAGATGAGCAGCCGGTAGTTGTTGACTGTGGGCCGGTCGGGGGCGTACGGGTCGACCTCGACGTGTTTGCTGTGCAGGGCGTCGTGGCCGGCCACGCCTTTGCCGTAGTGCCAGGCGGGATCGGGGTTCTTGGTTACTTGGATGGGGGCGTTGGAGTGGTCGAAGTCGGGGCGCTGGGCGAGGACTTTGTCGAAATCGCGGACTTTCTCTACGATCTTGTATTGTGCTTGTGCGGTTTTGGTTGCTTCTGCTGCGGAAGAGCTCATCCTCACTGAAGATGAACGCTGGCCATGAAGTTGAAAATGCAACGTCAAAGATCTGTGCCTGATCGTTGTTTTAGAAGGAAGTATTTTAGGACGTACATTCAAACTTACTTCCGAATAATTTTAAGCCCGGAAAATACTCCTCTTGATGCCATGATAAGAATTGATCAGTGATAATTGTCTATGGGACTTAGCAGGACGTCTTGCTCTTATGTTGCTGATTAATATTCACGCAATGTTGCCCTGTGCTTGTTGTGGCAGGAATCATTCGCCGACGATAGCCGGGTGGGGATTGTGTGCGGGATGCGAAGCCGCAAGTGCGGAACGCAATCCCGTCGACTGCGGCATCATGGGCTCGGACTTGGGGCTGCAATGGTTCGTTAATGCAACATGTGACTAATGTCTGGGGAAATTATTGAGTTTCATTAAACATATTCTCTGAGTCTATAAACTCTTTCCTACATTAATCTGATCCGAACGCGGAATAGCGGTATCGGAGAGCTAGTCCGACGCTCGTTAATTCCACTTTACCGCCTTCCTGCTCATAAACTTATCCGTTTCGTCCAAATCACGTTTCTATCTCCATGGCTCTGGCGATGCTCGGGTTTACCGATTTAATTCTGTAGTCCCCAATACAAGGTGGGGGGGTCAATTTACCGCCAAACTGGGCCTGAAGCATCAAAGGTGCGGGGTAAATGTCCAGAGATAAGACTTGTGGGGAACTACGCCCTACCTATTACATGTTGATACGACCATGCTGATCTTATTATCATTGGCCACTCGTGATGGGACTTGACATGATAGCTAAACTTAAAGTCGGAACGCTGCCCCGATCCTTTGGCACTTCACCCACGGAAGCATTGATCGCTATGCCCACTCAAGGTAGGGTGAGAAAGAAGATCTCGAAAGCGTATGGAAGATCTCGTACCTACTCAAACAGGCTCATCTGCTGACACCGCAAAGCTGCGACAGATGTCGGTTGATGAAGGTGAAGTGTTCCGGTTCGCAACCGTGCCCTAGATGTTCTCGGAAGAATGAGCGGTGCCACTATGCGGCCGAAGTCAAGCGGGTATCCGTTTCGGAGAGGTAATTAGCTAAGTAATTCGGAACGACATCAAAATAACGTCCGGAAAACTAAAGAGCTGTTGACCATACAGTTATCTCCGCGAGCTTGAAAGCCGGAACAACCAAATTCTGTCACCCGTTCCGAGTGCAAGCTCCGAAAGGTTGTATCAGCCTGGTCAGAGCCCTGCACCAGAGACCAGTCAGGTTGTGTCGAACAATTTGCTTCCAGTACCACCTGATCATCCGACACGATGCGATTTCTCGGAGGAGGATGCGGAAGCGGGTGAGGCCTCACATTGACTTTGTTTTCAGGCGCATGCTGATGTATACAACGCTGATCCAGACCTCCATACGCATGTTCCCGCCTCACGACATCTTCCATCCCAGTTTACTGTAACGGAGGGACATGAGAGCGATCTCGGTACAACTTTCCGGCAGAATCCTTTGGCCGATAACGACTATACTTTCGCTGAGAGAGGTGGGAGGTTCTGTAAGTAAATGCTTCTATCAAAGTTGCCTCGTCTTTCTGATTGACACCGCCTCCAAAGGGTACATGGGTCCTTGTTCCTCATGGTCCTTCTGCAGACGTGTCTTATGTCTGCTTGGATGGCGATTACCCGAATCGATTTTTCACCCCGACCCAGGCCATTTTGACGGCGAGAGTTTCCGCCTACGCTGGAAGCCGCTGAGTCATGATGAAGTCCCGGATGTTTCAAATGTGCCACCCATGGACTATGCCCTGTTCCTATTCAGCTCTGCCAAGTTTTATCTGGGCTCAATTTTATACATCATTGACGAAGCGGAGTTTATCCGTGGCATCCGCGAGTTTTATGATGACCCTTTAGCAAAGGCTCAGTCATCAAGGCATTGGTATGCTCAGTTTCTTCTGATTTTGGCCTTTGGAAAAGCCTCAATTGCCAACGAAAGGTCTCATGGGGGACCACCGGGCTACCAATACGCTTCCCGAGCCATGTCTTTGATGCCAGATCTTGCAGGGCTAGCACCAGATCCGATACAAGCAGTTCAAGCGTTAGCTATGGGCGCCGTGTATCTTCAGTCCCTTGACATGAGGGTTGGCGCTTGCTATCATGTAGGTCATTCAACACTGTCTTCAAGGCTGCTACTTACACAACATTTTGGATCAGATTGGACACGCGCTGCGTACTTGCATAGTTGAAGGATGGCACCGCCACATGCCAGAAGAGGTGGTAGGCGTTGAACACTCTCGTCGGTGCAACATTGCCTTCTGGGTCGTCTACAGACTGGACCGCGAGTTTGGACCTCTCATAGGTGCTCCTTGTTCGATTTGCGATGCCGACGTTACCACCAAGCTGCCTTCAGAGATGGATGAATCTCTCGATGCTTTGAACATGACCTTACATGTCCGACTCTCGCGCTTAATGGCCCGTATTCTGACAGGTATGGAGACGATGGAGAAACGCCATGCTCCCTGGCTGACGATACATTTGATAGCTATCTACGGAGTTGGAAAGCAATTTAACGGGTCTCTTGTGCCGAACACACAAGAAGTTCTGAGGGAGCTTGCCCAACTGTCTAAAGACATAAACGACCTTCTCAGTACTCATTTCCAAGGATCAATCAGCAAAGCATCCAGAATGGCTTTGCGTCTGATATTGTCTTACCACTATGTATGAATCAGCCACTTTAGACGTACTCTAGTTTCTAACGACAATAGTGCGTTGTTTTGACCACGCGTCCTTTGGTAATGTGTGCCCTGCAAATGCACATCAAACAAGCGGAAACCTTCAGGCGTGGACCAATTTCGCTATCTGCGCCGGTCGTGTCTCTTTTGCAGTCATGCGTAGACTCAGCACTAAAAATACTGCGCACTCTTCGCATAATGGGCGATGAAGATCTCTTGGGTGAGTTAAGCCAGTGCGGCACAACGACATATTTGCTGACCATGATTACAGAAGCCTTCCTCCCCTTTCAATTGGAAGATGCGTCATCCTCCGCCTTCATTCTTTATCTTATCCGCACCATCAATCCCGCGCTGCTCACGGATGAGAAATGGCCTGAAGATGTTCAGTGTGTCCTGGACAAGATGATTTCCAAGGGCAGCGTGGCGGCGCCTTTGCGAAAGCGGGAACTCGGCCACTTGGAGGACGCTCTCTTAACCCTGGGCCTGGTTAGTAACGAAGCGCTGACGCCTTCTACAAGCTCCCACAGCCTATCACAGCACCAAGAACATCAGATTGAGGTGCCTGCTGTGCATGCGGTTGATTCGGGATGGGAGGCGTTTCTAGAAAACGGAATGGTTGGGATATCGCCAACTGAAATGTTGGATCTGGCAGCTCAGCTTGAAGCGGACGACGATTTTGTGCCACAGGCTATCGGTTGGTAGATATAGTGCCGTGAAAACTAATATATGCAAGCCACTAAAGCCGTCATTTTTGAAACATCTCCATTCCTATTTGCAAATTCTCGGGAAGTTCCAAATAAGAATGATGGCTGGGAATAACTTAAGGTTATCTCAACACACTTGCAGACACCGGCATTCTGGTCCGACCTCGTTTATCCCACCCCGGAACCTACTTCCGATGCGGGGGCAGATTTTCCAACACTGCCGATGGGGCCTGGCTGCACAACTTGACAACAACTATTGTTTGAATCTGCATGAATCCGCTGCTCATGTAGTATATCCTCTATATAAAAGCCGAAGGATAGACGTCACTTCACACAACACACACATCACATACCTTCACGATGATTCTTAAATCTAGCATCCTCCGCACATCACTAAGGTCTTGTCATTTACATATTGCACCTCGAACCTCTCTCCCTGGTCACGTCCGAACCTTTTCCGCTTTGAAGATGCCAAAGAAAGAGTTCCTCTGCTTGTTGCCGGACAAGCCGAATGTTTTGGAGCAACGCAAGATAGCTGGACCGTACGTGGCGTGCTATCCTTCTCTTATCTTGTCCTGTGACCACGCATATATAACTCTGACTTTCTTTAAGGCTACATCATGAGCAAATCCAGCCTCAGATAGCATCTGGTACTCTCGCGGCAGGAGGTAAGCTGTTTAATCATGACGGCGCACTCCATGTGCTGCGAGCTTTCTCTACCTGTTCTGACCGGATATGTAGGAGGAACGTATGAACAGCATCTAGTAGATGATAAACCTGCACGACAAACGGGCAGCATGATTATCTACGCAGCAGAGAACGCCAACGAGGTCTGGGAAATCATCAAGCGCGACGCTTACGCTGTCCATGGCGTTTGGGATCTGGACAAGGTTCAGGTCATTCCGGTATCTCCATGCTTCCCCTTTGAATGGGCATGCTATCACTGACTACGGATGACTCAGTATGTATCGGCTGTGCGGGTGCCCATGGCTGAATCGCCCTCCGGGAAGTAGAACCGAGTCAAGCGTCGTCGGCTCGTACTGCATGGCCAGGGCGCGTGCGCGTGCGCGGACGACCTTGCGCGAGAGCGGGGCGGTAGGGGACGAGGATGACGAGATGCGCGCCACGAAGTCATCGATCGGGTCGCGCGAGGGTGGGGCGGCGTCACGGGTGGGCAGGTCATACTGGTGCACTGGAGGCGAAGGCGAGCAGAGGAAATAGAGAGGTTTAGGTGGTGCGCTGGGCGTCAACGAGGTGGCGGTTGTAGGTGACGCTCGGTCTGCGAGTGAGACGCGGATGCTAGTGATGGCCAGGCCGAGTCTGACGGGGCTTGAAGCGTCGCGGGGCTAAGGGAATATTGGATGTGCCGTTCAGATAGTCTGCTCTTCACAGACGATGCTCCAAACGCGCCCGATTCCCGGTCTATTCGTCATCCCCCTCCTCATCCTCCTCATCCCCCTCCTTCACCTCCGGAATCCCATGTCCATGCTTCCCGCCCGCCGCCGTCCAGGAAACCCCCGAGTCCTTCTCCCCCGGCCCGCTCTCCCTCACCACCAGCACCGCCCTCTCCCCCACAGCCACGCGCAGCGCCTCCCGCACCTCCCCATCCAGCGGCGTATTCACGATCCCCGGCCGATCGCCCTCGTCACACAGCAGCCGCGGCCTATCATCCTCATACCGCGACGTTGCCGCTACACCGACCAACTCCATCCGCTGCAGCCGCGGCCACTCACTCTCCAAAACCGCCGGCACCAAATGCCGCACGAACCGCGCATCCATCGGCCGCACGCGCGGCGGCGGCGGGCGTCCGCTGGGCGGGCTGCGCGACCACGACTGCACCCAGCGGCGGCCGGCGATGGCCCAGCCGTCGGCGGGGAGGTAACCCGTCGGGCCGTGCTCGAAGCGGAAGCGGCAGAGGGAGTCGGCGACGGAGCGCAGCAGCGCGGCCAGCTCGGCGTAGCGCGCGTCTTCGGTGGCGGCGTGCCAGTAGCGGTCGGTGCGCACCGTGTGGCGCCCGTGGCTGTGGTCGGTGGTGTCGGAGGACTGGCTGGCGGTTGTGATGTGGAGGGAGCGGAGGTTCGTCCATTGGCCGATGAAGGGGGCGAGGTGGCTGTGCATGGGGCCGGCGCCGTCGGCGGCGGCGGCGGTGGTGGTGTTGGGGTTGGGGTCCGGGTCGGCCTGGGACGACGCGAGCATTCTGGCCTTCGCGGCGCGGGGGATGTCCCGGGGGATGGCGTCGAGCTCGGCGAATTGTTGGAGGTTGTCGAGGTGTAGGTGTTCGAGGAGATGTGCGTTGCCGGTATCCAGGATGGACGTTACGACGTAGCGGGAGGTGATTCCGGATAGAAAAATCGAGCTGGCGAGAGGGAACATGTGTGGTGGTGGGGCATTTGCTTCTCGGAACATTATGTTCCTTTTGGCCCTTTCAGCGCTTTGCTTGCCTCAGGAGGCGGGACTTGACTTGCCTCGAGAAGAATAGTTCGACGCATCGAATGTTGGTGAAGAAGGAAAAGACTCTCCAAAGGGTACCCAGTTTGCAGTTAGCGTGTTTACGCACATGGGAGGAGGCTAAGTGGTGTTTGGCATACTGTTGCATTCGAAGAAGCGGAGCTCATGTTTGATAGACTTGATCTCTTCCGGGAAAATCTCGTTTTTCGACAATTGTTGGTTTGCGAGATCCAGCTCCTTTTCACGAACCTCATCCCAGGGCCTAATAGTCGTCCATCGCAGTTTCTTTACATGCGCACCATCATGCGGGCTCTGTTGCAGAGTTCTAATGAGAGATAGCTGCCTGTTGTAGGTCTTATTATTCGATTCTCCCGCCGGGTTTGGTGTGGGGAAGCTGTATTGCCGGTACCAGCTGTCCTTCACGTCATAGCCGGGCGAATATAAGTCAATATCGCAATAGAGGTAACCTATCTTTAGTGTTGTAAGTGATTTTGGACGCGAGGACTTGAGGAATGGACGGTATTACGCAAGCTGTATGCACGTCGCGGGCAGTAACGCACAGCCTGATCCAGTCATCTTTTCCACAGAGTTCGAACACTCTGATACGAAGTTCCTCAGGTAATTTCTGCAGGAATGCCATATTCAATGGTTGTTGAGGCGATTCGGCATAAAGACATGCGGTTGGGCTTTAACATGGCGGTGCACAGGCAGCAGCCAGGATGAGGCGCAGCATACTATCTAAAAATAGATGGAGCATGTGCTTCTGAAAGAAACTGAGTAAATGCACTTTTGAGAAAAGAAATTCGAGTATGTCATAATGGGAGACAGATTCAATGACAATCATGTATGTGCATCTCTAGACCTAATTAGTACTTTTCCTCAAACACGCCCTGCGAACGCGTGCACCCCTCTCTACCTACATTAAACCAGCGTTGAAGCAACTCAGAATATCCAGCCAGGGTCCCCCATCTGTTGGGTGTCTACTCAATAAAATACGTTCTCCTCACCCCCTCAATTACCATCTCCAACTGCCTATACCGCTCTCCGCAGTGCACCTCATCCGGATCAAGCCTGCCGCCCTCTTTCCTTATCGCCTCTATTTCCTCCACAAACTCCTCCAGCAGCTCGAGCAAGCGCACCCGTCTCGACTCGGCCTCCTCGCGCGTCGCACCCGCAGGTGTGCGCAGCTGGGAGCGGATCTGCGAGACGCACAGCGGCAGGGACACTTCCAGCTCGTTCTCGCGGTTGACGGCTTCGATGTACGCGGCTCTCTGCGGCGACGGATATCAGGACAACAACCCAACCGCAGCACAGAAAACGGCAAAAAAAAAAAAA
>RHKH01000102.1:27662-44731 GCA_009829795.1 Lasiodiplodia gonubiensis
ATACTTAGTATCTCTCTCTCTTTTTGTTGGGCGGGTTGCGTCGCATTTGGGGTTTTCTATATAGATACGGGTCGCTTTTTGTAATTACACCTTTTTTTTAAGTCATTGTTGGGCAACGTCTTATTACGTAGTCTAGCTTGGGGTTTAAAGTCGACGTGCCTCCACTCTTCCTCATCATCAAGCCATCCTACTCCGAACCTCCGAACCCGCCGCCATCGTGGCTTACCATCTTCGCCTCACTCGCGACCTACCTGACCGCACGTAGCATATTCAGAGCGAGCCTACCGCTACTATGTCACCGACACCAGAACACCATCGCACTTCGAGCAGTGACAGTGTCCTACATGATGCGAAGCGAGTCAAGCTGGACGACGAGCCCAAGACCAATCAAAGGGCGCCTTCCGCCCAGGAACACCCAACAGACCATGTGCATGCAGGCCTTGATCAAGGAGAGCCTCTCAACCTCGAACAGCCACCCGAGAATGCACGCGATACCGATGTCGAGAGACATTCTGCTCTTGAAGAGCCATCGGGCGAAGCGGCCGAGACAAAGACAATGGCCGTGCGATTTCCCAGCACCATCGCGCACCCAGAGGCATTTGTGAAGATGTTCAAAGCCTTTCCGGGCGAGCTAAGGAACCGGATCTACGACTTGGTCATCGCACGCATGCTCCCGTTTAGAGCACTGGATGTTTTTACCTGCCGATTTCACCAGAGGGACCCACTTCTTGGCCCCGGCGCCATGGCCAATCTCTGCCATCACCGTATGCCTAGATATTGGATGAAGTGGAGGGCCCGTTTGCTGGAGCGCTTTAGTAATTGCTGTCTCCGCTCACTTTCGCATGGTATCAGGAACGAGTTCTTGGGCCGCTTGTGGAAGGTTGTTGGTCTCACCTTCTGCAGCTGTGACACACATCGCTCGGACGGTCTTCAGGTCACCTGGAAACAGACTACCAAGCTGGGATACGTCTTCACCCACTCGTACTTGCACAATATAGTGTACGACGTGCACTATAGGGGTCTCAGGGATTCCCATCTGGGTCGATTTAAGGAGTTCTGTCAGATGCTGGTTGAGATAGCCTTCAAGGGCAATCTCATTGTGACAGGGATGAGGTTTGACACAGACTTCACTACACAAATCTTTGACCTGTTCAGTACCAAGTGGCATGAGGGAATTACGATTGAGGATTCCAGTACGTCCCGTTTCCCCGATGAAATCGTGGAAGCGATCTGTATTTGTAAGTTTCCCTGATCCGCTGCATCGTCCAAGGTCCAGACACTAATTATCTCTCTCCAGATCAGGACAAATGCAGGGTTTACGGCCGGACGGACATCAATAGGCTCGCGGAGCTAAATGAACTCATCCATCCGGGCGATGCGGACCATGTTTGCTTGTTGAAGAGGATTGACTTCCGGACGCAGGCCTTCAATGGCCAAAAGTATGTATTCATTCATTTCCCTTGCTGCTGAGACTGTTAGCTGACAATGACAGGTACGACATCATCTCATACGCCGATCTTTGTAACACAGAGGATGTGGAGGATAAAAGCATGGCCATCGACAACCCGTGGGAGCCATGGGTAGACTTCAAAAATGACAGTGTCGACAACCCGTGGGACCTATGGGACGACTTCGAAGATGGCGATATCAACTACATGTGGGACTTGCGGGACTCCTTGGAACATATTGGTGGTATTCTTACCCTTGGATGGAACCGAAAGCGAAGTCTTCGTCATGCCGATGACCTTGATTAGGACGGAGATGAGCGGACAGAATTCGCACCCTCACCGTAGGCTGCTGCGGTCACGGCATGCGTTCTTTTTGTTTCTTGACTATTCAAGAACGTGAGATGTTCTCATTGCTGTACAGCTCAGCCAGACTTCTTTCTCGCGGTTATATGGTGCTGAGCATAGTTTGGGGACACTTGCATTATTGATTATGTGGAGCCTCTACCTTATATTGGCTATTGTCATGGTATCCCGGCCAGCAGATAGCTCAAGCATCTTCATCTCGTCTCGTCCCTTCATTCCGGAAGCAATTGTGAATTGCTAACACTTGACAGTGCCCTCTTTTTTTGATCTTGGACAAGCAACGGAAGAAGGGCGGCAAGTCACTACAGCGAAGATTGAGACCCGGAAATTACACCAACTTTTACCAGAAAATAGCAATACAAATGACGAAAGGAGGGTTCAAACATTCGGCTCCACAGAAAACAAGAAGAGAGAAACTCACAATGGAAGACTTCTGGGAACTGGTGGCAAGCCAGGCGGAAATAGTGGCATATATAGATTATGTATTGTCGTTGGCTGCCTTTGCCATCATGCTATATTATTGTTTCTTTCCTTTTAATTCACTATCTACTTCGTGCTTTTTGAGTGACGTTTCCTTCATGAGTTGAGATACCGGGTATTAATGTTAAACAATGAAAAATGAGTAGAGTACCACACCGTTACTCAAGCCTGAAACGGCTTCCATATCGAGCCCCCAAGACCTATTGAACTTATGACTGCGTCTTCTCAACATCAGGGTCTTCGCGGTCATTTTTTGTTCGTGCTTCCGAATCCACGGTCTTCTCATCATCCTTCTCTGCTCCCTTCTGTTTCTGCTGCTTCTTCTTCATCGCCGTCGCCTCTTCATCCTTCACCTTCTTCACACTTTTCCATTCAAGTATGCTTGACCCAAGAATACTGAAACACGTCATCGCCAACGCCACAGTGAACGCCTTCACCAGAGCACCATTGTAAGCCTCCAAGACGGAACCGAGGGCATCCTCGCTCAGCACGTTGCGCAGGTCGGTAGCGCCGGTGCCGACGATCTGCATGGGGCTAACGTTGGAGGCCAGCTTCCGGACGCCCTTGACGAGCTCGTTGGTGAAGACGTTCTGGCAGACGGAGACGAAGACGGCGCCGCCGAGCTGCTGGGCGAAGAACAGGACGGTGATGCCGACGGGCACGTCGGCGCGCGGCAGCACGCACTGGATGGCGATGTTGGCCTGCTGCATGCCCAGCCCCAGCCCGAAGCCGAACAGCACCTGGTAGCCGATCCACATGGGCCGGCCCGAGTCGGTCTCGAAGGTCGTCAGCATGCCCGCGCCGACGGCTGCCACGAACGACGACGCGATCAGGAAGGGCGTGTAGTAGCCCAGGCGCGAGACCAGGATGCCCGTGATGATGCTGGCCACGACGAGCGAGAGGATGAGCGGGAGCAGCATCAGGCCGGAGGACATGGCGTCGACGCCCTTGATTGCTTGGAACCAAATCGGCATGTAGTATACGATGCCCATCATGGCTGCTGCGTTGCAGAACATGAACCAGGTGGCGCCTGCGACAGTGCGTTGCTTGATGATGCGTGGCGCGACGGTGGCTGTGTTGTTGCGGTTGATGGCCTGCACGACGACGAAGGCGGCGATTAGGAGGATTGCGAGGATGAGGAGGACGATGATGCGTGCGTTTGCCCAGTTGTAGGCGGAGCCGCCCCATTGCAGCGCGAGGAGTAGGCAGACCATACCCGGCACGAAGAAGAATTGACCCAGCGGGTCGAGTTGCATGAGTTTCTCCTTGGTGCTCATGGCGGCGTTTGTTGGCGGCTCGCTTTGCTTGATAACGAAGAAGACGACGACGGCCACGACCGCGCCAATTGGAAGGTTGATGTAGAAGCACCATCGCCAAGTCACGTGGTCTGTGAATGCTCCTCCGAGAAGCGGTCCGACGACGCTGGCAATTCCGAAAAGAGCACCTCCGAGACCTTGGATCATAGGACGTTTCTGGAGCGGAACGAGGGGTATGGTCAAGAGAACACCACCAGTAAACACGCCTCCCGAACCAAGACCGGCGATAGCCCGCCCGACGATGAAGACGGTGGAGCTGGGAGCTGCACCACAGATGGCCGATCCGGCCTCAAAGAGGAAAAGCGAGGTCAAGTAAACAACCTTCTGGTTATAGAAGGTGTAAATACGTCCCACTACCAGCTGAGTTGTACAGCCCGTAAGCATGTAAGCGGAACCGTACCAGCCGACATCTCCTAGTGAGTGAAACTCATCGGTGATGATGGGAATTGCGGTTGCTAGAATTGTCCTGTCCTGTTGGCGCGAATCGGTCAGCAAATGTCGTCAAGAAATCATTAGTGTACCAAGAATGAACTTGTTTTCTTTTTTTCCTGTGTGATCCGACTTACCAGAGCGACGAGGAATAGGCCCATGTATATGGTGATGAGGATGGGAACGACCACGGCGACAGATGGAAACACGACATCAGGTTCTTTTTGGGCTTCAACATCGTTGGAGGTTCCTTGGACGTCAGATTTCTCCTGCTGGCGCTGTTGCTCCATCCCGCCGGTGGATTGAGGGGGCTGGGTGGACGTCTCGGACGCCTTCTCGCTCATGTCGCGCTGAAGTGTCTTTGTGTGCGGAGGGAGGTGGTTGGTAACAAAGAGCAGCGGTCAAGCAAGGGCGGAGGTTGAGTTTAAGACAACTGGCGACGTCAGAGAAAGAGTAGAGTAGGTAAGCATCAGGCATGTTGCTGCATTTGTTGCTGCCTTGGCGTCGCTGACGGGGGTGCGCGTCTAGCTGAAGCCGACCCAATGGCTTCGACCTCCGCGTCCGCGTGCAGCAGCGCCATGGCTGCCGCGGGTGATTGCGAGGCGTGACGCGCGGGCCGCTTGCTAAGCATTTCCTAGCCGTGGACGGTGCGAGCTTAGCTCCTTCAGCAAGGAGGCGGGCTAGCGGTTCCGCGTGGGAGAAGAAGAATGGACGGGTGTGAGGAGACCCGAAAACCTCGGGCAATGTCACGCCGACTCGCCGAAGCCGCAGCGGGCAGGAACGGGCGGGGCCCCCGACGGGGCTTCGGGCCCACCACAGCCTCAAGTACTACCACTCGTCCGCTCTACTCCTCCTCTTCCTGCACAGATTGGCCCGCGAGCCCGCCTGTGGCCTCCGTCTCCGTCTCAGTCTCCGTCTCAGTCCCCGCCTCTAACTGTTTGGCTCGCCATGGACCCAGCAGCGACCACGCCCGTCTCCCCGAGGCTATCTGCCGACAGCGGCGCTGCCCCGAAGGCTCCGTTGCAGCCTACACCCTTAGCGCCACTGGACCAGTCGCCCGCGCCTGTGAGGCCCGCAGAGCCCCAGGTTCCTACACCGGGCTCTTCTGACTCTGGCCAGCCTCTCAAACCCAATGCATGTATCAGCTGCCAGCGCCGAAAGGTCAAGTGCGACCGCCTGGAGCCTTGCTCCTCGTGCAAGCGCTATCGCGCTCACTGCGAGTTCCGCGATCCCGCTCCAAGGCGGAAGAGAAAGCTCAGTGATGAGGACCTTCACGCAAAGCTAGATCGCTATGAATCCATTCTCAACAGCTTTGGCGCGCGAGTCGATGCAAGGCCGGAGGCTGCGTCTGCCGAGAGGTCCGCGTCTGCAGTGCTGCCGCCGCCGGCCTCGGCCTTCACTCCTCTAAACGCCACTCGCCCGTCTTCATTGCACAATACTCCCTCCACATCATCCCATGACGCCCTTCCGGCCCGCGCCGCGCCTGCCGCACCTCCCAATCCCGAGGAAAACGGCCGCCTCATCTTCGAGAAAGGTAGTTCCAGATATCTGGAGAACAGTCTCTGGAAGGGTATATCCGAAGAATTCCAGAGACCTGGCGATATGTTGCGCCTCCATGCTCCCTCTGGCACCCCGGCTGCCAATGTATCCGCCGAAGCTCCCTCACTCGTCGCTAGTGAGCTGTTACTCGGACTCGTGCGGAACCCTTCTGGAAGCCTGCGCGATCTCCATCCCCAACCACCACATATTTTCCTCCTCTGGCAGGCTTTTCTCGACAACGTCAATCCGCTGGTGAAGCTTCTGCATGCGCCTACCGTTCAGCGTCAAATACTCAAGGCCGCAACCAACTTGGATGCTATCGATTCAGGGACCGAGGCTCTGATGTTTGCAATCTATACCTTCGCCATTGTCTCATTGAGCCAGGAGGAATGCCAGTCGACTTTTGGTGAAAGTAAGAATGAATTGCTCACCAAGTTCCACCACGGCACAAAGTTAGCCTTGCATCGTGCCGAGTTTCTGCGATCATCGCAGCTGGTTGTCCTGCAGGCCTATATTCTGTATCTGGTAAGTAACCACTTGTGGCCTTGTACTACATTTGGAAACCAATCGGCTAGATGCGGGGGAAGTGGTGTTATGGGCTTCATCGAGTGGGACTGACTTTTGTTGCAGCTAGCTATGCGCCCCTACTACGACATCCAAACGCTTTGGTCCCTTTCGGCGGTGGCTGTTCGCATGGGCCAAAGGATCGGACTCCATATGGACGGAAGCAAGATGGGCCTTCCACTCTTCGACATCGAAATCCGCCGTCGAGTTTGGTGGCAGCTCATGCCTCTCGATATGCGCACTGCAGAGCTTGCAGGCGGTACCACTTCTCTGACGGCCAAGATTTGGGATGTCGAACTTCCACTGAACTGCAACGACAGCGATCTAGACCCAGATATGAAACAACTTCCTGTCGAGCATAACGGCCCGACCGAGATGTTTTTTTGCAACATGCGCTACAACTTCGGCAGGTTCATGAAAAAAGCAAGCGCGGGTCAATACTTCGATATCAGGTCTTACCCTGAGGACTCGACAAGCATTACCAGCCAAAAGGTCGCACTGGCGGAGAAAGACAAGAAGCTTGACGAGCTCGAGGAATACCTGGACGAACACTTCCTTAAGCACTGCGACCCCTCAGTACCACTGCACTACCTCTCAGCCATCGTCGCGCGCTGCGCCCTCAGCGTGATGCGTTTGATCGCGCACCACCCGCGGCGCTACTCGGATAAAGGCATGAGCCTGCCCAAGTCGGAGAAAGACTTCCTCTTCCGCACGACGCTCAAGATAGTCGAGCTGGACAACCTCGTGCACGGCGACCCTAGCCTGCAGCGCTTCATGTGGCACATGGATGCCTTCTTCCAGTGGGAGGGCTTCGTCTACCTGGTGTCGGAGCTGCGCGTGCGCACGTCGCCACTGGACCCGGATGTGGAGAAGGGCTGGTTCCACGTGAATAAGGTGCTTGAAAACCATCCGGACATCCTCGACATCCACCGTAATCCTCTGCACCTCGCCGTCGCCAGCCTCGCCGCCAAGGCCTGGGATGCCCACGCCGCCGACGCCGCACGTCAGAGCAGACCGCCGCCCGACTTGCACGATCTCAGAGCTCTCGAGGTACTCGTGTCGAAGGCGCGTGAGATGCGCTCGACCTCGCCACCGGGGTCATTGCCACATGCGCATCAGCAGCAGCATCAGCAGCAAACATCGGGAGACAAAAAGCCAGCGATAGGCGAGCGCACGGCGGAAGTGCAGAACGGTGCTGCAGGGCCGCAGAGTCAGGGGACGCCAGATGGATGGATGCCGAACGGACTGGACGCGAGTCCGATGGATTGGGATATGTGGGATGATATGCTTGCCGAGTTTGGTTTGGGGATGGAGGCTTTCGGTGGATATGGCGTCACGAACAAGTGAGACCCGGCACCGAGGATGTCTGTAAATGATCTTGTCGAGTAAAAGCATGTACCTGATGCGGATAGAGGTGGAAAACGGAAGTGCCTTGATTGGAGGCAAGCGATGGACTTTCTTGTTCCTGACAGAACCAATTGGTTTGTTACGATGCAAGCTTCTCTTAGATGTTTCATGGACGAAATATACGAAGTAACGGTTAGTGTATACGGAGTCGGCCTCCCATTGTATAGCCAAGTATTGAGAGAAGAGGGGGCTCTTATCTGATACTTTTGCGCACGAATCAACAGGACTTCCCTGTCAACTCTTCAACCACCATGATGATTAAACCCGCATTTTCAGCACTCAGCGAGCCAGCCTCGCCCAAACTGCAGCCCTTCTAATGCCATAGGTAACCTTTGAAGTGGAAGCACATTTCTCATTCAAACAGAGCGAGCAAAGAACGATCCTCAATGCTGGATATCTTACGAAGACAGGATCGTTGTCCCGACGCCCTTCAAGCCCAACTGCTTTTTACACTTGGACCCAAAAAAATACACAGACCCCTCTTGGAGCAGTTTTACCACCCAAACTTTACTTCAGCAGCTTCCTCACGCTCGTCTCCATCCAGAGCTTTGCGTACTCGCGGTGCAGGAATTCAAACCACCACGGCAGAGCCGACTTGACCTTGCCGTCGGGTGTGGAGTTGAAGAAAAAGCTCTTCATGTGGAACGTCGCGAACTTGTCGTCCTTGTTCACCTCCATCGAGAAGATGCCGTCCGACGGCCTGGGTCCGGCGTTCAGCGGGGAGTCACCACAGCGGACAGCCACCTAAACGGAGTTGTCTCCAGTTAGCCTTGGCCATTGTTTTACAGCCAAAAGACCGCATCGCGTGAGAGTATAGAAAGGGTTCAATTCCTCACCTTCCCCGGCGCGCGGTCCACCACCTCGAAATGATCCGCGATCTTGGTGCCGACCTTGTACTCGCTGCGGGCCAGCTCCTGCCTGTCCCAGAGGTGGTCGTCGCGGCCCTCGAGGGCGCGGTACTTCTTCTCGAGGAAGCGGCGCTGGTAGGCGAAGCCCAGCCCCGACCAGACGCCGGCGCAGAAGCCGCGCGTCAGGGCCTCGAGGTCGTCCGTCTTGAGCTCGCTCAGCGGCACGCGGCGCACGGCGTGGTCGACGCACACGGGCGGGTTGTCGGCCGGGTTGCGCTGCTTCAGCAGCGGCGCCCACGTCGCCCACGCCGGCGACGTCGGCGAGAAGGGCACGAAGTGCGTGTCGCGCGTGTACAGCTTCCAGCCGCCAGCGACGGCCGCGGCGCCCGCGGCGGTCGTGGTGACGAGCGATTTGAAGAACGGCATTGGTGGCGTGTTGCTGCTTTTTTTTCGGTCAATTGAGCTTCCAACGAGAGGCAATTGATGACCAAGGGCTCGAAGGATTGAGTGCGGGAGGAATTGGACGGAATAGAAGTGGTGTTTTGGGGGACGATGGCGGGATGGGAAGGTGGAGGCAAGCTCGCGTGCTGGCAGCGAACCGGGTGATGTCGTGTGTCAGCACACCTCAAACTACGTACCCTCGGATCGTCGTCGGCCGCGTTCGGGTTTCCGAGAGAGCAAGCAGCGAGGGAGCTTGGGCCTGCCGTCGTCAGTTCAACGACCCCGCCCTTGTTTGCTCGGTCGGCCCGCTTGGCGTTGGCTTTTTTGGCGGCAACGGCAACGGCATGCGGCACGGGCCAGGAACACGGAACACGCGACTGGACGACGGCAACGCGTCTTGCAGACTGTCTGTCTGCTCCAGGCTTTCTCAATTGCTCGTCTCGACGACTTGCACGTATACAGTTACCTACATCAGCTTCGAAGGTCAGTCCATGGCGTGCCGACAGCTAGTGCCTGTCCCCAGCACAACGTTTTACGAGAGAGCCATGTCCCGACTCCACCGCCAGTCAGAACACCTGTCTCTCCCTCCGCGCTCTCCGCTGTGAGCCAAAAAATCGCCCACGCCGCCCCAGCAGAGCGATGACCGCAGAAGATGGCTTCCGGTATTCGTCCTTGAACCCGCGGCACAACGAGATCCGTCTGATCAAGCTGCAACCCGTGCCCAAGTCCACCGACGGAGCCGGCTACCTCCCCATCATCAGCTGCACGCTGCGGACCTCCAGCCTCGAAGATGAGCTGGACTACTGCGCCCTATCGTACGTCTGGGGCGACCCAAACACCACGCGGCCTATCCTAATCGACGGCAAAGCCTTCCACGTCACGGTCAACCTAGAGGCGGCGTTGCGGCAGCTGGCCGAGGAGCTGCGGCAGCGCCGGCAGAGCCCTACCTGGCTATGGGTCGACTCGATCTGCATCAATCAGTGTGACACTACGGAGCGAACGCACCAGGTGTGCCAGATGGACCAGATCTACCGGCGGGCGGCGCGCGTCATTGTTTGGTTGGGTCCCAGTACGCCCGACAGCGATGCCGCCATAGCTACGCTCGAAACCATCCACTCGATCGCCCAGACGTCGCGCACCAAGCACTGGGTGCGCTCATGGCCATTGTTTCTGTTCCAGGAGGCGCCGCGGCCCGAGACTTCGGCGCACCGCATTCAAGCCGCCTTGGACGAGGTACTGGCACTGCTGCGTGCCGACGGCTGCCGCGCTTTGGACGCTGTGGCCGCACTGTTTGCCCGCGACTGGTTCCGCCGCGTGTGGGTGCTGCAGGAGGTGGCATTGGCCCGAGACGCGACGCTTCTATGTGGTGACGCCCGCATCGACTGGCGCCGCTTCTACACGGCCTTCTGGATGCTGTGCGGTCTGCGCGACTACCTCAATGCCGTCGTTGTCACCCCGCGGAGACCTTCCACCCCTTCCGAGTACATGGTTACTGCAGCTTTCCTCGACACGAAGCTCCAGAACGTCGCGTGCGCCGCTTTCAGCTGGGTGCTTGCCGGTAACGATACTCCACTCCGCCAATTCCTGTATTTCCTGGGCGGCAACGCGGATGGCTCGCGCCTGCTGGCCTCGGACCGTCGCGACTACTGCTTCGCCTTGCTCGGCCTAGCCAGTGATGCCTACCAATTGAAGGTGCGCGCCGACTACGAGAAGTCGTGGCGGGATGTGCGCGTGCACCTAGCCAAGGCATGCCTCAAACACTATGGCCTCGAGGCGCTGTCGCACTGCAACATCACCGCCTCGACATCGCAGAGCGACGAGTCTACGGAAGACGAGAATGCTCCTTCCTGGGTCCCCGACTGGGCGTCGCCGCACTTACCCAAGCCGCTGACCGTCTACTCGCATCTCAACGTGCGAGGGGGCGGCGCTGGCCGCGCGTACAAGGCGTCAGGGAGCCTGCGGCAGAGTATCGAGGACTCGTCGTTCGACACACAGGGCAGGCTGAAGCTCTGGGCCATCCGCGTCGACGCCGTCGAGCGCGTCGGCGACGGGTACTCGGTCGGAGAAATCAGCTACAGGGACGGTGAGAGCTTTGACTCCCTCATCACGTGGCTGGAGGCGCTGGCGGTCGTCTTGCCCGGCCCCACTGCGGTCTATGACACGACGGAGGAGGTGGTCGAGGCCCTGTGGAGGACACCAATCGCGGATCGGGCGTTCGTGCATAATTACGAGACTATACGCGCGCCGCAGGATTTGAAGACGGGGTATATGGATTTGCTTAGGGGAGCAAAAAGTCGCGAGGCTATCAGGTACGCTGGAATCGCCCAGTATAAGCTCAACAAGAGGAAGCCGTTCAGGACGTCGACGGGTTTCATTGGAATCGGGCCCGAAGAGGTTGCCGAAGGGGACTGCTTGTGGATACCCTTGGGCGCCCACGTCCCATTCGTCCTACGACAATCGGAAGATGGACGTTGGGTTGTCGTTGGCGAGGCATATGTCCACGGGATTATGGACGGAGAGCTTACGGAGCAAGAGAGCGTGGAGGTCAAGCAAATTCAGCTAATATGAGATGTCTCATGACTCGCATTGTCCACGGCGATTAGATGTGTTGCTATGTGTCAAACAATCCATTAGATTTACGTGAAGTCGTCTTCAGCACGGTGCAGCATGTCGGCTTAAGCAGCGAACGCACCACGGATGCATAAGCGCTTAACCCGGAACTCGGAAGTGAGATAGCCGTCTACAAGCATAACTGAATCAATTGCCAGATCTGGAAACACGCTGGTTATTATTCAACGTAGCATTCTATCCGTGCCCCGCATACTGACATCATACGGCTTTACTGTCGTAACTCCGTTCAATCTCCGGCGAAGCTACCCCTCCTTTGGAGCTATCTGAAACCACCACCTCCGCCTTTATTTATTTTACTGCTAGACGAATTGTGGCTTAAATGCGGAGCACGCCATCGATTCCTTCTCAATAATCAACAATTGAACAGGAAAAGCTGCAACAGCAGAAAGGAAACGATGTCACCCGCCTCCGTCTTCGCAGCCAACAACACGGCCCTCATCACGGGCGGTGCGAGCGGGATCGGCCTCGCCGTCGCGCAGCTCTGCCTCAAGCACAGCATGCGCGTCGCCATCGCCGACTGGAACACCGACACGCTCGCAAAGGCGGAAGAGATCCTAGGACGCGGCAAGGTCGACACGTACCAGACGGACGTCTCGAAGCCGGAGGCGTGGGCCAAGCTAAAGAGCAGCGTGCTCGAGAAGTTCGGCGGGAGCAGCGTGGATTTCCTAATGCTGAACGCGGGCGTGGGGATGAAGGGGACCTGGGGCGATGCGGAGTACTTCGAGAAGGTGTGTGCAATCTCATTAACTTGTTCTGAAAAAGAAACAAGAAAAAAAAGAAACATTGCTGAGCTAACACCACGACGTCCAGACCCTCTCAACCAACCTCTTCGGCGTCATCAACGGCCTCAACGCCTTCGTGCCCGCCATCCGCTCCGCCGCCACTAACAAACCCTCCGCCATCGTCATCACCGGCAGCAAGCAGGGCATCACCAACCCGCCCGGCAACGCCGCGTACAACGCCTCCAAAGCCGCCGTCAAGTCGCTCGCCGAGCACCTCGCCTACGATCTGCGCACCGACGCGCCCTCGACGTCGGTCCACCTGCTGGTTCCCGGCTGGACCTTCACCGGCCTCAGCGGCGGCGGGCCCGGCAGCGCCAAGGAAAAACCCGCCGGCGCGTGGTCGTCGGAGCAGGTCGCGGCCTACATGCACGAGAAGATGGCGGAGGGCAAGTTCTACATCATCTGCCCGGATAACGATGTTAGCGAGGAGACGGATAAGAAGCGCATGCTGTGGAGCGTGGGCGACGTGGTGAATGGCAGGCCGCCGCTGACGAGGTGGAGGGACGAGTGGAAGGGGGAGGCGGAGAAGTGGATGAGTGAGCAGAAAGTCTGAGCGGGCCGGGGGGATGGGCTGGAGTACTACTTCGATTGGGACTGTGGAATATCAGGGGGCTATGGCAGCGGAAGCCCACGTAGACTTATCGAGTGGTATTACAGTGGAAAGCTAGCGCGAAAAATAGCAGGGGATAGGTGCGTTTTCACAATAGTCACAAGGAATTATTCGACTTGTGTGGATAGTGGAAGCTATCGTGCGAACGTGATAGCATAATTTTTAATTCGACATTTATGTCCGGATGGTAGCTTCAACTACCCATGACTTGATCAGAACACAGGTAACGCTGGCTGTGGAACCCTCTGTACCTTTTCTTGCAGAAATGGTCAACATGATGGCTTCTAGCCGAAGCTAATGGCTATGACAGCAATTAAGGGGACGGCCTCCAACTGTAGTCTCAATTTTGAGAAAATCTGCCGGTTTACACATTAGTTCGCATTAGTGCACTGATTGTATTTGTGCCTCTAAGGTATGTACTATGCGAAATCGGACCTGTCCAATCCCTGTGCCTCCTTTCCTTTCCTTGCAATGTACATCTATCACGCAAATGTCGGTTTCAAAATCCCCGCAACTCTTTGCTGTATCCTCAACGGCAGCAACACCTCATACACATGCTTTAGCCACTCCGCCAACACTGGTCTTGTAACAGCCGGATCCACGATCTCCTCGATTCCAAACGCATTCGCGGTCCGTACCGGATTCATCAAACGCTTGTACTCTTGCTCTAGCTCTTTGTATCTCTCCTTCATCCTTTCTCTCCCTTCTTTCCTTTCGATTTCCTTCAGCTCATGAGAATGACTGGCTTCAATGCCACCATCAAGAGGGAGACTGCCCCATTCACCACTGGGCCATGCTACCCGCATGTGCGGGTCGCGAGAGTCGACCATGATACCACCGGCCACGCCATACACGCGGCGCACGATGACGGAGAAGATGGGGATCGATGTGCTGTAGTAGGTCGTCGCCAACGTGATGCCGTGACGCATCGTTGCCGTGCGTTCTGCGACGGTCCCCACGGCATAACCAGGAATATCGACGAACTGCACGACGGGGATATTGAAGACGTCACAGAACTTGAGGTGTTTGGTGATCTTCTGAGACCCCAGCGAATCCAGAGCACCGGCATTGACTGCGTACGCCTTGTTAGTTGTATGTTCGAATGTCTTCGCGTTGGCTTCAACAAACCTTCACAATTCAAAGACAGGATACCGACGGGCCGTCCACCAATACGCGCCAGCCCGACAATTGCGGTGGTTCCCCACAACGCCCCAATCTCGAACCAAGTACCCCTGTCAACCACGGTGGTAATAATCTTCCTCGGATTGTACATCCGTTCTCTTTTCCGTGGAATCACGGTACGCAGCTCCGGCGACGTCCGATCGCTCGGATCGTCGTTTGCAATTAACGGCGGTGCTTCAGTCCCGGAGTTCGGCAGGTAGCTCAGCACTGTCCTCAACTGCTCGAAGCATTCCGCCTCATTCGCAGCCAGGTTATCAATCGTGCCATTGGTACAATGCACCGCCGGCCCGCCCAAGTCTCTGAAACTCAGACCCTCCTCGAACGTCGCGCCTACCCAATAAGTCAGTCATCTTGCTTTCCCAACCCCTCTCCCACCCACCCGCATCTCTTCCTCCTCCGAGAACAGAAGAAAAAGGAGAAAAAAAGACTCAAGACTCACCAGCCACAACCTTCGGCCCAGCATTAAACAACGCGCCCACATCGCCCGCCATGACGCTGAAGTGGCAGGCCGTGACCCTCGCAGCGCCTAGGCCGATGGCGGGGCCCAGCACGGCGCCGAGGTTGGGGATGCCCTCGTTCAGCTGCGCGACGACGTCGCGCCACCCCTGCATCGGCGGCACGTACGACCAGCCCTCGGAGCGGATCGACGAGACGGACCCGCCGCCGCTCGACCCGTCGACCAGCTTGACGACGGGCACGCGCAGCGCCAGCGCCAGCTTCTCGCCGTACAGGCTCTTCGCCGCCTGCGCGCCGTCGGCGTGGCCCGCCCGCAGCGTGAAGTCGTCGGCGGTGAGGAGGATGCGGCGGCGGCTGCTGTTGTTGCTGAGGAGGGTGCCGATGCCGAAGACGTTGTTGGACGGGGTGAAGGCTGTGGGGGTCTCGAGGAGCGGGTTGTTGGACGGGTCCGCTTGCTTCCAGGTCACTTCGCCGCTCGCGCTGCCGATCTCGTGGAAGGCGGCCGAGGGGTCGAGGAGCTGGGCGATGCGCTCGCGCACCCAGAGCTTGCCGGCGGCTTTTTGACGCGAATAGCCGCGGTGCGAGGGGTCGGGCGTGCGGGCGGTGGTGTGGAGCGTGTTGAGCTGGCTGAGGATGTCGGAGTAGTCTGCCGGGAGGGAGGTGGTGGGATCGCGCCGGCGACTGCGGCGTCTCTTTTCGTTTGGCGAGTTGGGGTTGGATGGAGAGATGTGATTGGAGACTTGGGCGAGGCGTGAGGTCGCTGCGCTCCTTTGGCTATTATTGTCGTCGTTGTCGGCCATTGTGGCTGTGTAGGAAGTCAATTGGTGGCATGAGAGTGCCCAGCAAGAGGTTTGATATTTGTGGATTACGTAGAAGCTGTTGGTCGAAGTGATGTTGGAGGAGCTTGTGGAGCTCCATTTGCCTCGGTCCCTGAGCTACCCCACGTTGACGTCTGCCGATCCCCAGTGGATCCAGACATCGTCCCTCGGTCTAGCCGCGACCATTTCAAAACTTCGATTGCTCCATATCGTCGTACAAAATACAACACTACCGAGTCCTGGCCCAAATTATTGCTGCAACGCAACATCCAGGAATTACTCAAAATGGCTAGACCGCCACCTCGTCCTATCAGACGCCTCCTTGTCTGCAATCGGTGTGCACTGCCCCAACTTGATATACCCTACCGAATTGCTCACGCTCACTCTTCTAAAGCGGCGAGATCGCAACCCGCATCATCACTGCCGCGAGGGAGCTCTCCATTCCCACATACGCCGTCTACACCAGCAATGACACTTCTCACGTGCGCCACGCCACGCGGGCCATTGAACTACCCAGCACCTCCTCCTATATGGACATCCCGTTTTTGATCGCCCTCATCAAGCAACACGATATCGATGCCGTCCACCCGGGCTACGGCTTCCTCTCCGAATCCGCCGAATTTGCGCGACGGGTTTGGGAAGAGGCGGGTGCGGCAGTCGTGGGACCGGGATGGGGCATCCTCGAGCAGACCGGGGATAAGTTGAAGGCAAGGAAGCTGGCTGAAGAATGTGCGTGATATTATCTCTTTTATCTGACTCTTTCTTTTCTTCTCTCTTCTTTTTCTATCTTTCATTTCCATCCGTTCCATCTTTTCAATCGCCTCCCGTCAACTGCGCCAATTCTTTCACTATTCCCTCGCTTCTAAAATTCCGCACTTCTCCCCACGACTAGTACCTATCATTTCAGTACATCAATTCCCGAACGCCAACTAACTTACGTCCCCCTCCCTCCCTCCACAGGCTCCATCCCTGTCACACCCGCGCTTTCGCACCCCACCACCTCCATCCCGACCCTCCGCAGCTTCGCCTCATCGAACGGGTACCCGATCATGATCAAGGCCGTCGACGGCGGCGGTGGGCGCGGCATCCGCCTCGTGCGGACCGATGCCGAGCTGGAAGCGCACGCGGCGCGGGCGATCGAGGAGTCGCCGTCGCGGCAGGTGTACGCCGAGAAGGCCATGGTGGACGGGTTCAGGCACGTCGAAGTGCAGATAGTCGGGGATGGCGAGGGCGAAGTGCGGCATCTGTGGGAAAGGGAGTGCAGCGTGCAGCGAAGGTGGCAGAAGGTCGTCGAGGAGGCGCCGAGCACGATCGCGGATAGGGAAGTGGTGGGGAGGGTGATTGCGGCGGCGGTGAGGATGGCTGAGAGGGTGAGTTTTCGTTTCCTTCAATTTTTTCATTTCCTTGCGTTGGGATCTTGCAAGCACATATCACGACCCCATGCTAACCCACCCACTCACCAGCTCTCCTACTTCTCCCTCGGCACCTTCGAATTCCTCCTCCACCCGCGCACGCACGCCTTCTACTTCCTCGAGATCAACCCGCGCCTGCAAGTCGAGCACACCGTCACCGAATCCATCCTTCCCGGGTTGGACCTCGTGCAAACCCAGCTCCTCCTGCAGCAAGGCGCCGTCTGCCCCCTCTCCGCCTTCCCCGGCATCCCCTCAACCCCCCTACCACCATTCCCCCCCTCCCCCCTCCACGCCATCCAGCTCCGCCTCACAGCCGAAGACCCGTCGCGCAACTTCTCCCTCA
>RHKH01000102.1:45216-59962 GCA_009829795.1 Lasiodiplodia gonubiensis
AGCGGGGGAGATTGAGAGGGAGAGGAGGAGCGGCGGGAATGAGGGGACTAGTGGGTTTGCGGTGTGGGAGGAGGCGGGTGGTAGTGGTGGTGGTGGTGGGGGAAAGGGAGACGCGGCGACCGGGTTGTTGGGCGGTGGGAGCGGTTCGACTGTGTTGTTTAGGAAGGGCGATGCGTGGAATGTCACGCTCGAACCGCGCTTGGGTGGTGTGGATGGGAAAGTGAAGGGGAAGCCGTCGCCGTCGTCTTCTGCTGCGCCCACGCATCATCTCGAGCTCACGCGCGTCTTGCGGAACGACTTCCCGTCGTCCATGTCCGCAGAAGTCGTCTTCTCAAGCAATGCCGCGGCGGCCGGGTCTACCGCTGCGCCGTCATCATCGTCATCTACGCCGTACGTCATGCATCTCGCAGCAACGACGACGTCGTCAAACGCGGCGTTGTCGCAGCATAGGCGCGGTAGGCCGGATGATCCATCGCACGTTTGCATCCCGTTTGCCGGGAAGATCGTGGAGGTGCTGGTCGATGAAGGGGATATAGTGAAGGAAGGAGATGTGATATGCGTGGTGCAACAGATGAAAATGGAGCTGGAGGTGAGGAGCGCGAAGGCAGGGAGGGTGACATGGGTTTTCGAGGGAGAGGAAGGAGACGAAATCTCAGAAGGGACTCTGGCTTGCGTACTGGAAACAGAGGGCAAAGAGAAGGCTCGGTTGTAAAGACGAGGTGTTGTTAAAGAACTAAACAGCCTGTAGATACCGTTCAAGCCAAGACTTTGAACAATTCTCTGAGATATCTGCATAGAGCTACGAACTTACCTTGAGGATGCCCATTGTACCATTTGGCTGAAATAGAGCTATGGACTTTGGGACGATTGAGATCCCAGCCCCATAGCTGATAGCCATTGAAGGTGTAGACTTTTTTCTTTCGCCACAGGCATACTACAGCCTCGAAAGCATGTCGTGAAGGGTCTTCGTGCATGACGTCTCCGACAAGCTAGCAGCAAGGAGTAAACCAGATCTCCCCTTAACGAAGTCCGGCTTGGGACGGACAAAGTCTAGTCGTATGGCTTGTGGTAGTGTTCCGTAGATCCAAAATTAGCTTCAGCCTACCCACGGGTCGACCGCACAGCCACAGCAACGCTTGCGCTCGCCACATGCAGTAGTACGAAACACACGGAAAGCGCCCGGTTGCACGGAGAATACGGAACCGTCGTCACTAGTCTCCGTGGATAGTAACAGGGGAAGAGCATACGCGCGGAAGGAAGGAAGAAAAAAGCAAAACAAAAGGGTTTGTCGGAAGGGAAACCTTGCTCCCCATGGGAAAGCAAAAACAACGTCACTCCACAGTGCTGTGATGTGCACCGCGCCAGCTCAGCGAGTCTGGCCACATGTGGAAACACTGTCAGCCTATTCGATAAGCTGCAGCGAGATGAAAGGCGGGCGAGACACTGGTCATGTCTTAGGTGCATCGTGGACCATGTCGATCTTATCGGGGCGTGACAGCGGACGCGTTTCGGCTTCCCCAGCCCGCTGCACAGTAGCACAGGGGTAGGCTCTCTGGTGGCCTGTTGCCCAGTTCTGCATGCACGTGTGACAGAGCCGCAGCGCACGTCAACATTTAATCGGAAATCGGATTTGTTAAGATTGTCGCGGCTATGAGGTGTTGTAATTCGCAGCACGTGGATTTAATTGGTCGAGCCCGGGGCAGCGGGAATGTGTGGCGTCTGAGGCGGGCTCCGATGCCCAGGACAGGAGAGAGCGGGATGCACCTTGGCATCTTCCATCAGGGGTGGCGAGAAACCTAACCGCGGCGGCGGGACGTGGGATAGCTCTCCCGGGAGGAAAATCAGGGACCAGGGGTGATGCGAGATGAGATGTCGCGAGATGGGGAAGGTCTGGCCACCAGCGCTGGGGGAAGGGTCGTGCTGTGATGGTGATGGGCAAGCCGGGGACCTGGCTGCTGGGGCGATTGTCAGATGCGCTCGTAAAGACAATCCCTTCTCATCAGCGCAGCTGAATCGACCGTGGTCTTGTGACCAGCAGACGCGTGTGTGCGCTCCTCGTGTAGATTGTAGAGAAGCGTCCCGTGGCGCGTGCGGGGCTTGGGACAGCGGGCGGAAAAGGAGACCAGAGGCTGGAGCAGTCGCTTTTAGTCAACACCAGCGAGCACAGCGACCGCGCTGAACCCAGGGCGCATGGCGATGTCCGCCACCCGCGTCGCCTGAAGTCCCGCGCGCGGCATGACGAGGAAGGAAACCCGGAGCGCGGGAGCCTGTCTGTCGTGACTCCCACCCCGTGTTCTGCGTCCCCCACACGGCTGGCTTCCGCGCATTTATTGTCAATAAATATAGTACTGACGGGGCGGAGGCCGAGACCGGGGAAGGCGGATGTCGACAGGGGCCAGCTCGCAGAGCCTCCCGCTACTCGTCCCTCTCAACACCAACCCCTTTCCGCCCAGCCACATGATCACATGCCTGCGGCAATTGCGTATCAGCCGGCAGCACCAGTCTCGCGTCCGGTCGCGCTGCCCGCAGAAGGATGCTCGTAGTGCCTAGCTGCAGCTGAAACGACTGGTATTCTACTTGATGAAGGACAGGAGCTGCTCCTCCTGGCGCTGCTGGACTTCGCCCGTGTGGTGGCGGCGTCTAGCGACGGCTGGAGATTTGCCTCCCAGATACACGCAAGGGACTCTCCGGCGGACGTCTGGCACGGATTTGGCACGCATGGCGTCGTCCGACGAGTCTCGTGTCAAGGCTATAATTTCTCGCCGTGCGCCCACGTGCCAGACATCGACCTGGTTCGTGGGAGCACAGATGGCGATATCGGGGTTGGTGAGGCAGCAAGCAGCCGAGCTCGCGTCTTGGGCGGCTGCAATTGTCTGGCAAGGAAATTTGGCGTCCCAAAGGGGGGCCCACTGCATGAGGAGTCGAGAAAAATTTCACAGCGGACGTGGAGAAGTGGCTGCGGCGGCTTCGCGGGCGCCTGAGTAGCTAGTGGCCGCCTATGCCGCTGGCAGATGGATTATTATGGAGCGGCGGGCAGGGAATTTTCTGGGAGCTGTCAGAGCTCCGGTCGAAGGTTGGAAGAAGCGTGGGTGCTATGATCGGCGGGTAGGGGCTGACGCTCGCTTGCTGTCGCTGGTGCAGCCCACTTTGCTTATCTGTGCGCGCCGCGACGCCACCGTCAGGGAGCCAGTGATGTAGCCAACGGCCGCGCGCGCTCGGCAAGCTTCCCACGCGGCGTGGCTGGCCGGTCTGCCTCGCGGCGCGCTGACCGGACGAAGGATGCACCTGGGCCCTGGTGGGGACTGGCCAGTCTGCCGACCGACATTCTGCACCTCCCAGGACGGCCGTTTAAGATGTGCAGCGGATATGCAAGCCGGTGCGCCGCGCTCTGATAACAGCCCGTCCTCATCCCAGGAGAGCAGGAAGTCGGTGTGCTGCGACGGGGATGAGGCGTGGCAGCTGCCAGGTCCCGCTCCGCCGTCAGCCGCTGCAAAGGTTGTGTAAGCACCGCCGTAGGGCGGCAGTGGACCTGTTCGGTGGGACCGTGGGGGAGATGACGCTAGAAAGACTGGGTGCTCGCTCTTCGCTCGCATCCGCCGGCGACCGAGGGGCGACAAGAGCGGGAGCCGCGTGCGACGAGCGCATCATCAGCCGCCGTCAGCTCGTACTGGGGCCGGGCGGCCTAGCGTGCGCGGGAGAAGATTCTGAAGCTTCCATGTCGTAGCGCGTCTCGCCGCTCGCACTTGGCCACGGCGGATCTCCCTTAGCACCGCTCCAATCTGGCGTCCGCCGGCCCTTCTTTGCACGGATCGCCATACCCTGCAGGAGCACGGACGCTGCAAAAGTAGAAACAGTGGAGCCGAAGGGAGCTTGGGCGGATGGTGTGCGAAGCCGCCAGCCGCGACACTGACAGCAGCGCCTCTGAATAATCAAGCTCCAAGCTGGAAATAAAAGGCCCTCCTCGCCGCCGTCTGTCTTGCCCGTCACCGTACATCCTCCATCAGCTTCCGTCTTTTGCGTGCCGTCCTTCGTTGCTTTCCGTGCGGTCGCATAACACCCCAAAGGTACACCTTCGCTCCTGCCGATACCCCTAGATCATTCACCGTTCGAGCCTCCTTCTGCACACGCCGTAACACTCTTGGCAACAATCAGCTCACCTGGGATCCTTTTAAACAGCTCCGCATCCTCTTCCAACCGATCTCAACCCTCCAACCTCCGACCAATTCATACATCCTCCGACATCCTCAACCACATCCATTCATACCCATCTTCATAATGCTCTCCCGTCAGATTCTCAACGCCTCCCGCGTCGCTTCCAAGCGCGTCATTGCCCCTGCCACCCAGAGCAGCGTGCGCACCTTCAAGACCGTCCAGTCCCAGCAGAATGCTGAGGAGATCAAGGCTGGCAAGGTTCTTACCGTTACCTACAAGGATGGCGTGAGGCAAGAAGTTGAGATTCCCGTCGAGCAGAACACTGGTCCCGTCGCTCCCCCCGGCGCCGACGACAAGAAGGCTGCCATCCCGCTCGAGAGCAGCATCCTTGGCCAGCTGAACCCCACCATGTCGAAGTTCACCCTCCCCGGCAAGGTCGCCGTCGTCACTGGGTAAGTTTCCATTTCACCGCGGGCCAACCGACACAATGCTAATATTCTTTCAGTGGTGGCCGTGGTCTTGGTTTCAACATGGCCCAGGCTCTCGCCGAGGTCGGCGTCCGCGGCATTGCCATCATGGATGTCCAGCAGAAGGTCGGCGAGGAGGCTGCCCGTGAGCTCTCCGAGCAGACCGGTGTCGACGTCCGCTTCTACCAGGTCGATGTTCGTGATGGCAGCGCCATCAACCAGGCTGTCACCGACATTGTCGACCACTACGGCCAGATCGACGTCCTCCTCAACTCCGCCGGTATCGCCGACTCGAACATCAAGGCCGAGACCTACGACACCGAGATGTTCCGCCGCCTGATCGACATCAACCTGACTGGTGCCTTCCTCGTCGCCCAGGCCGTCGGCAAGCAGATGATCGCCTCCAAGAACGGTGGCAGCATCATCCTCGTCGCCTCCATGTCTGGCTCCATCGTCAACTACCCCCAGGAGCAGTCTTGCTACAACGCCTCCAAGGCCGGTGTCGTCCAGCTCACCAAGTCGCTCGCCACTGAGTGGGCCCGCCACGGCATCCGTGTCAACTCCATCTCCCCCGGTTACATGGACACTGCTCTTAACCGTGTTCCCGCCCTCGACGCCCAGAAGAAGATCTGGATCGAGAACACTCCCCAGAAGCGTCTCGGCGCTGTCGACGACCTCAACAACTTGGCCGTCTACCTCGCCTCGCCCGCCTCTGCTTTCATGACCGGCTCCAACTGCATCATCGACGGTGGTTACACCCTCTGGTAAGCGATATTGAGGCTGTTTTGTGCGCATAACATCCCCTCTATTATTGCTTGATACCCCGTTGTGTTGGTTTATGTCGTGATAAAGAGCATTTGTGCAGTTCAAGATTGATTTTGTTACTTGAGGTCTTGGGAACTGTTTTGATACGTGTTCTTCCTGGGTTTTCTCCCGGCAATTGGGGCTTTCGAGGTGCATGGTATAGACGAGACATTTGATTTCCATGGTAGGAGAAGTACTTGTGGGGCATTCACAAGCGTTGGCGTTATCTATTCCCTTTCTCTTTACGGTACAGAAGACTTGGAGACGGAAATCCATACTCGGTCGATTCGGTTTAGACTTGGGCTAGAAGTCGGGTTTTGCCTGTCAAGGTTGACAGGCGTCTTTCTGCACTGCTTGGACCGTTGAGAGTCCACCCTAATTAGCGTTGAGGGGAAGTGAATCAAAAGTTCTTTCAAAATATTCATCTTGACTTGCTCGAAACGTGACTCTTGGTATTAACTTGGCTAATTCCTTTTGTTACTTACGTTTGAGGCTATCGTCCGGACGTGAAGCTATCGTTCGGACATGAATGTATAATTAATGTGCTGAACGATTGGTGTGGCATCTCGACTGGTGCCAGATGGGTGATATATGGTTCAATTGGATTCAGGTCATCGCCTTGTGGCTCGGTTTTTGCCGTAATATTCAGTACGAGCACGTCAAATCTAGGATCTTGCGTGATGAAGCTCGTGCCAGCAACTGGCAAGATGGTATGTCGTTTATATAGCTCGATCCTACAATGTACCAGTCGAGACTGACGCGCCATTGGCTGAATCGTCGAAGGTAACCTCCGAAAAGCCCCGGGGTCAAAAATGAGGCGTGCAGATGATCGTCCGGGTCGTCCGTAACGTTATCGCGGGAAGGTATCTCGAGGTGTGGGTCCAAAAGTGACTGGGCTGGCCCTTCCACGAGGCAACCTTGTCCGCCCCGTTCCCCGTGGCGCTGCGGGATGAACCTTGGTCCCCACTTCACGATCTTGCCCTGTGCGTCTTGTCTGCTTGGTTCCCTTTCCGTTCCCGCTTCCGCTTTGCCGCCCGGGTAGCGGGTGCCTGAGCTTTTCCTCGTCCGTCCGCCCCCCCTCTCCCCCAGCACTGGCCAGGCGTTCTCGCCACCCCCCAGTAGCCCTTTCTTTCTCTGCTCCATTTTCCCTTGGCGAGAAAACCCCGTGCCCTCCGCCGCCGCCGTTGCCCCCCCGCTGTCACTTTCCGCTGCCCGCCCCCGCCGCCACTGTAACGATCTCTTCCGCCCCTCAGCATACCCCGCCCTTACAGGCCTTACACCGGCCTAGGGACTTTTCAAACCGGAAAAGTCCGTCCGTTTCCCCTTCGCCACTCACAACTTACTGTCCTTGCCACCACCCCGCCCCTCCCCCGCCATCCTCTTCCTCGCTCTCTCCTCCGCCAACCGCGCGAACCTGATATTCCTCTCGCGATACACGCGATCCCACAACGCCGCGACCTCGGGCCCGGCGGCGCCGTGTTTCGCATTCGGTTGCGGGGGGTCGCGGTACAGCACGTCTCCCACGACCACCTCTACGACCTTGCCGTTCTGCGGCCGCACGACAGTCTCCTCCCCCTTCTCTCCCCCAATACCACCACCAGCGGCAGCACTCAACCCCAACAGCTCGTCGAACGCCCGCGTCATCGTCGCCATCGGCGTCTTCCCGGAGTCCGGATACGCCTCCATCAGGCCCGGCGGTGCCAGGTTGCTCGGCACCATGTCAGGACACACGGCGTTGATGGCGAAGCCGCGCTCGGCCGCGCCAGGCGCCAGCGCGCGCACCAGGCCGACCAGCGCGTGCTTGGTCGCCGTGTACTCCGGCACGGCGGGCAGCGGGTATAGGCCGGCGGCGGAGGCGGTGACGATGATGGTGGGGGTGGGGCGGGGGTTGGGGTTGCTGGAAGAAGGGACGGGGATGGAAGCGTAGTGGGCGAAGAGCTTGATGCCGGCGTAGACGCCGAGGAGATTGACGGCGAAGGTAGTAGTGTCAGGCTCGGTGGGGGGAAGGGACGAGGTTGTGATAGGAGACTGGAGGGCGGGGAAGATGGTGTCGCGGTCGTCGATGCCGGCGTTGAGTGCAGCGAAGTCGAGGCGCTGCCGCCAGGCGTGGGCGCGGGCGAAGGCCGCGGATTGGCTCGGCCACGATGAGACGTCGGTGCGGATGAAGAGGTGCCGGTCTGCCGGCAGCGAGGCGCTGGCGGGCGGCGGGTTGAGGTCCAGCAGGACGACGTCCCAGGACTTGGAGATTAGGTGCTGCGTCAGACCGAGGCCGATGCCGGAGGAGGCACCGGTGATGATGGCAACGGGGTTGCTCATGGTGGTTGTTTGAAGAGACGAATGACGTGAAAGAAAATGTGGAGAAATACGCGGAAGTGACTGGATGTAGATGAAAGTTGGCGATTGGCGATATTACGATGCTACTGAAAGCTAAGGTAGGCGAGCTTGGGATCCGCACTGTACGCAGTCGTCGTCAACGAGCACGCGATAGAAGCGAAATCAATTCTGCAAGCGGCGAGTGGAGGTCTTATAAAGCAATTGAGAGGAGGTCGAAGCAGGACAAGGGGACCCCCAGCTGCCGGTAGTTGTCCCGCGAGTTCCCCGCACAGAGTGGTGGGGCAAGCAGCCTCATACGGCACGAGTCGTGACTGCGAGACGCCGGTCGTGCTACAACGCGCATGTGGAGACGCGATTCGATGCCTGAGGCCAACGCAGGTCGTGTTGATGTGATGAGGTCAAATGTGATGACGGCTTGGGTTCGGGCTCGGCTGCTGCGCCTCAGGCCCTCGTCGGCTAGCGAAGTCAGTCGCGCCACCTACGCAAGCCCAACGGCGGATAAAGTTGCACGTCTGGTTCGCGCGCGCGCGCCGCAGTGGCTGTTCGACGCGTCGTTTGCGAAAAGTAAGACCGCGTCTTCTGACAGCGCGCGCTGGCAGCTGGTGCTGGCGGGCTGTTGGCGATGGGGTCGCTGGCGCGGCGCCATGGCTCTATCGGCAGCCCAAGCCGCTCCGCGCGCAGCCGGGATCGCGGCTTTTTGGCGCTGCTGATGACTGCTGCGCCTGGCACGGCGTGCGCGCTCTCCCAGCTGCCCAGCCGCACATCTCCACTACTCCTCCACTACTTGACAACTCCTCTTCCTCTCCCTCAGTGATACCCGCAGTCGCCCTGCACCTCCGTCACCATGCCTCTCGGAATCCACAACCCTCTGCCCTCGTCCGTCGGCAGTCAGTACCCCTCCCTCGGCCCCGGCTGCCTGGCGATCAATGACGTTGCTGACTGAAATGCGCGACCCCAACAGGTGAAATCAAGAAGACGGGCAAAATCCTCGCGTCCTTTGTCGACCCGCGGCAAGCCTTTGGCCCCGACAAGGTCATTCCGCCGCAAATTCTCGCCAATGCTAAAGTATGTCGCCGCCCATCTTGCGCCGTATTGTTCCTCGTGTTTCGCTCCACTTTCGATGATCCCACCGGCGAAACAAACATAATGAGCTGACATGGCTTTCGCGTGCAGGGTCTCGCTATCTTGACCGTCTTCAAGGCCGGCTTCCTAGGTTCTGGTCGGTTTGGCTCTGGTATCGTCGTCGCTCGCCTCCCGGATGGCGGCTGGTCGGCACCCTCAGCTATCGGCACCGTTGGAGGCGGTTTCGGCGGACAGATCGGATTCGAGCTCACCGACTTCGTCTTTATCCTCAACGATGCCGCAGCCGTCAAGACGTTCGCGCAGGCTGGTTCGCTGACGTTGGGCGGCAACGTCTCTATCGCCGCTGGCCCGGTGGGTCGCAACGCCGAGGCAGCCGGCGCGGCCAGCTTGAAGAGCGTCGCCGGCGTGTTTGCCTACTCTAAGACCAAGGGTCTCTTCGCTGGTGTCAGTTTGGAGGGCAGTGTTCTCATCGAGCGTCGCGACGCCAACGAGAAGCTATACGGCAGGCGCATCCCCGCACGAATGCTGCTTGAGGGCAACGTGCCTGTTCCTCCTGCCGCCGATCCGCTGATGCGCGTCTTGAACTCTCGCGTCTTCGCCGGTGTTGCTGGTAACGGTACTGCCAACGACGCCATGTACAACGACGTGCCCGTCTATGATGACTCGCACGAGGATGTTGTTTGGCAGGGTCGCCGTGGTTCTGCCATGGGCGAGGGTGTTCGCAGCAATCGCACCGGTTCCGTGGCTGGCGGATTCGATCGTCCCTCCCGCTCCAGCACCTGGGCCGATGACATCTACGACAGGACGCCTGCCCAGGGCAACAGCAACGGTCTCAATCGCTCCGTTTCTACTCGCGCCAATCCTGGCGAGACGTTTGACAACATTGAGAGACGTTCGCGCGGTTTCAGTGGCGATTACTCGTACAGCGACAAGCCGAAGCCTTCGAGGCCGACCGCGCCGAAGCCGCAGTTCGGTGCTGCCAAGAGGGCGTCGCTTGCTCCTAACCAAGCCATCGCGAAGTTCACATTCGAAGCCGACCAGCCGGGTGATCTGGGCTTCAAGAAGGGCGAAGTCATTACCATCCTGAAGAGGACCGATAATGACACGGATTGGTGGACCGGCAGGGTCGGTGGTAGGGAAGGCATTTTCCCCAGGTGAGTGTTTTGATTTGTTTCTGAAAGAATGTCCGTGTCTAACATTTCTGAAGCAACTACGTTGAAATGGTCTAAACGTTTCGCTTCCCCGATCCGCACCTGGATTCTGACGCAACCCCTGCGCCAAATCAGCTCATCGCCGAACCCTAGCCAGCTTTCGATATCTGGAGTCTTAGGTTCTACGGCGTTCCATCTTACGACTCCCTTTCCGTTGCCCCACTCCTGCGCCATAAAACTGGTCTGCCCCCCTCCTCAAGATTGGTGTCCTTTGCAAGTATACCACTTTCGCGAGAGTACCCCGTTATTTTGCAAGATGGTTTCTACTTCTTTCAACCCTCTTTCACCCGGCATAGCATGGCGTTCAAACGGTCGGCGCAGTAACGAAGTGGGTTGATTGTCCTCTGATTCCCTTCACTTCGGTAGTTTCTTGATATTTTGATGTCTCTATTTCCCTCCGGCAGAGAAAACATTTACTATTCACATAATTACGGGCCATCTATCGTTATCTGTGTGACTTTGTGTTTTCTGGGGCTGAAAATTAACCGTAGCAAAAAAATTCTGGACCGATCACATGGCCTTACCGAAGGAAGTCCGAACTCCCTGGGGTACACGCGTTCATCCGAGCGGCTGTAGAACAGTTTTCGTACGCCTTTCACAGCCTGACACTTGATTCAGCTCCTACATGGTCATGTGCGCATACAACGGCCTTGCTGCTGCTGTACAACATTACCACGATATCAGCTACACCCATGTCGAGTAATCTGTTTGCTAACAAGTACTCGGCCATTGGCTTATCAGTTCTGAGCATGTCTTGCTGACTTGAGATGTCTATGCAGGATCAGAGACGGCTGAGCTTTGTTCACGACAACCCTTTATCGGGAATCCAGGACCCTTTCTCCGAGCACCGCGAAGCTCAGCCTCGTTCACCCTTTCCCGCGTCATTTAGTATGCACCCACCGAGAACGGGTCGCACAACATCAGCCATTTTCAGCTCTCACTCAATCGTGCTCGAATGTCGACTTGCTTTTGATCTTTTGCATTGGTCTCAACGTTGTCTTACTCCCAGCACCAGCAGCTCCGGGCGACCCCAGGAGGCAAAAGAGAAGGGCTGGGCAAAAAAGCAGCGCCAAACCAGAATCGAACTGGAGGCATCGGGATGGATACTAAACATACTTATCATTCTGCAGTTTCTCTCTTTACTGCTTGCAAAGCAGCCCTCAAGAATTATTCTTCATAATGCATTGAAACAGCTATTTTCCCCATCAATCCTCAAATTGAAGCAAGCGTCAATAGCTCAGCGGTAGAGCGTAGGATTGCAGTTAACTCAGCATCCATCCCGAGGTCCCCAGTTCGATCCTGGGTTGGCGCTTCTTTTTTGCCCAGCGCTTCTCTTTTGCTTCCTGGAGAGTGCTTGTTTGGGAAGTTGGTCAAAAGAATCAGTTTTTGAGTCATTGGTACAGGCGCAAGCGAGAGGATGACTGGACCGAACGAGCAGTCGATCGGCGTGGTCTTGGCCCCCGCGTTGCCATTTCTATAATTGGGTCATGGCTGTTCAGCCTCGTGTTGGTGGTCTTTTTGTTGATGCGTTGTCAAAAGGGGTTGCTGCAATTTTTCGGGATTGGCGGGGCGGGGCTCGTGGCGGGGCGGCTCGGCGGACTCGGCGGCGGGCTTGACTGACAGCTCAAGCTTTCGGACCGAGCGGCGGGACACTGTGATCGAATGGATGGCAGGCAACAGTTGAAGATGTGGGGTCGGAGTTGTCGTACGGGTCTCATCACGCAGTGAAGATTCTATGTGGAGGCTGGCCTCGGAAATAAAGTGGTAATGGTTTTCTTCGGACCGGAATGCGGTTGCTAACGGGCTGGTTAGGACCTAAACGTCATTCCAAAAGATGTCGTGACCTTCGTTGGTAGTTGAAGCAAATGTCCAAACGAAACTACAAGACTTCAATTCTACAATTGCATCCGAATATAGGAATCAATTACCTATGAAAGGTAGGGTTAAGGCCTCTGGTGTTTTGCAAGCTACCGCAGAGTGGACTCCAATGACCGATCGATCTTCACTTGTCGGCATTTACCTGCTAAGACGATTACGAGAGAACAGCTGCAGCTTTAAAGTTTAATGACTTTTATCGTTAAGCTTTACAGAAAACCGTTGCCACTAGTATGGGAGAGTTATGGCTTTTAATGACACGAGTTCTGAGAATGATGCCTTCCAGTGACTTGTTATCCACAACAAGCACTTGAAGCATTTCCTCTCCGGCATATTCCAGACTGATCCGCATACCCGGACAAGCGCGGAGCGTGCTTTTGCTGCGGGATTCCACGTTATGGTAAGCCGACCGCCCTTTGTTGTATCCTGTATTCTCCTTGCTTCGCAGCTGCACACTTGCTCAACACTTCCTGGCAAAAGAACACCCTACTTGGCGCCACATGCCCTGTGCGACTCTGTCATACATATGTTTCAAACTCGTGACATCATTCCTGGATGAACCGTCTCAGGTATTCATCCAACGGCTTTGTTACGCCACGACTGCTCTCACTCTACACCTCAGAAATACTTTGACTCTCAGGTCTCAAATGGTGCTTTACTGCCATCGGGGTGCTGTTTCGTTATGCAAGTATCTGTGGTGCGGTCCAGTTTCGGCCATTGCCTCCAGGAAAGTAGTGAACAAGCCGTGCACAGTGTATCAAGGGATGGGATCAACACCACATCTCAAATTCTTGGAGGGACAAGAGCGTGGCTATGATTGGGAATCAGGAATCCCCTTCATATTACACAATCCGAAGTATCTAACTACCAGCCCTACTGATGGAATGGGGAGATTGCAACGCCCCTTCGCAAGCTTAAACCAGCCGTTCCTGGGGCGTGCCCTTCTCCCCGTATACACCATGATCTTTCCAAAGACCTCGAAGCTCAATTAATACGCACGACCTACAGCTCGAGATCCGAGGTCATGATGAACGATGTATCGCCGACCAGAGACAGTTCGACCTACAGCGTCCACATAGGGGCCTGGACCAACTGGTCCCACGGACCAATCCTTGGAGCAACTCTGACGCTAGATCGCCAGAGCGGAGGTCTTCTCATTGCAGCGCTGGCATTATTCATTTTCTGGGTGGGTACCAGCTTCTGGAGGATATGCTGCTTCGCCTTCCACCAGGTGTACTCGAGCGATACCGCCAAGGATGGCCTTTACCATCAGCGACAGGCAATTCTTCGCAATTCAGGAAGCGCCTGGCGAGGACTCACCAACCTGCTCCAGGCGGGATGGGCATGGCGTCGGAACCCCAGACTGTCCGTCTGCCACACGTTGCCCATGATCATCTGCGCTGCGCTTTGCGCATGTGCATTTGTCTTTGCCAGCATTTTCTCCTCGATGATATCCACTTCCTTTGGGGATGAAGTGCTGATCTCGAGCCCGGATTGTGGGTACACGAATGCCCAACTGGATAACCCGAACACCTTGGCCGCGCAAACATTCGAGCCGTACTTGCGACAGAATGCGCTCTCGTACGCCCAGTATGCCCAGCAGTGCTACCACACCAATGCATCTACAGTGGTCGACTGCTCGCAATTTGTCAAGAAGAACCTGCTCGGCACGTCTAAAACGGATGCAACCTGCGCATTCGGCGGTCAAATCTGCCAGGATGACTCGTCGAATCTGGACCTGGATACCGGCCTTCTTGATAGCAATGAGGATTTTGGACTCAACGCGCCGCCGGAGGAGACATTCCAATATCGCCGGAGAATTCAATGCGCACCTCTGAAGACGGAGGGGTATCAGAAACAATTCAGAATGCCGAGTAACAGGAAATATATGAGGTATTACTATGGCAAGAGGACCTCAGGCCCTGCTCGGGACGACAACTACACTTACGAGTACTACAACGATGCTCTGAAAGTCCTGCTCGAGACCAACATGACAAGTGATCGCCCGGACTATACTTTGAGGTAAGTAATTGATATACGACTAATAAGCTTTTATAGTCATCTATTCGACGCTGACTCCATCTCCAGCGGCTTCTACTCCTTCTCAGTGAACAGCTCCATTTCCACAGCCGCATCCAACTTCGAGCCCATACCTCCCCTCAACATCCCCAACGCCGACGTCTCCCTCTTCTTCCTGTCGGGCAACCAAGTCATCTACACGGCCCCGACGAACGACAGCTGGTACCGCGGCAACCGGCTCGTCAGCGAAGCGTCCGTCATCCTGCCGCCGAACCCGGGCGTCCAAGGCCCGTACTTCTCCAGCGAAGCGGCGTCGCCCCTGGCCTGCGCGGTGCAGGAGCAGTACTGCAGCGCCAGCCTGCCGGCCGACCAGCGCTGCTCGCCCCTCGCGTCGTCGGCCGACGCGCTCGTCAACATCACCGGCATGCTGCAGGACAACGCGGACGATCCGGCGGCGCTGCAGCGGTTCCGGTGGCTGGCGGCCGCGACGACGGGCCGCGCGCTGGACCTGCCCACGGCCGTGGGCCGGCTGGGCGTGCAGCTGCTCACGGCGCGGGACCGGCTGCAGGGCGGCGTGCAGGGCGGGCTGCTGCCCGACGACCAGTGGCAGGCCGACGTGATGCACTGGCACGCGACGACCATGGCGCAGCTGCAGGGCTTGTTCGTCGAGACGGCGACGGGCCCGCCTGGAGACGGGGTCCTCTTGCCGTGGCTGGTCCGGCCGTCCAGTCCGGCTGAGCAGGCCATGTGCCAGAACCAGGTGCGTTTTCTGATCTCTCTTGCCCCCAATCCCCATTCCCC
>RHKH01000102.1:61677-81039 GCA_009829795.1 Lasiodiplodia gonubiensis
AGATAGGTGCTGTTGTTCTTTTCCTTCTTACTGTTTTATTGCATAGCTAATTTATGACGCTTCTACCTTTATCATCAGAATGCAGTACGTGAACAGATTTCAACTGCGAGATCAGTACCTGGCTCATGGTCAAAGTACAGCGCAGTTGATGGGAATGGTATCGCATCGCCATGACTTGTGTGTGCCGGGATTTTCTGAAGTGATTGGCGGAACGTTGATGGCCCGGTTGAAGATCTATGTGCAGTTGAGCTTAGGCTTAAGAGGAGAGCACAATGCTCGAAACTCTATTTGCGGTCGATCGTAACTGCTGCAATATTAAGCGCAGCCAACGCCATCAGCATCGACACACACTAGACTTGACGTCAACCCAAGCACTTTTGCCAAGACGCAGCTGGCAAGCCTCAATTGAAGATCCAGCATCTCAAGCCGCACAACAAGCCACAGGCACAAAAAAATCTGCACATGCCCAAACCCTGATCAGCCTCGTTTCTCCACATAAAAGGCTGATTGACGTGTGCGGGGTCGATACACCCCATGCCTAGCCGCACGTTATTAAGGCCTGAATTGCCTCTTCGGGAAACCCTTAGCGCCGACCGCTCAGCGTCCGAATCAAGAAATGCGGGTCGACGGTCGACGGAGGCTGAGGTGTACAAGAGGCGGGTTTGCAAAGGCTGTTTCGTGACCACGGCTGATGGATTCTCTTTTGGTCGGCAGTTTGTTTGCGGTAATGCCCGGCGCGCCCCGGTTGTGGCTTGTTGGGTAACGCGTGGTTTTCCTGACTCGCGGGCCGCACGTTTTTGGTGCTGATTTTTGTGTCGGATGGGAGATCCATGGGGTCCGTTTTCTTTTTCTCTCTAGTATCATGCGTGCCGAGATTGTTTTCGCTTGTGAGTGAAACTTTCGTCCGCGTTGTAAGTGTTTCAGGCACGTCCGTGACGGGAATGCCATGGTGGTCAGCTGAGGAAATACCCCAGTAACGCTCCTCGCCCTTTTAGCTGCAGAAGTTTGGTTTCATAACGACGGGGTGGAAAATGCCTCATGCCCCCTGTCTGGGCAGTCTTTCCTGCAGAACTTGGCAGGGCAACTTCGTGATACTGGTCTTTTGGAAGAACGAGCGCCATTTCTAATTCTTGAGATCTGACGTGACCTTCTAAAAATTTCAAGCTCGAAAACAAATCTTTTACCTTCGTAGAAGGTGGCAGCTGTACAGCGCTACCGGGAATAATTCAGAAAGAAAAATCCACCACTTTCCCATACCCTTTGCTCTTAAAAGCAATATGATAATCCCATTATAACCCATTACCCCATATCCTACGCACTCCACTCAAGCCCTGCTCGAATCGTCACAGCGCAGCTACCCATCTACTGGGCCTCGGCCTTGGTGCTGACGTTCTCGAGCACCGCGACGTTGTCCTTCTCGGCTCCCATGTGGCCGCTGAGGGCGGCGGTGTCGGCGGAGAGGCGCATGCTTTCGGGCAGGTGCATGATGACCTTGTCGCCGGTGAAGAGGCGGTCGATCTCCTCGAGCGAGAGGTTCTTGGTCTCCGGGTAGAAGAAGTAGATGATGGGCACGAAGAAGGCGTTGAAGACGGCGAAGTAGATGTAGGTGCGCCAGCCGATGCTGTTGATCGAGACGGGCACAATCTCGACGACGAGGAAGGTAAAGATCCACTGTATGAGACGTCATAATTAGCAAAAGTGGGGTTGATATGGTGATGATCGTGATTCGAACGTACGTTGGACGCGGTTGCCAGAGATGCCGCCTTGGTGCGGATGGCGAGAGGGGCGTATTCGGCGGGAAGCAGCCAGGGGATGGCGAGCAGACCAATGGCGAAGAAGAAGTTGAACAAGAAAAGCATGATAGCGGCGACGATACCAGCGGGCTTGCTGCCATCGGAGACGGTGCCAGCGAGGATCGCCATGCAGCAGCTTTGGCCGATGACAGCGAAGAGCATAAGCTTACGGCGGCCGAGGCGGTCGAGAACCCAAACGACGGGGATAGTCGAGAGGCTATTGGTCGTCGTGTCAGTGATCTGCTGCATGCGGCAGGATTCGAAAAGACGTTAGGGTTTTCGAATTCGAGACTGCAAGGGTAAAACTCACAAGTAGGCGATTCCGTTAGCACCGGCGACCAGCAGAGCGGTGTTGTGCGACATTCCAATACTCGTCTCGAAAATAACGGCGGCGTAGTACGTGATCAAGTTAATGCCACTGAGCTGCTGCATAAACTGGCCACCAATACCAAGGAGCGTCCTGTAGCGGAAACGTTGAGGACCGTCCTTGAGGAGCGCGGTGAAAGTGGTACCACCGGCGATTTCCTTCTCTTCGTATAGAGTGTGCCGAATGATAGCGATCTCGTTGTTGACGGCCTCCGAATCCTCGGTGATCTCTTTGGCGTTGGGCTGGAGGCGCCAAAGCACGTTGCGGGCCTCCTCATCACGGTCATGGTTGAGTAGCCAACGGGGGGATTCCGGGAGAAAGACGATGCTGCCAAGGGTGACAAGAGCGAAGGCAATCTGGAAGGCGATGGGGAAGCTGAGTGTTATCAGTATTGTGTGGCATTAGGGGTAAGGGGTAGGCTGGGTTATACCGGAACTGAGACTCGTTATCGACAAAGCTAAATGCATAATCGACCCAGTAGGCCAAGGCGACACCGAAGATGTTCAGAATGAATTCAATGGCGAGTCCTTTGCCACGGTCATGGGCTTGCATAAGCTCAGCGTGCCAGACAGCTGTATCATCAGTTAGTGATAGATATTGGGAGGCTAACGCAGGAGTCCTTACGGATAGTTGAAGTGTTCAGTCCATTGCCAAGTCCAGCAACGATACGGCCGACGATGAGTTGAGCAATGCTATACGAGGCACACTGGATGGTGGCTCCAATGGTGAGGACGATGCAGCCAAGCATGATACACTTGCGACGTCCCAGACGCTCGCCAAAGATAAAGGTGAAGATTGCTCCGAAGAAACAGCCAATTTCCTGCCGATCACATTAGATTGGTCAAAGATGTAGTATCGGGGGTTGACCAACGTAGATGGCGACGACGGTACCCTGAAGCGACGAGCTGCCGCCATTTTGGGTGTCGATTGAGGGGAAGACCTTCGTAAACGCAGTGCCTGTCAACAGGCCTGACATGACACCCTGGTCATAACTGCATCGCCATCGTTAGTATGTCATTTATTCGGGGAAATAGGGGGTAGATGGAAGAGATGGTGCATATGCGCGACACTGTTTCTGCTCGAGTCGGGATCAAAGCCCAATTTTGGGTTCTCCTGAGTCCTGAGATGCGCAACGACGCGTGCGACGTTGTGAAGGAGATAAACATACCCAAAGAGGAGGAAACCAGCGCCAGAGCAGAGGGTGATGGCCCAATCAAGGGCTTTTCCTGTCAACACCATGGCGAATGTGGTTCTTGGATCGCTCAAGCCAGACAGCTGTCACAGACAGGACGGATGCTGAAAGAAAGGCAAGCGAAAAGGGAAGCAGAGGAAATGCGGGGCCCCAGAATGCAGCTTGGGTATGGTGTTGGCTAGGCATTGAGTTTATATACAACGGGTGCAGAGGGCTAGCCTGATTCATTTGCAGATTTGGCCCGCGAGAAAACTCCATGCGGGCGCTTAGATGACCCCAGGCTGCGGCCGAGCAAGGCTAAGCCGGTTTGCGCCACTGCACTTGTTGTGACGCTGCCGATGGCACCCTTGCCTGATACCCGGCTCCACGATGACCGAATTGTGGAGGGACCTACGGCGGATTGGTCGCGAGCCGAAGCGCAAGCCTTGCATCCGTGGTGCTTTCGTTGGGCCGGTTTTGCTGCTGCCCTGCGGCGCGGCTCGACCCTTACGTCCGTTCGCCGCGTCTTTAAGCATGGCAAATTGCGTGGCCCGGAGCCGCGGTTACCGCTGCATTTCGACTTCTGGCACCTGTCAACGCGGCGACGCGAACATAGCATGACGCGGACGTAGCGACGATAGGAATTTTGTCTTTGTTGGATGCGCCAGGTCTGGAGGGCCTTGACTGATGAGTCGGGCCGGGGTGGTGAGGTTTGTCCGCATCAGGAGATCTATCCGGGGAAAGCAGCGGCCGTTGTGGAGTCGAGGCGGAGGGATCCCCAGCTTCAGCAGCCTCTGTGGCCGAACCCCGGGCTTGGCGTACGTCGTATTCCGACACGCGACGCGGCGGTGGATTGGCCCCGCTGGGGCGCGCCGAGCTTTTCCGCATGAGTTGCGGAAAGTCAGAGCGCCGGAGGCTGGCGCGTGCTGGCGGTTGGATCTGCCGACCCCATCATGCATCCGAATGCGGAATCTGGGAGCGCTACCATTTCCAGCCCTCTCGGCTTTCTCCTCAACGCGCAACCATGGCGTTGATAGTCGCTAGAGACAAACTGCGATACCGGCTGTCCATTCCAAAGAGACCTAATTGCACGAAATCCAGACCCGAGAGAAATCCGGGGGCGCTGCAGTGGACGGGCGGGGCCCCAGAGGATACGACTGCATGGTCAGCGGCAGAAGCATGCGCTTTCCTCTCTGGGAAACTGCCCCTCAATTCTCGAGCCAAAAGTACTTTGCGCCTTCCCCACGCCCTGAAGCGGTAATGTAGGACGCTGCTCGAGGTCCAGAGCTTTTAAGAGAACCGCCCGCCTTCACAAGAAGCCTTTGCTAGCTCTTGCGTTCCCTCCGCCGTTGAATTACTCCTCTTCGTGCCTCCTCGCCTCCCCGACAAACCCGCCTCCTATCACACTCTACTATCTTGACAATGGCGCCCGCTATCGTGTCCGACACTGCCCTTGCGGCCGAGATTCCCGAGTCGAGCATGACGCCTGCAGCTCAAGCACCGGTCAACAAGCTTTTCGGTCTACATGGAAGAACCATCGTGGTGACTGGCGGAGCCCGCGGTCTCGGTATCACGCTTGCCACTGCCGTGCTCGAAGCCGGTGGCGATGTCGTTTGCCTTGACATTCTTCCCGAGCCTAGCGCCGAAGAATGGGCGAACATCACCAAGATCACCAAGCTCTCGTCCAACCCGCAGCACGCAAGCTACAAGAAGTGCGACATCACAAACGAGGCGGAGGTCGAGGCCGTCATCCAGGCGGCCGCCGAGGAGGCCACGGCCAGAGGGAACCCGATTAAGGGCCTGATCTCGTGCGCGGGTATCCAGCAGATGAAGGACGCCATCGACTACCCGGTCGACGGCTACAGGCGCATGATGGAGGTCAACGTCGTTGGCAACTTCACCACGGCCAAGCACGTTGCGCGGGTGTTGAGAGACGGCGGAAAGGGCGGCAGCATCGTCTTCATCGCGTCCATGTCCGGACAGATCATGAACAGGGTAAGTGGGACAGCGCTCGCGTCTTCCTCATTCGAACGCCGCCACGCGGATCCTTAAAGAGACTAACGTGGCGCAGGGACTGCACTGCTCGGCATACAACTCGTCTAAGGCAGCCGTCCACCAGATGACCCGGTCGCTGGCCGTGGAATGGGGCACGTTCGGAATCCGCGTCAACTCGCTCTCGCCCGGCTACATCCGCACGGCAATGACCGACGCACTGTTGGTGGAGAAGCCCGAGGTGGAGGAGACATGGATGAGGGGAGCGGCGCTGGGCCGCCTGGGCGCGCCCGAAGACTTCAAGGCAGGTGCCATCTTCCTGCTGGCTGATGGCAGCGCATGGCAGACGGGCTCGGACTTGCGCATCGACGGCGGTCACTGCGCCTCCGCATGAGCGCACGTCCGCTGGGGAGCGGTGAAATCTTTGATGATAATGGCATTTCTAGACGGCGTCAGGCAAACAGTCATCGGGAGGCGCGTTAGAGTTAGCATATCCTAGTAGACCAAAGAAAAAGTTAAGACTTCCTTGGTGCACCCGGGAATAAGAGGCTGGCAACGGTGGTGAGATTGGGCTGAGTCAGGCGCAGGTTCAGGCGGCTCGCGCGAGAGCCGCATAAGCGCAAGAGCGCGTGCGTGGATGTTGTCGCGGTCGGCTAATTATTGGCCGAAGAGACACGATGAGATCGGCGGCGTGTCTGGAGGCGTGATGAGCTGCGGGCCAGACGTTGGGGTGGCTCTCCGGAGATCGCACTTCCCCGAGCCTGTGGGGAGGCTACTAGCCCTAAACCCCACGGCTTTTGCAGCCACCACCCAAGCACCTGTCTGCTGCATCTCAATGGAGGCCCCCGCACCTGCAAGTCGCACAAGCTGCTTCAGCAACTGCTGGTCATGTCGCCGCCAGCCACCCAAGACCAACTGACGCCCTCGACCACCCGCGCGACCAACCCTACCGACCATGCGCCTGCCCGCGACTCGGTGCAACCTCCGCCCGACTCGTCTCTCAAGAGAAAGCGCGGCCGCCACGGCTGCTTGAATTGCCGCCGCAAGCGCAAGAAATGCAAGTCATCTACCGCAATCCTTGCGCATTGGAGGCTGACTTCCCTCCCCGAGCTTAGGTGACGAGGTCCATCCAACCTGCACAAAATGCCAGAAGCACGGCGAGGCCTGCGAGTGGGATACCGGCGTCATCTTCCGCCACAATGGCCTCTCCAGCGAGCACCCCTCCATGCGCGAGATTGGCCGCCATAGCCAGCAGCGCCATACCGACTTCACTGTACGCCTCGACGCTCACTGAGAAGCCGTCGCACTCACGCCCCACAGATTATCGACGTTACTTCCTCCGTCATGCGTTCGTGCCGGGAGGATGGTGCTTCGCCAGACGATTTTCCGGATACCACGTCCATAACACCGCTGGGAAGCGAGCCCCGTGAGACTTGGCCCTGGCGCCAGACTGACGAGCCTGCTGCCGTCCAGTCGACCAAAGCCTTTTCCTCAGCATCGTCCGAACAAGCCAGGTCCCTAAGCGACGCTCAGTCCCCTGTTCAGCACCACAATATCTCAGTATCCACTCCAAAATTCCAGGCCCCTGCCGTACCGAATGGCCCCGACTCACAACATCGTATGCCTTCATATAGCTCCCGTGGAGCCACCGAGAACTCTCAGGTAGAGGCTAGTGACCGCGGTCGCCAGCCCCACACGAGTGGAAATGGGGTCATGGGGAAGGGTCAGCAGCGCACAGACGGCGTTTTGACACCTCACCCTCACTTGAACCGAACTAGCTCATCCTCGACCTTCTCGACCGTTCGCTCGAGGCTGCCGACGCCTACCTCCGCGCCGCCTGGGAACCCCCATCGGTACAGCCTTGATCACGAAGCCCCGGCTTTGACGCTTTCTGCAGGAGAGCTAGCCGCCCTGGACTTCTTGACATCCCAACCTACCCAACATGCTCCGCACGAGCTGGGAATGGCAGACCACGAGGGGCCTTGGATATCCCAAGATATGAACGCAGAAATATCCTCCGCTTTCTCAAATGATCCCGTCTTGGCTGACTCGCCATCATACGGACTTTATTATCCAAGTCATGCCTATAAGGACCTACAGCAGAACCTTCATAGTCACATTATTGAGACTGCTCGGAATAGCGGGCTCACTAGGCATGGAACCCCAGATTTTGGTATGGGCGGATCCCACGATGGCATTTCAGGTCATGATCCGGACACTGTTGACCGTGCCACAGCAAGGCTTGAGTCAATGACCCATCCGCCACCCACCAAGACTTTGAAAGAACAGCGCGAAATCGAGCTTTGGCAGAACTATTTCAACGAGGTTGCTCCTTGGCTTGACAAGTTCGATAACCAGCGACATTTCCAATTCTCCATCCCTGTCATGGCAAAGACTTGCCCTCACCTGCGATATTCGGCTTTGGCCCTTTCCGCTCGACAACAGGAAAGAAAAGATCCGTCTCGGCCATACACGGAGAGTCTTGGACTTTATCAAGAAGCGATCCAGAACCTCGTTCCGGAGCTTGAGACCATGAGCACCGAGGTGATTGCATCAAGTGTATTACTGTGTGTTCTGGAAATGATCATTGTATCACCGAAGGATTGGGGTCGGCATCTTGATGGTTGTGCTATTCTTCTCCAGGCTGCTAACATTACGGGTGTGTCTGGTGGTGTAAATCAAGCACTCTTCTGGTGTTTCGCGCGCATGGACGTGTGGGGTGGCTACCTTTCAGACAACTGCACAAAGGTTCCGCTGGATCGCTGGCTCTCCTCCCACGTCCCCATGTCCACCGCCGTGAATCTCTTCAAGAACGAGTGCAAAGGCTTCGACGCGTACGCAAACTACGCCGTGTTCCTATCAGCCTCGGTCGTCAACGTCATCAACGGCCGCGGCGACACTGTCTCCAACCCGGAAGCCCGCGCCGAATACGTCGCACGCTGGAAGGCGCTGTGGGACCTCGTCGAGGACTGGTACAACTCGCGCCCCGTGGAGATGCAGCCTCTGCTCTCGTACCCGGCCTCGTTCGACGACTACGACTTCCCCTTCCCCAAGATCTTGTACGGCAACCCGCCCGCGACCAACGGGAATCAGCTGTACCATTTCTGCGCCATCCGCCTGCTGCAGGAGAAGCCGAAGGAGGTGCGTCTGAACAAGAAGAGCGCCAAGAGTTTGATCTGGCACGCCCGCCAGATCTGCGGCATCGCTGCGAGCAACAGCCACCACGGCGCCTGGATCAACGGCCTGCAGCCGCTGTGGGTTGCCGGGAAGTTGATGAGCCATCCCAGCGAGCACAGGGCGATTCTGAACGTTTTGGCGAGGATTGAGAATGAGAGTGGGTGGGCGACTAAGTGGCGGGCGGATGAGTTGAAGGAGTATTGGGGCGCGGATGCGTGATGGATGTTGGACCTTTTGCTGGGCCAGTTGCCGTGTTGACTGTCGGTGAGCGGCTTTGATGAGTTGTCGTCGTGAGGATTGTAGAAGAGGAAAAAAAAAGTCTACTACGTTGATAACTGGCTCGTATATCGGAGTGATACCGGGGACGTTGGCGCTGGAATAATATATTGCAACTTTTGGACAGGAGTTCCAAATCTTCTAACTGACTGAATTGGCCCATGACTTCGTATGTGCGCCGTGTCAGGCACCGCCATTGACCCTGTGTTGCTCCCATAGATCACTTCTTATGTAGAACTTTTACTACCTATGACATCAGCGAAAAACGAATCAACGGTAGCCTTCGGATACAATACCATATAGTCCACGCTTCCACTTATCATCCAACGCATGGCGCCAGAGCGGCCCCAGTCTTTTGACGGTATCGACCTACGAGCCCTCAATTTGAGAGAGCCACCCACGACCGTTCGGGCCGTTGTGAAGGTGTATCCGACGGCATCGAAGTATGAATACTTCGTCCGCGGCACGGAGGCAAGACCGCCTATAGATGCAGGCTACTTCTTGAGCACGAACGATGCCGCAAACTCTACATGATAAGCGCAGCTGGGGACCGCCTGCGACACACATAGCCTGGCGAACATCTGAATCTGACACATCCGCCAAGAATTCCGGGCTGCTCGTAGACAAATGCGGACAGATGCGTCGATCTAGTGCCATTAGACGGGCTCGCCACTCTTTCCCACTTATGTTTTGGTCGGAGTCGACCTCGAATAGCAGCTCCCGAGACCAATATGAGGGGCAGTTTCCATGGATATTCGCGATTACGGCAAATCCATGGAAGTGGTCAATATGGCAACAGCATTTATATTTTCTTGACGTGGCCAGCTGCTTGTACGAGTAGGACTTGTGCGCGCATAGTCGGAACCGTCCCTGCCGGCCTCGGCACAGTCTTGTCTCTGGCGGTGCATTCAATTGTTCCTTGGAAAAAGTCGAGTCGGTATGCGCCCTCTTGCAGCCGGAGCATGCTTTATAGGTCTGGTGTGACTTATGGGTACGCTCGCGTTCGCAGAGGGTGATGAAGTAGTCTCGATCGAGCAGATCTCGAAATCTGGCTCTCGCTCCAGGGCCGATGAGTGCTGAATTCGCCGGACGGCGTAAGGTAAGGATTTCCCGGAATCTTGCAGCGGAGGCTTGCAGCGAGAGTAAAGCGCTGCCGCGTTGAAGTTGCTCGGCGATGAGCAGGATCAGCTCGGGAGGAAGCTCGTAAAAGGGGCTCCGAGCTGGATTGTGTAGTGTCGCAACTGCTGGTAGACGGCGGGTGAGAGCACGATACAATCGCTTGAGAAGTTCGTTAAGGAAGCGAACCACTAAGCAAACTACTAACACCCAAAATAACAACCACGATATGAGTTTGATAAAGAAGTAGGCCACAAATGCCCAGTATAACAACTGCGATATGAGATCGAACATGATGAAGACTGAAAAAACCCTTGGGTGAAACTGAAGTGAAGAGCAATTTACTAATAGCGAGAGGCCCAAGCAGTATTTATGGGAATCTGCGGGTCTTAAAGTCTGATTGCTACTACTACGGCGCAGGGCCCGTGAGTTCCATGGGAAAGTCCGAAGAAATAAAGGGTCTTGTTCTCCGATGCCGACAAAACCCAACAAGTTATTATTATCTTCTATTAACGGATTAGGACAATCGGAATACATCCAAGGGACCTCCAGCGAAGCGTAGCTGGGGTTTCATCCGCATAATAGGTGAGAGGCGGTAAAACGCCTCTACGTGCACGCCGCGAAGGTAGAATATAAGCGTAGGAATGCGAGAGCCGCGTCCATAAGTTGCGGCTATAAAGGGTAGTAGAGGTCGAGGTCGCGATACTAGGAGGCTGCTCGGCGGCGGCGGCGAAGGACGGTCCAAGGCTCAAGCTATGGTGTTGAGTAAGTAGGGTGGGTGGCGGGCGCGACGGCTTGGAAACCCTGGGTCCTCTGTTGTTGATACCACGTAACCAGAACACAACACTTCACTTCGAAAAATTTGTACTGACTTCCAGCCAGCACATCGCAAACAGCATTCCCGCGACAAGCGGCCCAGCACTACTCCTGCCTCCCAGCGTTGAGACCCACTGCTACACCATTGACCAGTCCCACCAGCATGTTGCGTACCTCGCCTTCAGTGCTCTTCATTGCTCGAAGTGCGTGTTGCATTCTGAACTTTCTCTTTCACTTGGGTCTTTTCGTATCTACATAGACGAATAAACAATAGTGCAACTGGCACTACGTTTTTTGAGGGGCGGTCAGTGGCGTATTTTCTAAATTCTCTACACATTGTTCTAATGCAGTCATGGCGCGATACTAAAGGTTATGCCTTCGCAAGTTCTGGAGAGCCGTCCTTCGCTAAGCAATTTGCGTACACCTGAAATGTGGCTCAGGATAAGGTCTACATATACGCACGGCTGGTAATCCAGAATGGCCCCAGCGTTACATCCGACGGAGAATGGGAAAAGGCGTACCTTTTGCTCACGGGTAGTACTGCAGATCAGATGTGACGAGGAGGCGTTGTTTTGTGTCGGAATACTCGCATCTGGACTACAGCCGTTTAGCGCCATTCAAAGAGCTAATAGGCTGGGCAGAAAGTTCTGGCGGGTCTTGAGTTACGTATCCAATTGGTCAGCCCAGCCTCCCTCTCCGCCACGTTTCCGCTCATATTTGGTCCAATCAGAAGCTGGAATGAGAAACAGCATAATCCTCAGTCAAACTGAGCTGCGCAGCTCCAGCGCCCAGAACAGCATTGTGTCCTGCATGTCCGCCAAATCTCGTGTCCGGCAGCTCTTGAGCATATACAATGTTCTGTATTTCTGCATGTCTATCACTGTCCGCCTCCAATGTCACCCGTCAATACACACCTGTGCGTCGAAAGATGCTTAATTTGAGCTGATATCCAGTAAACAGGTACCTCGATTGAATCAGAGGACAGCCTTTCTTCTCCTCATCCTCCAGGATGGTCCAAAGAGGCGCTACTGGCATTGGTGGCGGTATTTATCATGGTATTCCTGCCATGTGCTTGTGCAACCGTCAACAGATGTCCTCGCTAATTAAGATGATTTTGTTTGGGCTTTTTGCAGACTTTTTCCGTGAGTCATTGCACTATTTGCAAAGTTTTAGTGTGCCAAATACTCTGTTCCAATGCTCTTTACAGAAAGATGGCTAACGTTCCCGATCGGGAACAGCGCTGAACGATCAGCCACTTGACTTTCCCATAGCCATGGTTTTACTAACTACATCAAACCCGTCGCTGAAACTAAATAATGACGGCGTTCGAGCTGAAGATTCCGACCAATCCTGAGGGATTTGTTCACGTCACACGGCAGAAATTGCCGTCGCACCAGTTCGGGTTCGTGCGGCTCGTTGCCTGATACAAACGGCTACTACCTCTTTGCATCTCACTCCGTCACATTCATATTTCTCTGTTCATTATCCACGATTTGCCGTCCCAGGAAACATCAGCAGGCTGTAACAGCAGCAGAAAACACCAGCCTTATCCAAACCTCCACCACATCGCCTGAAGATGGACAGTCCAGCGTCGAGGTGGGGATATGCGCGTCGACATTTGCACTAGAGTATCAAATGCTGAATCTTCCGTTTCCAGTCCCTCTGAGCGTCCCATTGTTGTTGTAGAGGTCGGATCCCCTCCTCGTGAGTTCGCCATCTACGAGTCTCTGCTCGTTGAGCACAGTGGCTTCTTTCGAGGTGCCCTGAGCGGCTACTTTCTCGAATCCAAGACCAGGAGGATACCACTGCACGACGATGACCCATCTCTGTTCGAATACCTCGTAGAGTGGCTTTTCCTTGGCGATCTTCACCCTTACCTTAGGGGAGACGAGTCCGACACTTGCGAACTCAGCGATCTGCCCCCCATCGTCGACACCCTCTTCAACCTCTGGATCCTCGGCGACAAACTGCAAATGCCATCTCTGCAAAACGCCACAACCCGGGCCCTGATCGACCTCGTCACCAACCCCAACTGTCCCAAAACGTCATGCAATCTCACCCAACTCCCCGGCAACTCCACGCTCTCCCGCGTCTACGACAACACTCTCCCCAAGTCCCCCCTGCGGCGCCTAGCCATCGACGTGGCCCTTCTCACCGGCGCCGGTCACGGGCTGCTCGCCGACGACTCGGCGGCAGAAGAGCTCGAGCCGGAGATCCTGCTCGACCTCGCCCGCCGCGCCGTCGCATTCTGGCACCACGAGACGGCCTCCATCCGGTTCGCCAAACGCACGTATCTGCGCAGCGCAGAGGGCTGCTACGACGTCGCCAGCCTATGCCCGCCCGGCCCATCGCCCACAACGGCAACGACGACGATGCCGCCAGGTCGCTTCGTACTACCCGACGCCCCGCCATTCTTGAAAAGGCCCGTCTTCCCCGACATCGAAGCGTGCGACCACCAGCGCGCTCTCGGCGGCCTACTTCCCATGCAGGACCTACGACTCTTGACAGAAGGAGGCGGCGAGAACGGCAGCGATGGCGTCTACCTCAGCGCCGAATGCGCACAGAGCCTGGACGGCGGCGGCGGCGGCGAAGCGGTGCGCTGGCAGGAGTCGCAGATCAACCTGGACGAGCTGCTCGACAACGACGACGGCAGTTTCCGTTGGTTGAAGGAGCCGCGTGCGGATGGCAAGGGAAACTTCAGCCTCACGGCGCGAGGGCTGCGGCTTGTCGAGAAGGAAGGGGGAATCGAGTTGAGTGCTGAGTTGTGCACGAGGGAGCAGTGGTGGCGGCCGACCTTTATACCGTTGTCGGACAAGATCATCAACAGGTGGGGGCGCTTGGAGTATCAGTATGATACTCGGAGGTGCGCATGCGAGACGTGGGATGTTCTGCTTTATTGAGAGGGGGCATCCTAAAGGGATTAAAGGGCATCTCTGTAGTGTCGAGAGTGTAGTATTTCATGCCGTGGGACGGAGGCGTTGTGCTCGCTTCATCTGCTTCATATCTTCAAATAGATCTCCGCTATCCAGTAAAGATGATCCAATAGCCAATCACTTCTCGGATTGAGATTTGAGGAAACGCGACCTTTTCTGATGTGTTCAGATGACTCCGTAACGACATGGGCTACGCGCACAACAAGGACTTGCGACAAATCAGCTGGCTAACGCCTACGTCATACGTGGCTATTCCCGGAATTTTCGCGTTTCAAGCGGACAACAATCTATGATCCCCATTCCAGCCTTGCGGACTGATGGATGCAAATGATTTCAAGGGGGCTTCGAACACAGATACACGCGTCTTTATTATACACCGTGCAAGGAGATGATTGAGCAGTCAGTATTAGTCATTAGTAGGGAAAAAGTTCAAATTGTAGGTATAACAAATGCTAGCGTGGAAGTAGCAAGCGGCGGGAGTAAAAGAGCCTCGTCGAGAATATATGCGCTCTAAAGCCTCGTAAAAGGTACATACTTTTAGCCTGACGGCAAACTTGGGTTCCGGAGTAAACGGCGCATGATCTTATAGATCTAATCCAGCACGATCCAATGGGAGGCCGCATGGACAGAGAGGAGCACTCTTCAAAGGGTTTCTTACTTCTATAATCCATCTACACAATTCATTTCCGTACCGTAGCTTGTGAAGGTGTCTGCAAGTCAAAATGAGATTGATGACGTCCGACGACTTGTTATGACCGCATCACTTTGATCTCCTTGTGTCCCACGGTCAAAGATCAACGGTACGAGGAGAACCTGACCTTCCTCCAGTTCACGAGCACCACCAGCTGGATACCATACATCAGCCTTGAAAAGCTCCTCTAACTCCATAGCAACTCACCATTATCCGTTTCTTGCCTGAACCTTGTACAACAGAATCCCTTCACTTGAGACCAGTGTTGTCGAACAATATGTGTAATTGCTGGCAATAGAATCACGGTCAAGAGCGCTAAAAGAGCCAGCAACGCCTCCTTGGACCATCCTTGAGGAGTTTCCTGGGCTACCGGTGGCGCCGACGGCGAAGGGACCGAACATAAAATTGTCTCTACTAGTTGCAGTCAGTGAACTGCCTCTACGAAGGCAGGGATCAATTACAAACCGGTTTTCATCGTGATACACACACGATATTTTAGCCGTGTGTATTCAACAAAGTTCGAAAAATTTCTGGTTGAAGAGGTGGATGGAGTAGGAACAGCTGGGCACAGCAGCTGTGGCAGCTTTGGTTCGAAGGGTAATACGTACCATGATTTAAGTATTTAAGGCGAGAGATTCTACGTATACAGGATTGGTGTATTGGACAAACGCGGAGTGCGCGGGGTATAGAGCAGGGAAGTCATCCTTTGCGCTAGGGCAGTGCAGGGCAGTGCTTTCTATTCGCCTGAGATTGAATGCCTAGCTTCGTTGATTGGCTGCCACCGACATCAGAATATACCCGGTCACTATTCTGATTGGTTGGTGTGTCTGGTCCTGTCTGGTCCTGTCCACATCGTTATGGTCCACATCTTTATGGTCCACATCTTTACGGTCCACATCGTTACATTCATGTTCGCTTAATTTCTATCGCTGTGAGTACATCCGCTAATCTCTAAGGCGGAGTAATCAATGTTGCCTGACGCCTTCCGCTTTGCACGAATGTCGCCGACCTGTGTGTTTCTGGAATACATCTGCCTATCTTTGGCCATTCTTTGCATCGGAATTTGCTATCGGCGGCATGAACTGTTTTCTGAACATACTGCCGTGAATTTTACTACGGGAAGATCACCTGCACACCACCTTGTGTTCACCATTCAACTGAGCGCTAGCGAAGACGGAGTCCTGTTGCCTCTCTTCTGCGCGGTAAATGTAGATCACGCTCTGGCTAGCCGCTGGATAGCAACGCAGATCAGATGTCCAGAGCCACATGTCGGCAGGGAAGCTGGCTCGCCTTCATTTTTGCCAATGAAAGTGCATCTTTAACCACTGCCTTGACTACCAGTACTAGCCGCCTTTGACAACACCATCTCAAAGTAGTAGCGATTCCCTCTCAAAATCCAGCAGGATCTGTATCAACCACTAGCAAGAAGCAACCAACCCGTCCCTCGATGAACCCCAAAACGCCCACCATGTCTACCGCAATGACCACGCCCCAACTCCAAGAGTGACCATACTACTTCTTCACCGCAAACCCATCCCCAGCCTGCACCAACACGCCCTCCTCCACCATCCGCCCCAGCAGCACGCCCACCTCCTCGACGCCAAACGGAAAACCGCCCATCAGCGCCACCTTGAGCATACCGCACACCCTATCCGCGCCCATGCGCCCGTTGGCCGTCAGCATGCCGACGACGAACTGCCTGTACATCTGCATATTCTCGACGAGCACGTCGTCGGCGCTCTTGACAGCCGCACCGGCCGCTTCTTCTTCCGCGCGCTCGCGCGCCTCCTCGGCGGCCATGGCGGCCTCCTTGTCGGCGTCGAGCTCGGCCAGCGAGTCGATGACGGCGAAGGCGTCGCCGGACAGCTGCTCGATGAGGACGCGGTGGCCGACCCAGAACGTCAGCGCCGAGCGCAGCAGCGCCTCGTCCATCTCGAGCGCCATCTCCAGCTGCTCGAACGTCTTGGTGACGGGCGGCTTTTTCTTCTTGGGCTTCTCTGGCGTGGGCGCGACGTCGGAGGCGCCGACGGCGCGGAGACGCGCACGGCGTTGGCGCTCGCGTTCTTCTTCCTCGCTCACCGGTAGGTCGTCTTCATCTTCGTCTTCGGGGTTGTTGTCGTCCTCCTGGAAAGCGTAGATGACTGCGGCTTGCCAAGGGAGGACTTCGAGCTCCAGTGACCGGTCGTCAAAATCGAGAGAGACGGTGACACGGCCTAGAGCGGGGAGCCAGTGAAGTTTGCGCATGTCTTTTATGCCTTCAAAGCCGGCATCGTATTCTTTCATGAGTTGTTGGATTGGTTCAGGGAGACGGAATTCGTCCTCGCGCAAAGATGGCCAGAAGAAGGAGGAGAGGATTTGGGAGTTGAGTTCAGTGGGGATATCTCGGTACACATCTGACTGCTGTTTCAGAAGATGGTGGATCTGTTTGTTCATCCGTTTGGACTCGAGCACGTCCTTAAGCATAACCTCGCAGGCCTGGAGGTTGCTATCGCCAAGGCGCAGCTTGAAGAGCTCAAGAAGACGGATCTAAGAAGACAAGTTAGTAGATGCATCATATAACAATGCTGAATTCACTCACCTCTTTCTCAAAGTCTGAGTCCTCGTTTTTAAGGAGATGTTCTCCGAGGATATTCTTCAACTCATTGATGAAATCCTCTCGATCATACAAGCTCAGCAGATACGCCAGGACATTTTCAGACTTTGCTTTCTTGTACTCTGGCGAGGCATCAACAGGGTCGGGCATCCAATTCATATCTGCCCAGTTCAGCTCTTGGTCCTCATCTTGAACATTCGCAGCGACGGGGTTGAGCATTTCTTCCGCAATTTCGGCACTGATGTCCGGACTCAGATCTATGCGAGCGCCAGATTCGTCTTCCACATCTGCCAATAAACTGGAAACGATGATGCGAGCCGTATCCTCACGGTCTCTCAAGTAACGACGGATAGGTCTGGCCACCTTTTCGAGCAGAATACCTTTCGGATCCAGCTCGATAAAGGCACGGATGACGTAAATGTAAGTGTCAAGAATGTGAGTTGTTGTAGCGCCGGCATGCAGAAGTCGGCGGACGGCCTGCTGTAAGAAGCTGTTCGTGAGATGATTTCTTGCTGCTGGCGATGTAATGTATTCCTGCGCCTGTCAGTTGGATAGAAACCGGAAGAGTTGCAACGGGCATGGACTTACCTTCAAGTCCAGAATAGCACCCAGTGACCGATCCCAATTGACAATGTAGTCGAAGAGGTTCTCCACTCTTGCTCTTCCTAACCTCCCAATTACCATATTCGTCCATTGTTGAACTTCATTAGCCTCGAACATCTCTTCATCGCCCGTCAAGCACGACAAGATCTCCCTGATGAAAGGACTGTAGCCGTCCTTAATCCACTCCCGCAGGACCCGGGTCATAGGTTTCCTCCCGTACCAGTCCACCTTCATATGATGACTGCCGATGAAAGCATCCATCAAGCTATCCATAGCCTGCGCCGCCGCCCTCTGCGCCTGATCACCGCCCAATCCCACATCCCTCAACTCCCTCAACAACCCGGCAACCCGCTCCCTAACCGACTGGCCCTCGTCTACCTCCTCCCCACTTCTGTACCACCGATCCTCCTTCTCCAGCCCAAACAGCCTGCAGCCCGCATCAAACAGCACCCACGCCAGCGTCTTCGCAAACCGCTGCTGCGGTAGCGCGTGCATGACGATGGCATGCAAATCCCTTCTAAACTTCCTCGCAACCTTCTCCGCGCCGGCATCGCCAGCCGCCTCGCGCACGACAGGCAGCATGCACTCGTCCAGGTGGGCGAAATAGAAAGCCTGCGCCGCGCGCAGCGTCGCGACCGTGGTGTCCAGGACGTCCCAGGCGGCGGCCGTCGCCACGGGCAGCTGCCACGCCGCCAGCACGGCGGGCCGCACGCAGCCGACGAAGTGCTCGCGCGCCTCGTTGGTGTACCACTCCAGCAGATCTGGAAAGAGGCCCCCGCCGCTGCTGGGGCTGACGTCGTACTCGCTGTCCGGCCGGCCGTCGCCGATGAGGAGGTAGCGTAGGGCTTCCTCGACGTCGGCGTTGAGTCGGTGGTGCTTGCGCGGGCGAGGGGCACCGGTGCTGCCGGCGTTGCCGCCGCCGCTGCCGGCGGGAGGGTACCATTCGGGTAGCTTCAGGAAGCGGGTTGCCGTGTTCCAGGCGACGTTACGCTGGACGAGCTTGGGATTGCTGTGGGAGGTGCCGCGGTCATGGTGGGGGTGGTGGCTGCGTGTAGGATGGTGAGGGTGGTGGTGACTCGGCGCGGCGAAGGTGTTGTCATGCGAAGTGACGGCGGCGGAGAGCGGGGTGGGATGCGCGGAGGAGGAATGGTAGGAGCCGTGGGACTGGGCGGCGAAGGGGAAGACGGAGGCGAAGATCAGGTTGCGCTGGTTCTGCAGGGCGGCAGCCATGGCGAATGCGGTGGCGCTGGTCTCATGGAGGCGCTTTCGCGTGTGGAAGCTTCGCGGTTGTTTGTATACAAATTATGGCATAATTGTTGTTGCCGGAGAAGCTCTGGCCTCGCGTCGGATCGGCGAGCGGACGTTTCGGCCAACCACGCGCTGTCACGGGGCTCTTGCACAACCGACTAAAAACTGCCCCGCCACCCGGCGATTATGGCACCACAAACTACACAAGACCGGGACTTTTGTCCAGTCATGATGACTTTTATCTGCAAAAGCCAGCTTGGCCAGCGGCTATATAGAGGCAGCCCACGCTGCTCTGGCAATCGCTCCAAATCCACGTCGTCGAGCACCGACCGCACTAGAACCTTGTCTATTTTGCCTCCATACAACCAAACACTCGTCGGCTTAAGGTAGTTTCATACACGCAGCCATGCCCAAGAACAAGGGAAAGGGCGGTAAGAACCGCAGAAGGGGAAAGAACCAGAACGACAACCTCAAGCGCGAGTTAATCTTCAAGGAAGCAGGTGAAGGTTCGTCCTGAAAGTCGCCACCCACGGCGACCATTCACTCACCCCCGCAACCACAAAAAAAAAAAAAAAAAAAAAAACAC
>RHKH01000102.1:86666-121787 GCA_009829795.1 Lasiodiplodia gonubiensis
CCGGACCTAGCGACACGTTGCCCATCGCCTGCGGAGTGATGAATAGGAACTGCCGCATGGCAGAACTACGGCAAGCATCGATGATCATCTTCATAGAGATCTCGCGGTTGACGCTGTCCATGAACACGTCGAACTCGTCCAAGCAACGTGTGGGCGCTCCCATTGCATCCCAGAGTGACAGAAGAAGACATACTGTGGAGAATGACTTTTCTCCACCCGACAGCGTCCTCGTCTGCCGTCCCTCGGCGCCGGATTTCGTAATGTCAGGCTCGACAGCGAGGTCGAGTTCCTTGGCTTTATGATCAATCCGCAGATCGCCTCGGAACTTTCGAGCCGCGAGGAGATATGTGAACGTAATTCTCGAGCGGTCGGCTATCGTTCGTTTGAAGATGACTAGTCGAGCCTTGCGATTCGCCAAAGTGCTCTTTAGGACCTACAACTCAAGGTTAATGCTAAATATCGGCGCTCTTGAGACGGGACAACTCACCCTTTGCGCGCCTTCCATCTCATTTACATCTCTCTCGGCGGTCTTATGTGCCGCAACAGCTTCGAAGTATTGCTGCTTCAGTTCTTCTTCTGATCCCCCGAGTCTATCATACTTTAGCAATCTTCCTCAAGAATGGATTTACGGGACTTACCTCTGGTTTTGGGTGTGAATTTCGTTTTGTAGTCTTTCGTATTTCCTACCGAGGCTATCAACGGTTTCTCCCGGCGGAATGTGCGGCCTTTCGCCAACTTGATCAGCATCCACTTTCATGGCAGCAATGTCTTGCATCAAAACCTCGCGTTGCTGTTGATAAGAAGCAATCTGCTCACGAGCAACCTCCAGAGCTTCGATCGCCTCGTTTTTCTCGTGCAGGGCGGTTTCTCGATTGGTTTGGATCCTGTTGACCCTGATCTGAGCCTTGCTGAGTTTTGCGTTGACCTCGGAAAGCTCCTGCTCGATTTCGGATTGCTGATCTCTCCTCTCGCGCTGTGCCGAATCGATCCTCTCTCGTGCGGTGACAGCATCCCGAGCCATGTCCATATTTGTTTCCTTGGTAGCCTTGGCCTCCTCGAGTTGACGCTCGAGTTCCTCAAGCCTGCCAGCTTGCGGAGTTTCCTGCTCGAGAGCGTCGTGCATTCGCTCCCATTCCTCCTCCGCTCTCTGTGCTGCAATTCTTGCTTCCTTGAAATCTCGGTTATGTCTCGTGAGGGCTTGGTTTGCACGGGTCAAAGCGGTTTCTCGCTCACGCCATTCGTGCTCAGCCTGCTGGCAGTCAAGCTTGTAGCGACGAAGCTCCTCCGTAGCCACTCTGCTTCTGTCAGAGAGATTCATACTTGGAGTTGCGGAATACTTACTGGAGTCGAGATTCAATTTCTGTCTGCATCCGCGGCAGCTTGTTTTTCAAGGACGCGATAGGTGACTGAATGCCCGCGCCTGAAGAAGCCCAGCCAAACCTGACGCCGTTTCGCTTATTTTTGGAGATGGTGAAAACCTGCTTGACATTCTTGGGGCGTGGTTGATTTCCTCCAGAACCCAGAGCGAAATTGTACGCCTCATCGAAATCTTCAATAAGAACAGTTTGTTCGATCAGGTTGTTGATGATCAGTTGATTGCGAACAAGATCGTTGTCGAACTTCAGAGCTCGCATCCATGTCAGTAGATGAGGCTCAGGTTCATTTCGCGAAGTATCGAGTGGTCTAGGATCACCAATGAGAATTGGCGTGTGATTGCCGGGTTCGCGAGGACTGCATCTGTTAGAACCCGTACTGACAAGTTGAAAGATCGACTCACTAATTGGTTCGGTTCATAAGTTCCCGCAGAACACCTTCATCATGCTTGCTGGTAACAACAAAGGCGTTGAGTTGCACGCCAGCGGACTTCTCCAAGATGCCAGACCATTCCGGCTTCAGGAGACGTATGTGACGGCCCATAGGACCAACGGGCTTGTTTCGAAACCTGCTCTCGCTGTCTATGGCACGTAGCAGAGCCGGAAGGTTCGTGTCAAAACCCGCCATCCAACTTCCCTGGCTCCTTCTGATCTGGCTGATGTGCTGTTCTTGTTGCTGAACATCGGTCCGTTTCTGCTGCATCGTGTCCTTGTACTCATTCAAATGGTCCTGCGCTTCCGATCGGGCATGCTCCATATCTGGAATCGCTCTCCGTAGTTCTTCAGCTGCTGCCTTTTTTGCTTGAGACACGGCTTTGGCTTCATCAATTTCCTGGCGTCTTCGCCCATGCTCTCCGCCATTTGCATCTTCTTGGTGTTGTCGTTCTTCTTGAATGTCATTCTCGATCTTCGTGATGATGGCCTTGTTGCCCTGAATCTCGGATTTGATCTGTCGCTGTTGTGCGAGAACGTCCTGCAGATCGCCTTTCCCTTTGCTGAAAACCACCTTTGCTTCCTCAAGCCTTTCTTGGATCGGTAATTTCTCTTCCTCGTACTCCTGCACTCTTCGTTGAGCTTCTTCGAGATCTCGTTCAGCTTGGTCGAATTTGTTCGACGCTTGCTCCACCTCCTCGGTTTTCTGGTCGATTTCCGCTTGTGCATCAGCGATGTGTGTATCTGCTCCTGCCACCTTCTCCTCTTCGTCCTCAACCTGTTTCCAAGCGTACTGCCGTCGCAGGAGTGCAGCTTTCGCGCGCATCTGATTTTGTTTGTCGGCCGCACGTATCCGCTCTTTGGTTTCTTGCCTTTTCTTTTTAAGGACTTCGACATCCTGTTGTTTGATTGCGTGTTTTGCTTCAATCTCATTCAGGTACTCCTCCAGGATACGGTAGTCTCGGTCCAAGGAAGCAATCTGGGTACCTTCGATGAAAAACTTGTACTTATCAAGAGGCGTTGAGTTGTTCAGAAACTGACGGGCCATGTCCTGCGAAAGCACATTCATGGGATTGTCCATTTGCAGCTGAAATGCGTCGATAATATCCTCAAGCTCGGATTTCTTGGTAGAGACGACCTTCTTGTTGACGTTCTTGATCTGGTAACTGCTCCCGCCATTTTTGTTAAAATGGCGCTCGACGATGATGGATTCCCCGTACAACTCGGGTTTGAAGGCAGATGAGCCATGGTTCTTGATCTTTACAGCCAGCAGGCCCTTCTCTTCTCCTTCCTTAATAAAGCTTTTGAGACTTTGACCACGGTTCGTCGATGTGGCCTTACCACCAAGGCAGAGGGTCAAGGCTGTCATGACTGCGCTCTTTCCGCTTCCATTATGGCCGATGACGAAGTTGATTAGGGGACCAAGAGGGACGGTGAGGTTTGAGTGGCACATGAAGTTGATACAGGTAACCTGCTCAATGATCGCATTCTCCGCGGGCATATTATCCGTCCTACGCTTGAACCGCTTTTCGATGATGCGCTTCAGTCCAGAAAGACGGGCTGCTTCGTTACCCAGGAGATCTTCGACGTCCAATTCTCCCGTTTCTCCATCGATCATCGATTCGTCAAGGAAGGAAGTATCGCCGTTGCCATCGAGCAGCGTGTCCACATCATGCTGCTGAATATCTGAGAACGCGAGGTCGGCATCGTCAGATACGCCTGACAACCGCTGCCGCTTTCTCTGTGATTTTGTTAGGCCAATGCGAAGTGCGAGATCGCGTTAGGCTCACTGCCAACTTACAGAGTCGCGACGATTGCTGGGACCTGCATCACTCGAGTCGTAGTCGTCACTTTCGAGGTCAGTCGGCGCTCTATGGCGCTTCTCGGGTAGAGGCGCCATGTTAGGCGCAGAGGCGTGGAGCAGACGTCCTGTAAAGGGAAGCAGATGCAGTTGTGGAGAGGAAGACGCGTCGGCAGTGGGTGACGCGACGCCGTGATCTGCGCCAAGAACTCGCGTCAGCTCCACCCCACGCCTTCCAGCTCGGAGCTCCTCCGGCCTCGTCACTCACATCCGCTTGCCCAACAATGTCGTTGCTACTTCCCCGGGCGCTACGGTCGCCTGCATTTCAACAATCGACCCGAATTGGCCTGCGCGCTTTCTCAGGGCTGCCGCGTGATGCGCAGTCAGGTTCACCTCGAGGATGGACGCCGACACCCTTCGTGACGGAGACGGTCGTATGTGTTCGGCTTTAGAGTGTGTGGATGAAAGCTGACTGAGTAGGGCGGCGGTTGGCACACCTGTGAGTCAAAAAGTTCATGAAGCAGGAAGAGCATGGACTAATGTTTGGAAGACGACATTTTCTCTCGTCTTCTCAAAGTAGGTTCTGGGTCCCCGCATCGATCGTAAAAGCTCCATGCTGATTGCCATAACAGGAGCGCATCGTCTGTCTCAATGGTGAAGTGAACGAGATAGCATCTGCATCAATTGTCGCGCAGCTCCTCTTTCTTGAGGCTGACAACCCCGAGAAGCCTATCAACCTCTACATCAATTCGCCTGGTGGCTCTGTCACAGCAGGTATGGAATGCCCTCGAAAGTGATCATACACTATCAAGCAAAAGAATACTTATGACAAGTAGGGTTGGCTATCTACGACACGATGACCTACATCCGATCTCCCGTCACCACCATATGTGTTGGCCAGGCAGCAAGTATGGGTTCACTGCTTCTTTGCGGCGGAGCTCCGGGCCACCGCTTCTGTTTGCCCCACAGCTCGATCATGATCCACCAGCCCAGTGGCGGCTACTTTGGACAAGCCTCAGACATCGCGATTCACGCCAAAGAGATTCTGCGGATACGGACACAGCTCAACAAGATCTACCAGAATCACTTGACAAAGTCGCATACGCTGGAACAGATCGAGAAGCTCATGGAGCGGGACTACTTCATGTCGGCGGAGGAAGCGAAGGAATTGGGACTAGTTGACAAAATTCTGGACAAGCGGGATAATGAGGAGAAGAAGGAGGATTAGGCCGGTGGTACGCAAAATGCGCGACAATTCGGCTTAAGTTTGAGTGGATGGCTCGGGCATGGAGGCAAGCTGTACAAGGTCTAGGAAATATGCGACGGTTGCCTCGGGGTGGATTGTGAGATACTTCTAAATCTTCGAAATTTCTGTGTTCTTTCGTACCTGAGGTAGCGTCATGGCAGTATGAGCTGTAGAATATTTAATCCTTCTCTATACCGCCAAAGATGCTACAGTCATTGAGCAATGAAAGCTAATATCCGGGCGTAGATGTGCATTTCAATTACACAATAACATTCAGACGTAAAACCAAGCTTTCTGTAAACGGTTTTCAGGTTTTCGAGCGAGCTAGATAGGAAGGCTGTATTCTTTTTGCAATAATCCAGTGTGATGGCAGCGATGATGCAAACGAGCGTAGCAGCACGACGTCACAACACATCCCAGAGATTTCCGCAACCCTCTAACCTATGCAAGCGCAACCAATTCCGCGGCGCTTCCCAGCAGCCAAACTTCAGCACCATGTCCTACGAAGGCCATCTATGCGCCCATTGAGGCTCGTTGCATCTACGCAGGCCTCCGACAACACATCCGCATCAGCACCGCAGGACTCCCCACGCGACGACCCCAGCGACGAGCGCGACAAGTATACCAACGATGGCAATGCAACATATCGAAAACACCCGAGCGGCAAGCGCGACTTGCCTCTCCCACCTATTATGGACCCTATAGCCCTCGCCGCGCGGGAGCGCTGGACCGAGCCCAAGATGCCACAACCGCGTCGTGAAGACCTGACGCCCTTCCAGCGCAAGCTCTACGCCAATCCAGCCGGTAAGCACTTCTCCAAACCCTTTCACCCTTAATCAAGTCAAAACAAAACTAACCAAGCCTGCCTGGCTCTGTGTAGCCCACGCCCTCTCTACACCTATCCGCAACGACCGCACTTCGACCGTCCTTCCCTCCTTCTTCTACCTTCCCCTGCACCCAACGCCGCACCCCACCACATCCGCGCCCTGGATACTCCCTCTCAGACTCTCCGATGACGCAAAACGCCCACCAAAAAAGAAATCCAAATCCAACAACGCCGAACCGCAAAACCGAGAACAGAATGCGGCAGACAGGATCGTCCGCACCGCTCCGTCCTCGTACGTCGCTCTCCGGCAGCAGCACATGCGCAACATCCGCAAATCCAATAAGGGGACCCTCTGGGAGCAAGCCGTGAATACGCGGGCGCGGATGAAGCTGCTCGGCCGCCAGGACGACGACGGCGACGGCGACGACGACGTGGCGCCGGCGCAGAACAAGCAGAATAAGAGGCTGGTCTGGCGCGAGGACATGGACGAAATGGTGCTCCGCCTCCTGCGAGACGTCGTCGTCCGGCGGCTGGAATACGGCTTCAGCGCCCCTCGCGGCCGCGGCCTCTTCGCGCGCATACTCGACACACATCTCAGCGGCGACCACAGTCCCGAACCCCCTGAACAACAACAGCAGCAGCAGCAACCTTCGTCGTCCTTTACGGACTGCCTCTCGCAGATCCCGGACGCGGGCGCGGTGCTGTTCCTGCGGCGCGTGACGAGCGAGGCGACGCGGGAGGCGGAGAGGCGGGTGCGCGCGTGCCTGGAGGCCGGCAACGGGATGGTGGACCAGTTAGTTAAGATCCGCGAGACGACGCGGCGGTCGCTGAAGGAGAGGGCGCCGCCGCATCTGCCAGGCATGTTTAACACTGGCGGGCCGCGGCTCCGACCGAGCGTGCTCTACGCGCCGTTGGAGTATCCGAGTGTGCGGTATGTGGGGAGGCAAGAGAGTAAAGACGGGGAGGTAATGGTGGAGAGGGAGCTGCCGGTGTATGATCTTGTGGAGCTTCTGGGGCCGACGGAGCTGGAGAAGCTCATCAAGGGAACGGCGTGGGAGACGGAAACGGCAGTGGTGCTAAGAGAGAAGGAGACGACGATTGGAGCACATCACGCGTTGATGCAGTTGCAGGATTACCTTATAGAGTCAGTGTAGAAGGGACTGACGATCAAAGGACGCAATTACGTTTTGTAGAGCTATCTACAACACCATGAAGAGAGCAATTGAGCAAAATACATGAACGCAAAAGGCATCGACCTAAAACCGGAAAAGAGGAAAGATAATATGCAAGATACTAAGGAACACAATGACCGAAGCGCCTAGCCTGCTTGCCTAAAAACTTAGCTATGAAGCAAAAATTCAATCCACGCAAAAGCCACGAAAAGGACGAAGGACCCAGCACGTTCCTCCATATGGACTTTAACCCGAGGCCCACGATATAGCAAATATCGATGGCCTGCTTTCTCACCGACCAGGTATTCCACTTCGCCGTCATACCGTTTGCTGCCTGCACCTCAAATCCTATTCAACGGATCGAACCGAATCTTGAATAGGTCAATCTCCCTCAAGCACACCGCCGCCGCAACATACTTCCAGCTGCGCAGCTCCCCAATCCTCTTGCTGACCTTGCGCGGTTCCGTGATGCCGATAGCCAGACAAGCGATAGAGCGGGCTAGCGCTTCGTCGCGATCTCCATCATCACCCTGAGTAATGCGTTCGACGGTGAATGTGACGTCACGCTCGAAGCGTTCATTCATCTCCATGGTGCGCTCTTTCGTGCGTCGGTTTTGGGCGCCGGTGTTTTTGCCGATGATGTTGCCACCAAAGACTTCGAGCTCCGAGAGCGGGTACTGGGGGTGCGTGGAGTAGTCGGACATGATGTCCAGGAGATTGGACTCGTAACTAGTGTCAATCTGTCAGCGGCGGGTTCCTCGTACCAGGAAATCGAATACAGGGCTTACGTCTCTCTGATGTTTCTGGCCAGCGGCTTGTAGCCTTCCCACTGGATGAGCGCTGTTTCGCGCTGTACGTATGCCCACACTTGATCCATGAGATTCAGCCCTCCCAGATGACTCTTCGTCCCCAGAGCATGTCTTTGCATCTCTTGGAAAATCTTCTTCTCATCGATAGCACGGTACAACTGGCCGAGCACACGCTCGCTTTCGTAGTAGCGGAACGTCTTGAAATCTGGATCGAGCGCACCAACGGCATCGTCTTCATCCAGAAGATCATCATCATCGTCATCTTGGAAGACAGCACCTCTCTTCTCAACGATGACACGCGGCCCACTAGCCATAAAGTCAGGACGAATCATGTCGTTGCGGGGCATTTGGGACATATCGACCTGCATGATGTGTCAGTCGTTATATTGCAAAGTCAACTTTCGTGGTGCGCTTACTGGAATGCCCGTTTTGGAAAAGTCCACCGCGGTGGAAGCCATCTCCGCCAACTTGAGGCAGTCTGGATCTCGAGTCCCATTTGGCCTCCGGTCAGCCAGCTGCATGTGAATATTGGAAATGCGTCCAAGCTGGTCCGTTTCCATAAACTTGACAAAAAAGTCGGTGATATCCTGCCTGGTGACAGGTCTGCCGATATCGAGAGGCGGGACCTTCTTGTAATCCGCTGGCATGTACGTGATTCTAGGCATCAACCGCTTATCGAAAATGACGTTGTAGAGGTCTCCATCGAGATCGCCGCCGCTAAGCTGGGACGGAAGGTCTCGCTGTCCTCGAGAACTGAAGACGACGACATTGGAAAGTGCTTGGAGAGGCGAGTCCGCAGGTACATCAACTGCCCGGGCCTTTTGTACGTCCCCGGGATGCATGGCTGGGGAGCGTGTGACGATGACTTCGCCTCCGCAAATGACGGTGCGCTTGGGTCTGCCGTTATCGCCCATTCGTTCAATTACGCAGTAAATCTCGTCTTCGCCCAAGTAACCGGTTTCGTCCATAATTCCATACAGTGTTACGCCTCTGTCGACGAGGATTCGGGCGCGGTGTTTGATATCACGCAGCTGTGACAGCGCAGCGATCTCGACGACATGGGACAAGAAATCGTCCTCATTGAAAGACAACCCCAAATCGTCAAGCATCCTGACCAAATACGGCATCTTCGTGCCTTGACCAACTCGAACATGCTCCAAGAAAGAAGCAGCATTCACTGGTGATTTCGTGATCCGGCGCAGCTGCTCGACCATGTTGCTCTGGAGATCCAGGAATACTTGATCAGGCACACCAAGGTCCTCGAGTATCTTGATGAACTGTCGGTTCAAATACATCGGTAGAGGCCTGAAATTTGCACCGCAAATCTCGATATTCCATGTGCCGGCTCCGTGAAACTTGACCATGGATGGTCGGAGGACCAAAAGCTCTCCTGGCAGCCTATCGTCCAGTGAAACAACACCTTTCGCACCTAGAGATGGTTAGCGCTTCTGAGCAGGGTTAAGAAGTGTCACTCCTACCTCCGAAACGAATTTGAAGACAGGTCGGTCTCTGCCCTCGGGCCTGCTGGTATTCCTTCCACACTCTCTTCAGCAGCCTGTAGGAGATTCTGCCAACTCCATCACTGAATATAAAGCCCTTATCGTTGTACACATCGGGGTCCATCTTAATGATCTTTTCATTGACTGTGACCGTACCCGACGTATCTGAAAATGCTTGGCCAATACGGGCTGCGCACTTGGCCGGAGATCTGATCTTCGAGAAATCTCCCAGGCCCTTGATGACTTCCTGGGCGGCAGTGAGACTGACCTTTTGCACAAAAGGCGACATGAACCAACAGGTTTGGGAACGCAGAGAAGAGTGTGAGAATCCCAGGAAAGTGAAGCTGTGTCCTCCAATGTTAATGTCGCTGTCGAGGACTAACTTGAAACGGTTGTGGAAGATCTCAGCAAGACTCGTTTTCGGCTCATAACGGATTGCGTCGCCGTCTTCATCCACGAATTGTACTCGTATGAAGTTATCTGTATGCTCCGGGTACTTGCGAAGAACGCGGTTGCTTACTTCAGGTTCGGGCCCTTCCAGGTATGTACCAGCAGGCGTTATGATAACTCGATGAATTAGCGCAATGTGATTATGCCGCGTTTTAACATCGTAGATGGAGCCTTCGATCTTGAAGTCTTTCGCATTCTTAGCCAATGTTCTAGCCAAGAAGTTGACGTCGAAGTTCTCCGGGTCCAAATGAGGCCCGGGGTACTGGATTTGCCGCGAGAGAATGCGAATGGCCGTGGCGGCTCGTATGTGTCCATACTGGCCTGAAAGACGCTTGATGGTGGGAAGAAGAGAAACGACCTTGGCAGGAGGCAGATACGCATTCCTTGCCAGCCTTTCAACCTGGAATTTGACAGAATACTTCAAATTACCGAATTGGCCTTCGGCGTAGATGAGATCTTTGAGACGTTCGAAGTCCTGCTTGAACGTAACGTGGGCCTGCGTGTAGGACGTTGGAAGGCTGAGTGCCGGAGGCATTCCCGGGCTTTTACGGAGAAGATAGTCGAGCTTTGCCACATCGGGGGGATTTGAAAGCGTGATCTGGTAGACAAAGCAGCTACCTATGACCAACTCGTGCGACTCATCGATGGCCGAAACTCGAGTTCGATCAAACCTTTGATTTCGACGGCTGTTAGGAGCGCTGATGCCTAGACCGCTCATTAGGCCCTCTAGACCGTCTTGAAGCTGGTACACGCGCGGTGCGAACTTCAAGGTGAAGGTCACTTTGTTGAGCTGTGAGCAGGTGACGACGGTATCGACACTCCAGTACGGGATGTCAATTCGACAGGTGGAGGGGACCCAGCCATCTGCTCGCAGAACCATGGCCAGAGTTCGTTTACCAAACATGATGGTCCCCCGCCTTGTGTCTTGGAAATGAGGGGCAAAGGCTGCCTGCGATCCATTGTAGTCCCAGACACCGCACCAAAGGCTTGAGAAGTCAAAAGCTCTTTGCAACCTCGGCCTCTTCAAGACGATCAGAGGCTGGTCAGGCGGATTGTCGGGGTTCGCGAGCTTCCTGGCTTTGCGGTTAGCTTTGCGCAGTAGTTCCTCCTCTTCATAGCGCAATGCCTTGAGAATGATCTCATCCGGCTTGTATGCACCAGCGCTGCATTTAAGAGGTTTGTTGATGAACAGTAAAGGTTCGAAGTCAACGAGTGACTGCGACTGAACCTGGCTGTACTTTTTCAAGAAAAGCTCCGCCTTTGCAGAATCGGCGATGGTGATGATGGCGATTGGTTTGTTCTTGGTCTTTTTGCAATTGAAGACGATGATGGCGAACTCCTCTAGTACGGGCTTGAAAAAATCGCGCAATGCAGACTCGGTGGTTTGAACCGGAATCCCGCGTACGAGGATGTCCATGACGGTGACGGAAGCGGGGCCGCTGCCTTGGAAGCCCTCCGCTTTACGACGACGGACAAACCTCAAGCGGACTCTGAGATACTAGAAGGCGGCAGACTCGAAGTAAAGGGCTAGACACAGTAATGGCGAGAACCGAACCATTCGACGAACTACACAGGAAGGCGCATGTTGCGTAGGCGCCAAGAAGGGTGCCCGAAGGTGAAGCCGAACTTCCAGGCTTGTCAAGTGTAGCGCTTAGCGACTTGCGCGATCTGAAATGAGGGATGCGTTGAAGGACAGCGTCTGCGAAAACGCCGGATATCTTTTGGATATTGTGCGAGCGGAAAGAGCGTTGTAGCGAGCTTCGTTGGCAGGATGAAGGTGAGTAGAACGCGTGCTGGGATGACGGGAAGCGGACGCGCGAAAGCCGGGTCTGCGACTGCCTGGGCCAGGGTTAGGGTTGGTAAAGTCGTGGCCGAAGTTCTCCCGTGATTGGGCGGAAAGTCGGTCACGTTTTAGACCTCACGGCTCCCTTCGTTTGAATGGACCTAGTTCATTAGCTTTTGTTGAATGTGCGCGGGTCAATTTATAGAAGATCTGTCGGGCAGCAGCACGGATTCATACGCTGCGAGGTGATAATAGCAAACAACGGACAGCCAACGAGAAGAGTGGCGAATTGCTCTGATTTGTCAACTCGGTAACCAACACAGGGATGGTAACTCAAGATCGTGGAGAACGAACGCAATCTTTCTTGGACATTTTTCCTTGGAACACGTAAAATGAAGTTTCCCAGTGAAATCATGTACATCATGCAATTGACATTTCTCTGTGCTACCATCTTTTCGTTATCTAAGGAACGCGTAACTCCACCCTCCTTCTCCAAGACATGATTTTAGACCCGCAACATCTAGAGGGCGGTAACAATAGCCCTGCTCTCCTTGAGAGCCACCAGCTTTTCAATAGCAACGTCCAAATCGACGAGCTCTCCTCTGTGCTGCGTGGCCTGGTCATCACGGTTACGGATGTTGACCTTGCGCTGCTCCTTCTCCTCGGCACCCACAACAAAAATGAAGTTGTATTGCTGTAGCTGACCAGTGCGGATCTTCTTCTGCATCGTGTTGCCGCTGACATCGATGTCGACGTGCATGCCCTTGGCACGGAAAATGCTCTGCAGCTCCTGCACGTAGTCGTTGACAGCAGGCATGACCGGGACGACCAGGATCTGGCGGGGGCTGAGCCAGAAAGGCCACTTGCCAGCAAAGTGCTCAGTAAGGATGGCGATGAAACGCTCGAAACTGCCGTAGATGGCACGGTGAATCATGACAGGGCGAGCACAGCCGGGGGTAACCGGCTTCCTTGCGGCCTCCATGACATCCTTCTTCTCTTCACCCTCCTTAGGGGCGTCAGCCTTGGGAGCCTCGGTCTTGGGAGCCTCAGCCTTAGGAGCGTCCTTGGGCTTCTCGACCTTCTCGGCACTCATGTACTCCAGGTTGAACTGCTGGGGGAGCTGGAAATCAAGCTGGATGGTAGCGCACTGGAAATCACGCTTGAGAGCATCCGAGATGGTGATATCAATCTTCGGGCCGTAGAAAGCACCATCACCGGGGTTAAGCTCCCATTTCTCGCCACCTTGCGCCGTGAACTTATCCAAAGCCGCCGTCAGCTTGGCCTCGGCAATGTCCCAGGTCTCAACTTCACCAAGGTGACCCTCGGGACGGGTGGAAAGCTTCATCTTAAAAGTGAAACCGAACTTGCCGTAGACGGTCTGAAGGAAGTCAAAGAGACCAGTGATCTCCTGCTCAATCTGGTCCTCGGTACAGAAAATGTGGGTATCATCCTGCTGGAAACGGCGCACACGAGTCAGGCCAGTGAGCGCACCGGAGGCCTCGTTACGGTGAAGAACACCAAAATCGGCAATCCTCATGGGCAGTTCCCTGTAGCTGCGCTCCCTGTGACCGAAGAGCAAACAGTGGCCGGGGCAGTTCATGGGCTTCAATGCCCACGGGTCCTTCTCGACCTCGAAGGTAAACATGTCGTCCTTGTAGTGCTGCCAGTGGCCGGAGCGCTTCCAAAGCTCGGCATTGTACATGTTCGGAGACTGGACTTCCTGGTAACCACGCTTCCAGTACTCTTCACGGAGGAAGGACTGCAGGGTGTTGTAGATGATCATGCCGTGAGGCAGGAAGAAGGCAGAGCCCGGAGACCACTCGTGGAAGAAGAAAAGCTCTTGCTCCTTGCCGATCTTGCGGTGGTCACGCTTAGCGGCCTCCTCAAGGTACTTTAAGTGCTCCTCCATCATCTTCTTCTCGGGGAAAGAGACACCGTAGATACGCTGCAGAGAGTCGTTCTTGGCGTCTCCGAGGAAGTAGGAGGCGGAATTCTAGCGTACGTCTTCAGTATAGTGATCTCGATGTTAGCCGCGGCATGCCATACCTTCATAATCTTGAAGAACTTAACCCTGCCAGTGTGGGGGACGTGAGGGCCACGGCAGAGATCGATGAGAGGACCACAGCGGTAGACGGTGGTGCTGGTACCATCAGGAATCTTATCCTGAATGATGTGCTGCTTGTACTTGTTGGTCTTGAACATTTCAAGCAACTCCTCCTTGGTAAGAGTAAGACGCTCGAACTTCTGCTTTTCCTTGATGGCCTTGTCGGCAATCTTCTCGAGAGGCTTGTAGTCAGTCTGCTGAACAACGTCACCACCAGGAAGGGCCATCTCGTAGTAGAAACCATCCTCGACGGGCGGGCCAATGCACAGGTCGCAACCAAATCTCCTTTCGGCGGCCTCTCCGAGAATGTGGGCACTGGAGTGCCAGAAGACCTTCTTCCCCTCGGGGTGCTCGAAGTCAAGGAGCTCGAGGGAGCAGCTCTTCTCCAGCGGACGCTCGAGATCCCAGAGCTCGCCGTCAACGCGAGTGATCACAGTGCGCTCAAACAAGGACTTGCTGATGCCACGTGCAATATCGGCGGGCGAGGTGACCCAGGACTCGCCAACATGGACCTTGCCGTCGGGAAGGGTGATATTGATGGGCTCACGCGGCTTGGCGGCGACATCAGCATCATACTTGGCCTTAAGTTCCTCGAAGATCTTAATCCTGTGGTCCAGATACTCAGGTGGGGGGGCGAGTTCCAGCGGGCGGGCGTCGGCATCGTCACCGCCCTTCTTCTTGTCCTTCTTGGGCTGCTTCTCCTTCTTGGGCTGCTGCTTCTCGCCGACAGTCAGGTTCTTGACGCCCTCTACGGCGTCTTTGACAGCGTCCATGGTGGAGTTTCCGGTGGGTTTGCGTTCAATTGGGGGAGGGGCAGAATCCACGTCTGTCAAATAAAAGTCGAACTTGTCCACTTGAGTCACTAGCGTGACTCAGAGCGCCGAGCCGAAGATGTCCCGCCTGCAAAAATTCCGTGGACGCGAACACCGCGCCCGCGCTGGAGCTCCCTCACTTGCGACAACCCACACCCGCTTCCGATCACTACCAACTGCACAACATGTCGTTCCGAGGAGGCTCACGTGGCGGCCGCGGCGGTGGAGGCTTTGGTGCCCGCGGTGGCGGCGGGTTTCGCGGCGGTCGTGGTGGAGGTGCGTGGGCCTGCGCTCTAGGGAAAAAGTCCCAGTGATGCTAACTTTGGGTGTTGCAGCTCGCGGTGGCTTCTCGCAGCCAATGGGCCCGCCTGATCAGGTCTACGGTGAGTCGACTGCGGCTCAATGGCCGAGCGCACGCTGACGACGAGCAGAGATGGGCGCCTTCATGCACGCTTGTGAGGGCGAAATTGTGTGCGAATCGATCAACACCAAGATCCCCTACTTCAACGCCCCCATCTACCTCGAGAACAAGGCAAGCAAGCACGCGAAATACTATAGGCCAGACGGGAAAATTAACAGGGTTGCAGAGCCCGATCGGCAAGGTCGATGAGATCCTTGGTCCTCTGAACCAGGTCTACTTCACCATCAAGCCCCAGGAGGGCATCCAGGCCACCTCCTTCAAGCAGGGCGACAAGTTCTACATTGGCGGCGACAAGCTGCTGCCGTTGGACAGGTGGGAGCAGTCCTGAAGAAATTGAACTGGAACGAAGATTGCTAATGGATCTTTGCTTAGGTTCCTTCCCAAGCCCAAGCCCCCGCCGGGTAAGAATTCAAAATCCCCCCACTGTGAAAAAAGAAATCTAATTGATTTTTTTAGGAATGCCCAAGCCCAAGCGCGCTGGTGGTGGCGGTCGTGGCGGTGCACCTCGCGGTGGCCGTGGTGGCTTTGGCAGCTTTGGCGGCCGTGGTGGTCGTGGCGGTGCACCGCGCGGCCGCGGCGGACCCAGCTTCGGAGGCCGCGGAGGCTCGAGGGGTGGCTTTAGCAGTGGAGGTTTCGGCGGTGGACGCGGTGCTCCTAGAGGAGGCGGCAGGGGCAGGGGCCGTGGTGGCTACTAGTCGATGACGGCCTTTGCTTGTGCTTTACGGCTCATGGGACGGCGTTCGCGGATTGGGAGTGGCTCTTTTCTCTGTACGAATTTTCCAGACTAGACGGTCTGAGGGGTTTTGGGTCTAATGGAGCGAGAAGCTCTAGCAACAATGCAAAAGTTCATCTGAGAGTGCATGATTTCAGCCCTGCGTGACCAAGAAACATGTGTGTGACTTGTTTCGGAAGCTGATCCACGTTGTGCTGTTTAGCGTTGGGCTGGCCGGCGGAGGAGCGACACGCGACGATGACGTTCGGTCTAGCCCGCCGCTTTCAGGCCCGAGATCCTGCCTGGAAAACAAAGTGTCGCTGCACAGCCTCTGACATCCACCACCTTCACCCTCATACCTCGCCCTCCCGCCACGAGCTCCGGCTGCTCAGACCCTCTTGAAACCTCTCATCTCTTTTTCCGCATCACTAGGCGCCATCATGTCGCGAAGGAGCGGTACCGGAAACAGCGCCGACAAGGACGGCAGCTCCCCGTCGGCTGCTGAGAACCCAGGTGCGTTTTCACGCGTCGCGAGCTCTAGGAAACAGGCGCTTACTTCGTTGCAGGCTTGGAAAAGCAGAAGAGGCTGCTCTCTGCCGACGCTGGCCATTTCTCGCTGATCAAGTACGTCTCCGCTGCGCAATGGCCGAGGCGGTCATGAGCTAACCAGCGCAGGGCCATGCACCTTGCGGATGTGATTACAGAACTCAACGGTAAGCCCAGATCCACACGCGATATGCTCACTTGGGCTGACGAGTGGTGGCAGGATTTTGCGGTGTCATGTCCGTCTTCTCCTCGATGCGCTACTGCCTCGGCGAGCCGAACGATTTCGGCAATCTGTGGGCTGCTCTGGCTTTCATGCCGTTCGGCCTGTTCTTCGACTTCATGGACGGCAAGGTTGCTAGGTGGAGGAAGAAGGCGTCGATGATGGGACAGGAGCTTGACTCCCTGGCGGACCTGGTACGTGTGAAAGACCCGCTGTTCACAGCTGTTGCTGATGTCGAGTTTAGATCTCGTTCGGCGTTGCGCCCGCATGTTGTGCCATGGCTATTGGCCTTCGCACGCCCGTGGACCACCTGCTCCTGACTTTCTACGTCCTTTGCGGTCTCACGCGTCTCGCGCGGTTCAACGTTACGACGCAGCTCGTGCCCAAGGACGCGACTGGCAAGGCAAAGTACTTTGAAGGCACGCCTATCCCCACATCGCTCGGTCTTGACAGCATCATGGCATACTGGGTGTACAACGGCTGGGTTCTGGACGATGTGCCGCTCGGCACGGCGCTCACTGGCACCCCCTTCGAGTTCCATCCCGTTATCGGCATGTTTCTGCTGCACGGATGTCTTATGGTCAGCAAGACGCTGAGGGTCCCGAAGCCGTAAAGCCTCAGAACCCGCCGGGAAACGTTTGGTTATGAAAAGCTAGACAATCAGCAGGGGATGCAGACGAGCACTCGTCGAGTTTCCGTGTAACGATATAATGAGCATGGCCACGAGGTAGACAATTGAATTCATGACCTGCACACAGTGCCTCAGCGGATACATACGGCAACTGCCCCAATTTTATTTCTCCGATGATGGAGTACGAGTGCGTTCTGCGGCTGAGCAACGGGCTCGCCTCGCGGCTAAAGAGGCAGGGCGCCGGCGCGAGTCATCGGCAATGCGCGGCGCGGCCAGTGAGGGCGGCAGCATTTCATCACTGGGGCAGTCATGTGCCTAGAAAGTGCGCAAACGCGGCAATTCCGCGCAGCTCCACTGCCGAGCTTGGACGGCCGCGGGCCCTGCAGAGGGCGCTGCATGCGTGCCGCCTCATCAGTGCGCAGCCGATCCCCGTTCTCTTTCGCGGAGAAGCCTGAAGCTTTCCCCGCCTTTTTGCGATGCTTCCGGGGTCCCGCGCATCCAACTTGGCAGCTGGCTTGCCGCCGGTTGGGACTAATGGCGCAGCGACGGGCTAGCAGCACCATGTCGTAGCCTTGCCCTGCGTGTCCCGCCTCTCTTCTCCAACCTCACCGCGTCCGCAACCGACCATTTCCAGGCCGCCGCATCCTCTGGCCCGAATACGATCCGTCCCTAGCGTTCTCTGAGACACGGTATGGGTCCTCGGCCTTCCCTTATGCATGGGCAGCGTAGCCGGAGTTGATAAGGCCCGGTCCGAACGACCGCGCGGCACCGCCGTCGACTGCCCGTCAAGTGCCTGTCTTTCCATTGTCATCGTGCCAACTCAAACAGAAGAGCTGCCCATCAATCGTACTGACACACGCCAATGCAGGTCCCATTGTGCTGTCCCTAACGCAATCGCCTGTTTGGAGCACAGCACGACCAATCATGTCCGGCAAGCAGCGGCGAGTCTACAAGTGCACCACCTGCGCCAGGGTCTTCAAAAGGAGCGAGCACTGCTCGCGCCACGAGCGGATCCATACCCGTGAGCGGCCCTTTGCCTGCCAGTACTGCCACAAAAAGTACGCCCGCAAAGACCTGGTCACCCGCCACGAGAAGACGCTGCATTCCGAAAAGAGGAGGCAGTCCATTGCCACCGCCGTCCCAGACTCTCCTGATTCTCGAAGGTCTTCGGAATCGACAGAGACCATCAATGTGTCAATTCCAAGCAATTCGTCCTCGCAGCCCGATCTCAGGCATTCTTTCGAGCCTGAGAGTGAGGCTCGGCCCCATGTCGCTCTAGCAGAGAATTTCGCGCCCATGGCCACCTCAGCAGAGCTCTCTCCGCACCAATTGGCCGTTACGGATGACCGTCGGAGTTCCCAGATCCTCATTCCCGCGGACGTCATGTCGCCATCGTTTGCCTTTGGTGGCGCGGTAGAGGCTCTCTACCCGAGCCCTCAAAGCTGTCCAGAGCAAGCACCAGGCAGCCTGCAGCCGTGGGGCGAGCCAATTGTGGCGTTTCAGGAAGTACAAATGCAAGCTCCTTTCATGCCAATTGATCCGCAGCTTTGTGGGCCGCAACAGTCTCTAGACCTCGATATGATGAATCCCAGGCATAGCCGAGGTTCCAAGGCTGCCGTGCCAAGCATTGAATCCAGGAACGACTCGATGGATGCCGCGCAAGAAACCATGAGCCCGCCAACCAAGCGCCGGAGATTGACAAACCGTGGGAGCCACACCATCGATACTCATCGAGCTTCGCAGCATGACTGGCAGCATGACCTGGATTCGTCATCGATTGACATTTTTCGGGATTTCTGGTCACCTCCAGAGCCGCCCTCTAATATGGCACACAGCCACATGGATTCTTTGATCACCCCGGACAGCCTGGAATTCTCGATTCCCATTGATCCATTTCTGACAGGCGGCCAGGATCAGCAGAGTGCATCGTTGTTCGATTCGAGTTTTTCCTTCAAAGGTCCGTCCACGAACTCTAGCGCCTCGAACAGGAAATCATTTCCCGAGGAATCCAAAGAGAGCGACTCTGACCAAGCGAAGCTGGCAGTGGGACCCAACATTTACTCTAGCATCCGTGCGGACCTTCAGGCCCGGACGAGAAAAGAGGATTGGGATGACAGCAAACTTCCGAACGCTAAAGAATTGCAGAAGTTCATCGAGGGATACATCAACTGCTTCCACCGTCATTTTCCCGTTATCCATTTCCACTCAATGAATTTAGAGTCGACACCCAGCCCGCTGATTCTGGCAATCTGCTGCATTGGGGCTTTGTACCGGCTGGACAGGCGGCGCGCAGCCGTACTGTATGAGCTTGCAAGCCCGCTGCTGCACTCTGCCATATCTGCAAGTCGCAAAGTGAACTCTTCATCACCGGGGCCATTGTGGGCGGTCCAAGGAAGCTTGCTTCTTGCCATGTATTCCGTATTTAGCGGACGGACAGCTCTAGTCCTCTCTAGCATAGAAAGGAGTGGCTTCTTCGTTTCGGAATACCGCCTCCGACGGACATGCTCTGCGGTGGAGTTCAGCAGAGGGGACGCCGTGTGGGACGACTGGGTCAGTGAGGAATCCAACAAGAGAGTTCTCTGCGGTATCCTCATCCTGAGCAATCTCATTTCAGTAGCTTATGGCACAAGCCCTTGGTTTTCGGTTGGCGAAGACCTGCAGGTGGAACTTCCGGCGAAGGATGACCTTTGGGACTCGAAAACAGCGGCGCAGTGGACGGACGCAAAGAACAGAATACAGGGCGGATCTCGACAGACTGTCAGGGAAGCAATGCTGGACGCGCTTTCCCAAGATCAATCGGAGGGTGCGTCAGAGGAAGACCAGATGGCTTCAGGCTTCGCAGGCCTAGTCGTCGCGCACGCCGCAAACATCCACGTCTGGCATCTCTCACAGATTTCCCAATGCCCCGGCAACAGCAAGTCTGTTCTGCTGACGGGTGCGGCATCCTCAATCGAAAAATGCCAGTACGCCGTCAGCCACGGCCGCGCCGGCAGCGGCAGCAGCGAGGACTACCGCAACCCCCACCACTCGCCGCCACCCGACGCGCAAACCACCAGCTCGCTCGTCTCCAACACCAACGCTCTCCTGCGCATCGCCAGCACCCGCCTCTTCGGCGCCGGCGCCGCCGCGCCCGCGTTCAACCGCTTCGCCCTAACCTCGGACAGCGACCGCGTCGTCTCGGCCGCCGTGGACGCGTACCTGCGCGCTACGATGGACCGCAGCAGCAGCAGCAGCAGTAGCGCGTCGTTCGCGACCAAGGGCGCGCGGCAGGCATGCGAGGGCTTCATGCTGCCGGCCAAGGTCGGCTCGCCGCTGCTCGTGCGCAAGACGGCCGCGTTCGGCTGGAGCGTCGAGCACGCCGTCGCGTGGTGGGACGCCAGCCTGTTCTTGTCCAAGTGGGTGCACACAGCGCAGCGGCGGCAGCGGCGGGCGACGAGCGGCAGCGGGCCGCCGCTGGAGGAGGAGGAGACGGCCATCTTGAAGGATGTCGAGGCTTGCTTGGGCGAGCTGGAGGTCGAGTTCGATGCCGCGGCCGAGGGGAGCAGTTTGGCTGCAGCGGTTGCGAAGGCTTGCGCGGCGTTCTTGTCGGATACGTGGGTTTGGGGTGGTGAGTCGTGCCCTTCTTTTTTCCTCCCTTCTCTTTCTTTAATGAGTTCATTTTGCTGATCGGGATTTTGCAGTGACTCCGAGGATGGGATCGGTGTTGACGAAGTTGGCGGATGCGTACGAGAAGGATTTTAAGGAGGCGATTGGCTGCTGAGAAGATCGGCGTGGACGGCGTGCAGGTTAATTTACGCGTTGCGGGATTTTGCATGAGAGGCCATGCGTGAATGATGGAGATGGCCTGAGACTGTTTGATAGATATGGCAGGTGGGTCCAACAGACGTGACCGAAGGAAAAAGAAATATGAAAGAGTTGGGCGCCTGGGGTTGGTATGGGTTTCGTGTATGTTATACATTCATGATAGATAGGTCTATCTAGACGTGTGCGGTCAGGTTTTCAGTGCCTTCTTTGTTCGGTTTCTCGTGGGAATGCTGTTTTGTCTGCTTACTAGATTTTAAAGAGTACTTCGATTTTTGGGTTCGTTCGTTACCGTGCTATATAACCATCCGTCGTCCTTGTGGCTGAGACATTTACACTTCGTCAGGATCATGTTCCTCAAAAATAAGGTTAAACAGATGTAAAAAGCAAGCAAGTAGGAGCACGTCCCACCTTTTATGCGGGGAGGTTCTTGCTTACAGTCAATCGTCACCAACGTCAACAAACCCCGCGAGCGGGGGAGCGTTTGGCGTGTTACGCTTTTTGTGCCCCACCATGGAACAAAACTCGACCCCACAAACATCAATCCCCATGCTAACGTTTGGAGATCCTGGTCTCCGGAAGGGCCAGTCACAACTCTATCTTGTTCCCCTGGTAAAATGGATAGTTCTGTTCCCCACACGCCCCGGTCGCGGAGTAACCATTGCAGCGGACTCCGACGGATCTACGTGGGGCGGGGCATCGACGCTGAGTATAAAAACGGGCGGGAGATCCGCACACTCCGTTCCAAAGATCCCACATGCGTGATATTGTCATAGCTTCCTCGGTGCTACTTCCGTCCACCCACATCATCCGTCTGACTAGCCAATGCGCTTCTCCTTCTACACCTTCTCATTCTGAGTTGATATCATTCACCGTACTACATCCAGAGTGATCCCATTTTGGAAACCATGGCGTCCGCAGCCGCAGCGACGATCAAACATCCTAAATTAGGAACTGTGCGAGGCAAGGCTGCCGATGACGGTAGCGGTGTCGCGCAGTTTCTAGGTATCAAGTACGCATCATTGAAAGATCGCTTCGCGCCGCCGGAGCTGTTGAAGGGCGATCCGAAGGGCACGGTGGATGCTAGAGAGTTTGGGTGAGTCATTGATCTCCATTAGATTGAGTTACGGGCAATTTTGGTATCTCCTTCCATTTCCTGTTTCGGATATCGTTGTATAAAGGTTCTATGTGGGAGATTTTCACTCCTCCCTTGCGGATCTCAATTCAATGCTCTGCATAGAAATAACCGTAGCCAAGCTGACTTCTTGACCCCTTTACAACCCAACACAGCCCACACGTCGTCTGCCTTCCCAATGCGATCGACATGGAGCTGGGCTACATACAGCAAACACTTCCCAAGCCGGACGCTCCACCGACCTCCGACGTCGATGGGTTGAACCTGAACATCACCGTTCCACCGGCCGAGACGCCGAAGCCTTGCGAGGCAGGATTTCCAGTGCTGGTATTCGTCCACGGCGGCGGTTTGTTCATCGGTGCAAATTGGTGGCCGCAGTACGATTTCAAGAGGCTGGTGAAGCTAGGGGTGGAGAGGGGCGTGCCGTTTATTGGCGTGAATGTTGGGTGAGTGTTGCTCTTCCAATTCCCTTCATATTTGGAGCTCTCTCCGAGGTCTTCAAGGTTTAAAATGCGAGCGGTCCGCACGAGGGGCTATCTGGTATTCGTCCAGTGAGGAGAAAATCAAGCTGACACATGTGATGCAGATATCGACTCGGGATCCCCGGTTTCCTGACTTCCAAGGAGATGCAACAGGCCGGGTATAAAACGAACAACGGCCTGCGCGACCAAGCCACCGCCTTTAAATGGGTACAAGAAAACATTGCCGGGTTCGGCGGTGATCCGGCCAACGTGACGGCCATGGGCGAGAGCGCAGGTGGAGGTAAGGTTTCCCTCATCTCTTCCCTCCATAGTCTCTTTCCTGAGCCTCCTGTTGGCACACCCTCCTCCCCATCCCGCCGATAAAACAAAAGCCAGCCCCAGTCTCCAGAATCATCATCACTGACCGCAAAACAAGCATCCTGCCTCCTCCACCTCCAATCCCCCACCCCCCTCTTCACCCGCCTCATCACCATGTCCGGCACGCCGCTCCTCATGAACCCGCTCCCGCCCGCCGTCGCCGAAAGCACCTACACCGCCATCACCGCCGCCTTCGGTCTCTCCAACGTTTCCCCTTCCGACCGCCCCGCCGCCCTCGCAGCCATCCCCATCCCGGACCTCCTCGCCAAAGCGCCGCCCGGCCTGCCGCTCATCTTCGTCCACGACGGCGACACCATCCGGCAGCGCCCCACGCACGCGGACCTCGCCGCATCGCTCGGCCCGGCCGGCGGTGGCGCGCCGTCATGGTGCAAGCAGGTCCTGGCCGGCTACGCGCCCGCCGACGCGTCCATCCTGACGGCCCTGATCCCGACGCTGCAGCGCACCGACGACGGGTTGGCCGAAGCATTCATGAGCTCTTTCCGCCGCGCGCTGGTCCAGCAGGCGGGCGCGGATGCGGCGCTGGCGGACAAGCTGTTCGCGGCGTACGGCATCCGGGCCGGTGATGACGCGAAGGCGACGCTGCGCGCCGTCGTCGCGCTGGCGACGGACCTGCTGTTCCGCGCGGGCGCGCGGGCGTACGTGGAGAAATGGCCTTCCGCTGATGCTGCGAAGGCGTCGTCGTGGCTCTACCGCTTCGCCCTGCCCAACCCCTGGCCCGGCCCGTGGCACGGCGAGGCGTCGCACATCATGGACGTGGCGCTGCTGTTCATGAACTTCGAGGAGGCGTTGCCGGCGGCGGAGTCTTCTCCCTCATCGTCGAGCTACAAGGAGGCGGCGAGGCAGTGGGCGGAGCGCGTGCTGCGGTTCGTGGCGGGCGAGGGACCCGGGTGGGATGCCGGCGCGGCGGTCGGCGTGTTCGGCGCGGGAGGCGTGGAGACGGTTACGCGTGAGGAGGAGGTGCGGACGGATCGGTTGGCGCAGGTGCTGCAGGAGGAGGGTGTCGGGGTCGATGTCGTGGTGAGGGCTTGGGAGGGTTTCATGCGGGGGGCGTGAGGGGTGAGGTGCAGGCCGGTAGCTGCAAGGTTGGACGTGGATAGGCAAGAGGTTGTTTGTTGGAAATCGTGTTTTAGTCCGCGGACCCTGAAGTCAAACTGGAGATCTGCAGAAAGGAAGTGTAAACCAGACAAAACGGTCTTCCCTGATGTTGAGAGGAAAACTCTGCCTGACTGGACTACAAAGCCCAACATCACTTGATTAAAGATATTAAAAACTAACGCGATGGAGGCCCAAAGTAAATCCTCAGGACCATCAATTTCGCTGTGATACCCGCAAGGGGAGTCCAGCACAGAAACCGTGAAAATTCAAGATAGCTAACAGCACAGCCATGCGCATACTCTTCAGCGGCCGATCCTCAGTCAATCTCCAGCGTCTCCGCTCCTTCCGAATGCTTGGTGCTACTCCGCGACCTAGTCCAGCCAAAGGGCTGTCCCTGTACCCCTTCGGCAAAACGACCCCCCGCTCGTCCGCTGTCGAAAGAAGCTTGGGTTGCCCCGCTCCAGTCTAAGTGCATTCCGAGGCCGAGCTCGTCGATATTGCTCATGGTCTGATGCAGCAGCGGCGGTTGCTTCTCCTCGTCGAGAACGAGTGAGAAGGTGCCGAAGGGCCTGCTGAGTATCTCGAAGAGTTCATTGCATGCTTGGTGCTGTTTGCTCGTGCCTTCCGGCGGGAAAAGATATTCAGGCGATGTTAGAACGGGTGGCGGGGGTTGAAGGGCAGCAAAGTCTTCTGCCGCCGGAGCCTTTGAAACGTCAATCTCGTGCTGCATCGCATCGTCGAGCATCGTCGAGTAAGGTAGCAGTGTCTTCATGAGAGTGTCAGCGCCGGGATCGAGCTTCGCGCAGTGGCTCAGAATGGCCAACGCCTTTCCGGAGAGTCCAAAGTCATCGTTCAGTTCTTGCGTCGGGCTTTCGTATAGGCGCTTGTGGAAGCTGGTAAACAGCAAGGTGCAACAGGTCATGTACGACTGGAAAATGCATATCCAGCAATGCCGGGTAATGCCGCCCTCTTCCATGATCAGAGCCAGCAGACGGGCGGAGAGCCTCGCAGCAGTGACTCCTTCGTCCACAGCTTCGTTTGCCCCTTGAATCATCTCCAAAGCACGATGAGAATCTTCCTTGCGCAAATACAGGTAACAGGATATGACACGTCGGTGTAACAGCATGATAGCTCCAAGGTGGAGGAGATGCAAGTAGGACGTAGTGATGCGTAGGCGCGGGTCGTTGATATTGGTAAGGTTTTGGGAAAGAGTCCATTCGGGTGGTAAAGTACGGTACCAGGATTGGAGGTCTGCCCGCATGCGGTCGATGGTTTCGCGGTGCAAATAAGGCTGCTCTGCAGTGTCAAGGATTTTTGCCTTCAGTATCGAGATCTTAGTGAACTCTGTGCGGAAGAATTCGGCCGTGTCCTGAACGTCAGATGTTCCAATGCACATGACGGGATCTACGATGGCGGGATCGTCGGGAAGATAGCCAAGGGTGGCCTGCAGCCAGCCTTTGCAAAGGACTAAAGAACGCCAAACCTTCTTTGCATCGTCCCAGCTATCTTGGTCAATGGTGGGAGGGCGTTGGTGGCCATACAGACCGAGGTTGCGAGCTATTCCAAGCCCCATATCTGTGCTGGAGTCAACTGGTGTCTGAGTGAAACTATTGGGATGGTGATACCAATATATGTCAGAGCCACGGTAGCTTTGACGACTATGTTACACAGCACCAGGAGGGCACAAACTTTGATTGCCCTAAGAGGATTTTGCAAGACCAGATCGTCAAGAAAGTGCTTCGCAACACTGTACATTAGGTCGCTGATATTCGGAGGGATGCGTTGGCGGTCAAAATGTGAGGCAATGGCGACAATGCTGCACATTTCGCAGAGAACAGGGGCAGGGACGTCGAGAAGGGAGGGCTGGTGGACGAGAGCCAGGATCTGGCAGACTTCGACATCGGTGTAGATGTGGAACAGCATGGTAGTGCGCTGTGTATAGATGTAGAATGCGTGCTGGATATCAGCGAGGTGATCGCGGATGTAGCGCAGCACAGAAGGGACATCAATCCAGGCATAGTCTGGCTGAGGATGCGATGGAACTGGGGTGCATGGCAAGTCGGATAGAAAAGCAGGCAGGTCAGCAGCAAGACGCAAACGCCGGAGGAGATGTTCAGCTTCGCTATCCGAACCGGCCTGGAGCATGCGGAGGGCCTGCATGGCCGAATCGAGATGGCGCTCAAGAGTGGCGTTCCGGTTTTTGAGAGCGGCAGTCCTGGTCTCGCCCTGCTCCGTATCGTAGACGCATTCTCTGCCGCTGGCCTTGCAGGCCTTGCACGTCGGACGGGTGCCATCGCACTGTGCGGCAAGCCATTAGAAGATTCTGTTAAAGGCACAGCCGGCGTACTCTTGATTTTCGCTTTCGACAAGCGGCGCAGGCAGCCCATATCAGCGAGCGACGGGTGCTTTGTTGAAACTGATTCCTGCGAGGAGGAGGCGGCTCGCGTGATGGATCCAAACGGGGGTCCAAAGGTGGTGGCTGCGCTGGCAATAGACGGCGATCGGAAGCCATGGGTGGTGTTATTGAGGGTTCAACAGCTAGCGAAAGTACTGGCCAGTGGCAAACAGACAAAGCCCCTGCCGATGACGTCAGCTCCTTAACGAAGCGAGAAGAAACCATCTCTCACTTCTCGATTATTCTACCTACATACTTAGCATTCCCCGAACAACTCCCAAAGCTTTGTGTCATCCCATCCCGCCTCCAGTCTCTCTCCAAATTTCTCGCGCATGTGGTCGACGACCCGCTGCGGCAGCGTGCCGTACTCAGCCAATTCCGCCGTAGACCACTTGTTATCCCTACACGCCCTCCAAATCACCCTTGCCAGGCCCCTCTGAATGCTGTATGGCCTGTACCTCTGGTAATCATCAATCTCACCGACACCAGGCTCCCTGCAATCTAGAGAATCGTAGCCCTCTCGAGGAAGCCACCGGCCATCGATGAACCGACCATTGCGACTGCGTCCGAAGCAGTTGTTACGGGGAAAGTAAAGCCACGAAGAGTAAGCAGCAGACAGCTCCCACAGTTGCTCGAAGTGAAGGATGTCAAGTGATAGAAGGTGGTCCTTCATGAGCTTGAAGACCGGCGTCCAATTCTCGCCCACCAAGTAGACTCGGGTGAGGCCGACAGACCGCAGTACTGCACGTCGCTCCCAGAAGAACTTGTTCAAATCCGTGACCGTGGTGATGATGTTGAACAAGTGGATCCTGCACAATGTCCGAGGTAGTGTGCGTAGGATGTCCTGGATGAAGGTTGTCGGGAAGAGCGTATCTATAGCCGCGGCAAGGCTGAAGCTCTCAAGAACTGGCAGCACCGAGACAAAGCGGATCAGTGCTCTAAGTCCAGACTCCGTTGTGATTCCATCCGGCGCCACGCTATAGATACTACGATCGTGTCGAATGAAAGTGCCGTCGCTGAGAGTCACGTGTAACTTCTTCAAATTGCCCATCGAAGCACTTAAAGCTTTAAAAACCGAGGTTGGCATATCGAAGGCCCAGATTCCGGCTTCTTCGTTATTAAGAAGCAGATAATCCGGGCCTTGCCGCTGGATAATGAGCTTTTCCAGGTCTTTGGGATGTAAAGCAAGGTTCGCTAAGATGGTCGAAAGGGCAGCTGTTCTTGCCCTACAGCCAAGGGTTCTTTCGTATGGATACGTAGGCTTCTCTGTTATCCGTCGTCCTCTGACATTGGCCCTTAATTCGGGCCTCTTATCAACCCAGTCCCCAATGACAATTTCTTTGAGATTAGAAAGCTTTCTGAATGCTTCGGTAAAAAGCTTCTTGTGCTCGCCGCTTGACTTCATCCACTGCTCTTCCATGTAAGCCTGGTGATACTGGTGGTAGCGGGCTTCCTTGTAATCCTCGGAGCGGAATTGATTGAATTCGGTAATATCCCACACGCCGGATAAGTTGCTTCTCATATCTTCAAGGAACATCTTTCCGGAGCCGTCAGAGAGATGTGAGAAAGAGTAGAGAATTTGGGAGGTGAGCTCGGCGACGTCGATCCGGAGATGAGTGATTTGGTGAGCGATGAGCTCGCTTTTGGCGAAGCCGTTGAATTTCTCGACATCATATGGTGAAGATAGGCGCAACGTGACGTGACCAGGGCGGCCATGATGAAACCTTGGCAGTTCAGTCCGAAACCATTCGATGAGGTTGTTGGACAGTGCTTTGCAGGTGAGGCGGAGGTTCAGGACGTCGCGAAATGAAAAGAGCATGCGGGCTATGGTGAGCACGACGTCATCATTCAGTCTATCAAGCCTGGCAGGTCGGTCGTCGGGAGCACGATTGACGAGCGGGTTGTCCATGGCGGAGGCGCGCTTTCGTAGGTCGCATACGAAAGACGCGAGAACCGATCTGTGTTGACGTCGCATCAGCAAACCAAGAAGCAAACATGCTGTTGGCTCTTCTTACCGGGGCAGATTCTTGAACCTCTGACGGGTGTCCGATTGTCCGTAACCAATGTCAAGTGTGAAGAGGGTTTACGCTCCTCAGAACGAGGAAGGGTGGTAAAGGGTAGAGAGGGAGGGTGTCCCGCGAAATCTGACGGCAATAAGTATTCGGTGTCCGGAAGTGGAGGTTCAAGGCGGCCGTGCTCGGGCTAGCCGTTTTAGGAAATGGTGCTGAATTGGTGAATGAAGTTGCCCTTCCGGAAAGTTCACTTGCTATACCTCACCACCACTGATGCGAAGGAAATGGCCGGCTTGGATATATAGTCTAGGATGTTGCATGCGATTAATTAGGCCACGGTAGCACTCCAAAGCCCTAAAGAAGGTTCGCAGATGCTTTTCCAGGTAGATATGGCATAGCATACACACCCAATGCTCGAGTTCGAGCGTGGCTTAAAGGCATCGACAAGCAGCCAACCAGATATTCTTTGCCATAAGTTCCACGGCTTGCCGAGTGCTTGTTCTATCTGCCTGGTTTGCTCCGTTGTTACCACCCATCGCATTGTTCTTTCCCGATTGGGTTTAGCTTGGCTTGTTTGACAGTGATATATCTTTATTACTCGCCCCATTCACTATTCGAGATTCTTCCGCATTCTCAGGTATCAATACCTGCAGATGCATAACCAAAATCAATTAGTTAAAAAGTAACTTTCCCCTTAACGATCACGATTTTCCCAATTAGACAGTTAAATTGCATAGCCTATGCCTTCCACGCACATCAGTCAACCGTTACTTAAGACTCGTCGTAATAATAATAAAAAAAAAGGTAAACAATTTGAAAACGAATCGTCAATCGCGGTCTTCCACAACAAAACCAATCCTCAGCTCTACCAGTAATTGGTACTTGGCTTCTCCCGAGCTCCTCAACCACTGTGGTACAAATCCATCCGCACGCTCCGGAACCATCTGAGAGAGTGAGTTATCCATGCCAGTGCTGCCGTAAAGAACAGTCTCAAGCCCGCCAAGAGCGAGTGTGGCGCTTATGCCTCGACCGGGCCTTCATGTACTTCTGAAAGTTCTCCAGCTTCTTACCAATCTTGCAGACATGATACAGAGCCTTTGCCGGTAGCAGATCACCAACGCTGTTCCATCCATAGCCACCACAATATGCTCTTGCTTCCTACGAAGACATTGTCCGACCCGAATTTCACCGTATGGATTTTGAGGTTTAGGTTTCCAACGTCAACATAACCATCCTCCAAGGTCATGACATCTTTGCGGAAGTCACGCCTCTGCTTGCCTTCAATGTAAGCGCCGAGTTTGCAAGTGGTGTCGCCAATGCGGGAGAAGCGCCGACCTAAAAGCCTTGTGCGGCCGTCGGACTGGTACCAGCCGGGAAGACCGTGGAACAGCTTGGCGTGGGGCTCGGGACGTAAGTCCCAGATCTGATCGAGGTAGACCTGTTTCAAGCGTGGCTTGTACATGTCCAGAATGCGGAAGATTGATATCCAGGTCCCATCGATAAGGAAGCAGCGGTGTAAACCAAGCTCGGTAAGGCCGCGATGATGGAGATCCAGAAGTTGGTGTAGAACCGTGGCGGTGAGCATGGTGTTGTGGAGGTGGAGCTCTTTCAGGGGGGTGGGTAAGGCATTGCGTACGGTTTTGATAAAGTCTGAGGAAAAGACGTTTCCACCAGACGCAGCAAGGTGGAATGACTCGAGCAAGGGCACAGCCGCGAGGAACCGAACTAGCAATTGGAGATGGCCATCTTCAGTCTGGGGATGCTCGTACGTTTCAAACAACATTGTCAAGTGAAGTGTCGTAAGGTTCTGGAGGCAAGTTGTCAACTTCGTGAGAATCGGCTCGCGAAGATCGAGGCTCCAAATCCCAGCCTCCTCACTGGTAGACCCAGTCAAGCCGCTCTGGATGGACAGCTTTTTGATGCGCTGACTGCTCAGAGACAGAGCTTCGAGCACGCTCTTTGCTACTTCCGTCCTCATTATGTGACCGGCTCGGCGGTCGTACTGTCTCTCGGACCTCTCCAACAACACGTCGTGGACTGTTTGGTTGCCCTTATAATACTCGGTGCTGTTGTACATGTGACGAGGCATCTTCACTTTGCCGATGTGGACTTCCTGGAGGTTCGGGAGGTTGGAGAAAGCTTGACTTAGGAGCTCAATGCTGTTGCGAGTTATGTACTTATCAACTTCGCTCCACGCAGGAGGAGGATGCAAGATGAGAAGAGTCCCGGTCCCTGGGCTCATTGAGAAATGACCGACGTGGATGTGCAGGGATTGGATAGCATTGCCGATTACCCAACTGCGACTGGAGGCGTGGAAGTATCGGATATCCTTGGCGGTCATGAAGACCTCGGCAACTCCGGTCTTTTTCACGCGGGCTTTCTCGAATTCCTTGATGTACCAGGGCACCAAGGATTTGGCAAGGCCCTTGGAAGTAGCTCGTAGGTTGTAGATATCTCGGCTGGTCAAGCTGTACTCTGGCGCGGTTGCAAAAGGGATCGTTGTGATGATGTTGATGACATCTTCAGGTAGACGGTCAAGGACCGGAGCCTCGGGGATGGAACTCATTGCTGTGGTGGTTTCTTGTGGGTGGAAGTGCAGTGCATCGCTGTTATGAAGCGTTGATAAATTAATGTTGAGTGCGTGTAGAAAGAATGGGTCCACTAGTTACGGTCCCTTCAGTATTCTCCGCACACGTATGAAAAGTAAAATCCCTGTGCTTCACTGCATTCACCATGCGCAATTTGTGCGGCCAAGAGAGATTGGAAGAAGCGATATATGATAGTGCAAACGATACGCTACTCACATTGAGATGCGCATAGTATATAAAATCATAGGCTGTCACCCCACGCTGAAGTCAAAGGTCCGAGATACACGTCATGTTGCCCATTCAAACCACGATACATAGCCCCTTGTCAGGTCCGCTGATCCGACCTCTGAAACAATATCGACAAGTATGTGGAGACAAAAATCAGAGCGGAAAGTGATTGAATCAGGTGAGATAAAGACTGAGCATGGAAGATAGTGTGAACGGACGGATCGGGAAAAAGGGGATTTCCTTCACACCCTCCTTCTGCTTCAACATTCCTCCCACTGGTTTGCCTTGCGATCTCCTTGTAGTCGATGGCCAAATTTGTTGATCGCACGGCATCCTCAACAATGCGCTGGAACTCATCAACGAGCTCCATCGGAGGTTCTTCGGTGCTCCGAACCTCTCATGAACCGACTTTCCATGAACCGACCTCCCATGAGCCGAGAGCCCGACCGCAGGATGAAAACAAACGAGTGCTGGGCCCAAAACCTGACTTTGAACCTGAACATATCACTCAAAGGAGCAGATGATAGGAGCAACTCCCTCAGCTTGGCTTCGAGTATATCGGGGTAGAAGCGTGGGTCGCGGACGATGCGGAAGGGGAAAACTTCTTCGCCTTTCTCGCGGACTCCTGTTCGTGGCTGGAGCTGTCGTCGGCTGCAACCTGCCTTTGCAAGTCTCTCGCCATAGTGAACGTAGCGTAAGAGCCTATAATGTCAGCGTACATGGACAATGTAGACAGTGCAAATGAGTGTACCGTTCAAGACATCGTCTGGCCAATATATATAGAGAGACCTTCGGGGTCGGCGGCTGCGGGGCAATGTTAGCAAGAGAAGGGGAAGATCAAACGACGAGCCAAGAACGTACCTCAACAGTCCTGTTCACAGCACCCACACCGACCTCTCGCCACGCCTCCAGCAGAGCCTCAATGAGCGGTTCGAGCAGCGGCGCTCCGGTCGCGTAGATCAGGAGTTTCTCGACCGGGCCAGTAGCCTTGCTCGGGACTACCAGGACTTTGTCGACCGGACCAGCAACCTGACAGACCGGCTGATGGATGCCGACAACGACGTCAACAACGAAGGAGCCGAGCCAAGCCAGAGCGCAGACGCTGAGCCCAGGACACGTCGGGTCCGGCACGGACCGAGACACGACGGGACGGTGCTCCATCCGCACGCAGGTGCGCAACGCGGTCGCTGGTGAGGGACCAGCTCCTGCTTAGAAGACACCCACAATGGGGCCCATGGTCTTCGCAGGAGACTCCGCCGACTGTGATAGGGCTCGACGAGGGGTGTTGGTTGTAGAATGCTGTATGTATATATATATATATATATATATATATATATATATAAAAAAGGAGAGTGCGAGTGGGAGCGAAGGGGGTGGGGGGAGATATATATAGAGAAAGAGACAGAAAGAAGAAGAGGAAGAGAAATAAAGAAGCTGTGTAGGATGATCCAGAGAATATCGCTAGATAGGGCGAACTATATACGTTGTCAGGTGGCAAATTACTGACAAATAAAGCGGAGTAGCCAACAGCAAGCGGGGTAGCAACAGCAAACGGGGTAGCAAACAACAACGGAGTAGCAAACAATAACCGGAAAAGTACATGTCATAGAATGCTCTGGACTCCATCTCATTGTTCGACAGATATAGCCAGAAGCTGCTATATTGTATCGAAGCTTAGAATTCCAATCACTGCATCATTCTCTTTGCAAAGTTTCCAAAATGGCAGAGAAAAATCCAGACGCGTCTTCATGGAGAAGTGGCTGTTCTGAGGCAGAGACAGATACGGCCGTTTCCGCCGAAACGGGCGCCAATGAATACAGAAAGAGGCGATCAGCAATGTTGTGCGACGAGCAACGTGTCCACCGTGTGTTCAGAGTTTGTAACATGTCTAAAAATGACGCATCCTGTAATGCCTGTTGATCCAAGTCAATATTCTCCCCAACGCCGACAGAAGTCATATTTAGTGCCAAAAGGGTCAAAGAACTACATGCCTCAGTATGAAGCTTCTATTCAAAATTTTCTTGCTGTTTTGAGAGCTTAGACCTGTAAAAATCGCTTCACCGTTATCGCGCATCCTCCCGTATATTCCTGCAGCTTCCCGCCTCACCCGTTCTCCCCGATCTCTTGTGTGCCTCCACTCTCATCTTTGCCCAAGTTCTCTCCACGGAAGACTCTCCTGCTCATTCCCGGCGCCGACCACCACGACCCTGTGCGCAAATGGATTGATATCCGGGTTCATCAGCTCCCCGATTGTCGAAAAGCAGACGGCCGCCGGATCGCCGCTCGCATCCAAATCACCATTCCAATACTCATTTCCAACATACGAGTTCCCATCCCACGCCCATGACACGACGAGCAACTTGCCGTCATCGTCCAACTTCCTGCATGGATCCGCCTGGGTGAACACGACTTCCACCCCCTTTGCCTCGCCCGCAGCCACGACCTCCATCTTCGTCTCCTTGGGTACATCGTCGATCCAGCCGAGCTCCACCTTGCTGATGTGCTGCAGATCAAGCGCCCTCAAGCTCTCGGCGAAAGCCTGGATGTACAACTGATTCTGCACGCGGTACCTCCGCCACACGCCAAGCCCCAGGCCGACGACGTGCACGACGGCGCTCTTCCGCGCCGCCCTCGCGCGGGCGCCGGCCTCGAGCAGCAGCAGGTCGAACGAGACGCGGAGCCTGGCCTTGTACATGTCGACGTCGAAGTCGGCGCGCAGAGAGAAGCGGCTGTCGTCCTGCTCGCGGTCGTCGATGTCGACGTCCGGCAGCATCCACTGCTGGATCAGGCGGCGGACGTCGGCATCCATCGTCCCCCCCACAACCTGGCGCGGCGGGCGCTGCCTGCAGATGATGGCGCTGTCGTGCTGGCCGTCGCGCTCGAAGCGGGGGCCGACGAGGCCGACCATGACGCCGCGGCGCTGGAACGGGTTGTTGGCGGCTTGGGGCACGGCGCAGTTGTAGCGGCCGCCGCTGTTGATGAAGTACGTCGGGCCCGACACGGCGAGCAGGCTGGCCAGCATGATCTCGTCGTACGACAGGTACTCGTTCAGCACCAGGTGGCGGTTGCGGTGCTCCTCGGATGTCCCGACGCGGCTCCACTCGCCGTGCGCGGCGCCAATCCAGCGGCCGTCGCGCAGCCGCGTCACGTCGCCGCAGCCTAGGAAGGCGAGCGGCCGCTTCTCGATCATGCGCGTCGTCAGCTGGTGCCAGCTCATGGTGCGGTAGAGCTGTTGCTCGTGCGTCGAGCCCCAGGCGCGCTTGTGCTGCAGGAAGGCGTTGAGTAGTTGCGGCATGCGCGGATGTAGGACCACCCGCGTGGCTAATGCGTCTTGCTCGACCTGCGCGGCGGGGAAGCGCGCGATGCGGTTGCTGTCGACTGGGAATTGGCCCTGGAATTTGGACGGCGTGAGGAAGTCGAGCGGCGCGGGAACTTCACCGGATGATGGTGGCCGCGGTGGGAGTCTGAGTGTTGCCGGCTTAGGGTCCAATCTTTGAGTGGCATGCTGATTCTGGTTTCTTGTCTGTAGGCTGCTTATGATGTCGTCTGGTAACGGCGCCATTCTGGTGGTAGTGTAGTGGCTTAAGCGAGATAGTGGATAGGCGTTCTGGTATTGTGGCTGAATTGAAAGAGTGAGCGAGTGAATCGTTGGAGGACCTCTTAATGGCTGAATAAACTTACTCTCACTCGGGCAAACATAGAGAAAACGAGTTGAATTAATGACGACTCCGAACGTGGAAACAGGCTGCCTTTTGAAGCTCTCAGCTCGGGAAGGGGCTGGAGTGGTTGTTGCCTTGGGAAATGCCTCAGCCACATCGCACTAACCACTTCCGGGATAAACGCCTGTTCTACATGCTTTTGTCGCTACTAACTCCACTCGTATGCATGTCAGCTAATTCTCCGTCCTATCCGCTCTGATTCCACCACGCGCAGCAAAGCCACTGGGCAGGGCTTACGTCAGCTCTCCAAGTGAGCGTTCATCCCACATAGTCGTAAGACTTTCGGATTCCATCAATTCTGCTGACCTTTCTGTTGCCCGGCTACTCGGTGCAAGCTGTGGGTGTTGATGTGAAGATTGACGCTAAATATAAGAGCGAGGTCTGATGACAGACTGCAGCTTTGGATATCATCCGGGTCGTACAAGCCCTGCTTGAAAAAAAAAAAAAAAAA
>RHKH01000072.1:0-17704 GCA_009829795.1 Lasiodiplodia gonubiensis
CAACCGCGCGCGACGGCAGCGCCGCCCTGCCCACGCGCACCGCGCCGCCGTGCAGCCCGCGGCCCGGATGCCAGGCGCCTCTGTCTCCGCCCAGGCGCCCGTCGCGGCCGGCGAGACCTCACGTCCAGCCAGCCGTCCGCCTCAGCCGGTCTCTTGAGCACAGGAAAGGGAGCACACAGCATGCAGCCACGGGTCAAGGCCTGCAGGACCAGACTGTCGGGGTCTGGCACACCACCCCCTCCGGCGCGCAGAATGATGTGCTGTCCTCCGACTGCCGTCAGATTACTGTCTTCGATCCGAGCTCGCATGCCGGCCCAAGACTTGTGACGGGCAGAAACAGCAGACCCCCTGGCAGCAGGCTTACTGCTCGACGTGGTGCCGCGCCTAGAGCGTCGTGGCTGCGGCGCTCGCCCTGCTCTGCGGGCAACCTGCGATCCCATGACGTCGGCGCATCCTTTCGCGGTCCGCCATGCCATTGGCGAGTACCTGAATTGGGCGCGATCTCTGGGTACCCTATGAGCTGCCCGCCCACACTCGCGGAACTGTCTCTGAACGTTAGGCGGCGTTAGGGCGTCGATCCAGCTCTGGCTGCAGCTCCGGCCAACACATCCTGCAGCTGGCATCGGCGCGCGTCAAGCCACGAATGCTCAGCCTTGTACCGACAGCCCTAGGATTTTCCTAACCCATGCCGCCGTGGAACCGACGTCAAGAACGACCGTTGATCGGCTGGGCATCACAGCGCTCGCGTGCAGAGATCGGAGACGAGGCGCAGCCGTCTGGAGATTTGCTGATTTCATTGTACAGGCTGCGTGGTCGACTCGTGTGCGCTATGTACAGCTCATCCCCCGCATACAAGCTTTTGCGCTTTGATTCAGCGCACCATCAGATGCTTGCAATAATGCCAGCAAACACCTCATCGTACCCTCGACGCATGACGTTGGCAGAGCAGCCTCGGAGCCGCTGGCTGATCTCAGATTAAGTTCGCTGACAGCAAGTGCAGTTATTGCCGTGAAAAGTTGCCAGCACTAGGAGAGTGCGCCTTCGCAGGATTCCGAGGTCAAGGTCTGCTTGAATGCGACTTCGTTCCGAGGGCCGCCACTGCACGTTGAGTGGAGCCGGTGGATGCTGCGTGTTCGATATCATCATCCATCTTTTACTACTGCTGCACGACCTGGATGTTGTTCTTTTTCTGCATAGCGGCGGCGTTAGCATGCCCTCTGACGTCTTCGGCTCTCCCCAACCTGATGACGTACCTTCCACTTGTCCATCTCCTCCTGCTTCGTCTTGTACTGCTTCAGCAGATCCTCCAAAACTTTCTTGAGACCCTCCGAGTTTGTCTTCAGCGCTGGTACCACATCCTTCACCGTCCGCTCCACCAACACGCCGTTAATCATGCGGAAACACTTCCGGTCCTCGGGGAGGGGCTCCAGAGTCTCGAGAACCAGCCTAGCGTCATTAATCAGTGCTGCCCATAATGTTTCTTTTGGCTCGGGGAGGCGGGAAGCGGTGAGGAGAGTGCGAGGAAGGGGCGGGTTGAGAGGCTACGGGACACGAAGAAGCGGTGAGATGGCCTGAAGAGGGAGCATGGGTGCGTGATGAAGGCATAGTCTCGTACTTGTGCTCTTCTGTCTCTTGTTCGACATCGCCGATCTTCTGTGCGAGCTGTTGGAGGATGTTCTTGTAGTTCGAATACTGGATTTGCAGCTCTGCGACAGGCGTCAGCGCAAGACTCATGGGGCATTTACATTCGAGAGACCGATCGTACCTTGCTGCTTCTTCTGCGACATTGGCTGCGCCATTGTTCTGGTGCTCGTGCTGGGGTGCCGTCGTCAAGGTGCGGGAAGGCTCGCGGTGATGGCGGGCGGAGTGCGGGACCCAAAGGCGGGATGAAGCACGGCCTCTTTCTCGCCGGTCGAATCGCAACACTTCCAATCATCCACCCAAACCCAGCAGCGTCCACCGCCTGCATCCTGCCCTGATCTACTACGCGTTGAAGCCCGCGCGGATCATCATACCCAGGCTAATCTCACTACGCCGCCCAACATGCATCCGCATCTGCACACTAAAGACAACAAAGGTGCGCCCGGCCCTTACCCGCCGTTTCCCGTTTGCCTAGGCGATCGACTGACACCACCGCGACACAGCCTGCGAGGAGGTTATGAACGCCCTTGAAGAGTGCCACGCTCGCGGATTCCTCTACAAGGCCGTCGGCATGTGCAACAAGCCCAAGCACGCCGTCAACATGTGCCTACGCGCCCAGCGGCTCGAACGAACCAAGGCCAACCGCGAGCAAGCGAAAGTCAAGCGCGAGAAGATTGAGAAGGTCTGGGCTGAGATCGACGCCAACACGTAAACCGAAATAAGGGGAGTTGTGTATTGGATGTAAGATATATGAGTGGAGAATGCATTGTTGGCGTATGGGTATGGGGGTTTGGGAAAACGTTCACAAGGCAATGGAGTTTCACCTGGAAAGCCTGTAGGTATGGACATGTACGACAATGGACTCTGTCTGGAGATCGACGCGATGTTCAGTCGCTGGTTAAGGATTGAATTGAATGTTCGTCATTCTCCACTGCGCCTGTCAGTTCTGTGGCGTCTTGATTCGGTTTCAGTTGGGTTGCAGGACGACACGAATTACACAAAATCAGGCACCGAAGGTTCTTAAACGAGTTAACACACATGTCAAAGGAGGCTATCTAAGGCAACTTTGCTTATGGTGTCAGGTGATATCCTCATTCGTACTTGTATGCCTGACGATACACAGATTGGAGACTTCTACAAACACGAATGTCGTTCCGTACAGGTTCCTCGACGCATATTCGTCCTTCCTACTAGAGTAATGGGTTTCTGCGCGGTGCTCGTGTGAGCCTGTGCTTCCTTCTGTCTTGGACATCTCAATTACTTTATTCGCTTCCGCGCCTAAGGCTGTGCTCGCCGGTGCTTCGCCCAGATAGGGAACTGCAATGAGGCAACCAACTTGCATCCAGCCAAGGGTTGAGTTATATCATATGATGCCACACACCGACTCAGGCCCGCTTCGGCAGTCTGTTAAGGCTCCGCTACGATCCTTGCTTTGTGCCCTTGCCAAGCCTCCCAAACAGGAAGGTGCCACACCGGACTCCAAAGGTCAAACGAGCCAAGAGATGCGTTTACAAAGGACATTCCTCCTCTAGTTAGGAGCGACCCGCATACAAGCTCAAGAAACTGACCACTGCGCTGTATCGAAGACTTTTCTGCTCTCGCATTGGCCGACTCCGCTAATGCTCGTAAAGGCCGCCAAGTCACGATACCACTAGAAGCCGTGGAAGCATCTATCAGAGGACTCTTCGCCTGAATGAAGGAGGAGCCAAGAGGCTTGGGACACATGCTGCAGTCGGAGGTCAGCGACTTCCTTCGTGCTGTGTGCGTATAAATTCTTCTTCACGTTTGTTTATGTTTTGAAACATCGGGACCCACCTCTTCATCCAGCTTTTCATCTGAGTTCAGGTCGTAGTATCGGATTAATTTTCAGTCGTCGCCATGAAGGTTTCCACTCTGCTTGCTATCGTCACGGCTGCGGCCGTTTCTGCCGCTCCGCTCGCCCCGCGTGCTGACGAGGTCGCTGAGCCCGAAAAGTTCCTGCTCAGGCTGAGTGAGACGGAGGAGAGATGGGTAACCGAGGAGGAGAAGTGGGAGTTGAAGAAGGTATGCAATGTCTGATCTGCCAGTTTGGGTCTTGAAAAGACCGTCTTCACACGAATCCCCAAGTTTGCGAGGACTACAAAGCTAATTGTATATAGGCTGGCGTCAACTTCTTCGACAAGACCTGGACTCAGGCTTCAAAGCCCGTGGTTAAAGCTAAGCGCCAGGCCGTCAGCTATCCTACTACAGCCAAGTTCACGTCTGCTGTCAACACTCTGATCAGCAGCCTTTCCACGTCAAACATGCAAACGAATCTCCAGGGGCTTACCGAGTTCAACAACCGCTACTACCGCGCCTCTACCGGTTCTCAAGCTGCTACCTGGCTCAAAGACCTTGTCCAAGACACCATCGATGCTGCTGGCGGAGGCGCCACTGTGGAGTTCTTCACCAACTCCTTTGTTCAATCAAGCATCATTGCCAAAGTTCCCGGCAAGAGCGACGCTACCGTTGTCGTCGGCAGCCATTTCGATTCTATCAACCAGAACAACCCGACCAGTGGCCGCGCCCCTGGCGCCGATGACGATGGAAGCGGCACTGTGACCAACCTCGAGATCCTCAAGGCCTACCTCTCCAGCAGTGCTGTCAGGAACGGCGAGGCCGAGAACACTGTCGAATTCCACTGGTATGCTGGCGAGGAGGGTGGTCTGCTTGGATCGCAGGCCATCTTCGATTCCTATGCTAGCGGAGGCCGCAATGTTATTGCCATGCTCAATTTCGACATGACTGGATATTCTGCCGGCATGACCAATGCTGGTGAGAGCAAGTCGCTAGCGGTTGTTACCGACTACGTGAACAACGCCCTCAGCACCTTCACCCGTCTCATGATCAGGACCTACACCTCTCTCCCAATCACCACTAGCACCTGCGGCTACGCTTGGTAAGTTGAGATCAACTCGGTGTTAATATGTTCCACAGCTAATAAGATCTGTAGCTCTGACCACGCCTCGGCAACTGATGCTGGCTTCCCGTCGGCGTATATATTTGAGAGCCCCGACGAGTATTCTTCCCCGTACATCCATACCGCTTCTGACACCATCGACACTGTTGATTTCGGCCATGTACTTAACCACGCAAAGGCCGGTCTAGGTTTCGTCTATGAGCTTGCCTTCACTGGCTTCTAGAGCTAGGGTAGAAAGCAGCCTGACGATACGAGTAGGAAGAAGGGGAAAAGAAAAGTAAAGTGAAAGAAACCTAGAGAGCGAGCACAGGGGGCCCTATTGGTACGGCTGAAGAACTCGCCCGTTCATGATCACGTAAATAGTTTGAATGACCCAATAATCGACCTGTATCATTCATTGTTTTCATAAAGAAAATGACGTCGCGTACGTCGCACGCTTCGAAATTTGCGCTCGATGCTTCTGTCACATTCGCCTTGGCATGGTATGCTTTTGGCGCTCAGTGCATTGGGGTGAACCGGCTGCGGCCTGTCGCGCAGGCTGCCGTGGAGCAGCGTGATGGGGAACGGACGGGGCTGCGGCCTACGGCGCCGCTGTCTCAGATGCAGTCACTGCCTTGGCTTGCTGTGGGGAAAGGCGCTCAGGCATCATTGGCGCGGAGGCGAGGATCCTCGCGCCAAATCGCGGACCCGCTACGCGTTGATTCGCGAGCGCGTTGCTGGGGACCTGACGACCGTTGCCCTCGACCGTCGAGGCGTCGCCCTGTCACCTCTGTACCACAACCTTTCGATTGGCCGTGTGCCTGCCCCTTGGAGCCTTCGCCCGCTCGACCGCTGCGCAAGAATTTACAGGCCTTCCACCGCCGCGCGCCCCGGCGCAATCCACGCTCCACGTCGCGCTGCCACCGTCCCAATTGCCCGCAGCTGTGGCCAACAACTCCCGCCCAGCGACGAAACATCCACACCGAGCGCTCATGAACGCCTGAGCGCCTGCGTTACTTTTTCGCTACCTTGTTCCGCGCATGCCACGCGTGCGCCCCGCGCCACATTCGCACTCGCCGTGTCACCGCGCCACAGCTACAAGGCCGTCTATATTGTGGAGAGGAAGGCTGCGGTCAACGCGTGGAGCACGGCGCGCTCAGATCGAGCGTGCGCGCAACGTCCTATAGGTCGCCATTGCACAGCGACTCGATCACCACCCGCGACTTCGGTTTGCACAGCTGCAGGCGGCCGTCGCAAGCTGTTCGCAAGCTTCCCAGCCAGCTGCGTCAAGCCCGAGTACCTGGGAAGAAATACAGAACCGCCAAGTTCCCACCCGTGCGACTCCACCACACCGCACCAGATATCGCAGCCTACTTCTGCTCTGCGACGAGTATCCGTTATTCGCCGCTAGCATTTGGTTTCATCCGAGTTCTCTACAACCTGGACGGACAAGGGCTTGCATAAAAGGCAGGCATCGGAGAGCCGCACAGCTCTGGCGGACCATTTAGCGTTGCCGATAACCTCCCGATTCGGCCCTTCGCCTCCTGCTGCCTAGCTTTCGGCTGTCATCACCCATACAGGTACGTCTTTCTGCTTTATTCTCAGGAGCAGCTTCGTCCTCTCCTGTGCTCTTTTTGCCATCGCCGCCTTCCCTTACAGAATCTACCCGCTAGACCTTGTGATTGCGAGATCTTGCGAGAGATTCCGGTTCATGTCTCAATCCTCATCAATGTCTGGTGATCTGCAACCATGCCGTTGTTGCGGCGCGCTAATCTATTGCAGCGAGTAGTCCCCACCATGGACGAAGAACCGACCCAACCCTCCACGCAGCAGATAATCGACCCGCGTCGCCTTGGTGGAAGCATCTCTGGACTGAACGAATCCGATGTCGCGGATATTCTGTGCATTCTCACACCAACCTCACCCGCCGCTTTTCAGATCGTCGAAAAAACTGCCAAAGACGCCCCCCAGCACGTTCTGCAAAGCCAGCCCACCAATGGATACCAACCAAACACCCAGCCGTTCAGTCAGAGCTTGGAAGAGGCCGAAACTTTCGTTGTCGAGCGCCCTGGTGTGGCGCATGACCTCGCGCTCAGGTTCTCGTCGTCGTGTAAACAGCCATGGTTTGGGTTTTGCTTCGGGCGCAACCCAACCATGTGTGACGTTCTTCTACCTGTCGGACCTGACTCTTCGAAGCGGATCAGTAATCTTCATTTCATGATTTATGTCAACAAACATGGCGTCCTCATGTTGGAAGACGGGTCTACAAATGGAACCATGGTCGACGATACGCTCTTAAAAGCAAAAACCAAGGAAGCTGTGCCGCAAAAGACGAAGATGCTCCAACCAGGCTCCATGATCACGATACTTTCCCCGGTGCCTGAAGAGATTGTCAAGTTCATCGTTCGGATTCCGGATCAGACTGGTTACGAGGAGGAGTATGCGGAGAACCTCAGCAATTACATGAACAAAGTTGAGACAGAGAGGGCGGCAAATGGAAAGCCAAAGCGTGCGCAAAACACAGGCGGAATGCCCCGGCGGCCTGTGGTCAAAGCTGTCAATACATTTGGTATGCACTGGAATGGCGGTCGAATCTACAATGTTGTAGACGTCCTCGGTAAAGGCGCCTTCGCCACAGTCTATAAGATCGCAAAGGCGATGGATGGGCAGCTACTAGCAGCAAAAGAGCTGGAGAAGAAGCGCTTCATGAAGAACGGGCAGCTCGATCAAAAGCTCGACAACGAGATGAAGATCATGCAATCGCTCTTTCATCCGCACATAGTCCAGTACATCGACACGCATGACATTGGAAACCACCTCTACATCATAATGGAATACGTACCGTACGGAAATCTCTCAGATCTCCTCGCCGGAGGCAAATGCCTGCCAGAATATTACGTCCAAAGAATGGCCTGTCAAATCTTCAGCTGTCTGGCCTATCTTCACAGCAAGAGGATCACACACCGCGACATCAAACCCGACAACATCCTCATTGCCTCGGAGGAGCCTTTCGACGTTAAGCTTTCTGACTTCGGCTTATCCAAAGTAGTAACGAACAACGAAACCTTCCTTAAGACGTTCTGTGGAACGTTGCTCTACTGCGCACCTGAGGTCTTCCCCCACTATGACGGCCGTGGCAACAAGAAGCGCCGGAAGCCGGGTGAGGCAAAGAAGAGGTTCCATTCCTACAGCCAGTCAGTCGACATCTGGTCTTTTGGAGCAGTACTTTGGAGTTCTCTCTGTGGAAGCCCACCATTTGAGGGTATCATGGATCAAACCGGCCGCGCCATGTTTGAAAGAATCATGGACACTCCTCTGGACCCTACGCCCCTGCGTCAAATGGACATCTCAGAGCAGGCTATCGATCTACTGGTGACAATGCTCAAGACTGATCCTGCACAGAGACCTACAGAATTGGAGTGCCTCACGCATCCATGGCTTGCCGGCCTCGCCAAAACTATCGTTCCAGAAGTCGTTCAGCCTGATCTCAACGCTATTCCCGAGGAGGACGAGGAAGATGATGACATCGCAGCTGAGGCAGCCGAAAATCAGTTTTCCCAACTGAGTCTCAATGATAGGAAGGCAGGTTACGGCATCCCTAGCCAATTCAGTGACGATGACGAAGAGGAAGATTATGGTGAAGAGCCTGAGCCTGAGCCGATCAACCCACATCAGTCCAAGCGTCCGCGCGTCCGCCGAGATCCTCAGCACCCAAGGTATCAACCGCGCAACATGTCACAAGTTGAATCCAGCCCTGAAGAATTCCAGAACACTCCTATAAGGACGACCAACGGTCTTGACCCGCCCTCTCGGCTAGCTCGTGGTAAGCCCAAGCTCTTTGGTGAGATCGGCCAGTCTGCGCTGGGAAACCCCCGAGTTCTGGACAACAAGACGAACCAGGCGTTGTCCATGGACGAAGATTCGAGCGGTCCTGAGATCCCCGGAAAGAGCCCTAAGGCCAACCAGTCCGTCAAGCGACGCAGTAAGACCCCTGTTGAGAGTCAGGGCACCCCGCGTAAAGACCCTCGCGGCAACAAATCTGCTGCTAGTCTTGATGGTGCTGAGTCGATGGTCAGGGAGTTAACAATGCATTCGCCAAATTCGCCGAACCCGCCTTACGATGAACTCGAACCCCAGTCCCCTCAAACACCCACTCGCAGTGTCCCAGAGACGCCATCCCCGTCAGATGGTTCCAAGAACGGGCTTAATGACTCCACGACTCACGATTCGCAAGAACAGACACCCAGACCGACAACCAGCAGGAGGTTCAGTAGGCAGATAAATTTACCTCTGGTGGAATCATTATACTATGATCCACACGATCCTTCTACCCACAACGTGGAATATGCGACCAAGATCAGCGGTATCGACTTTGCCTCGGCCCGTAACCTGCCTGCGACAGAGCTCACTTCTCTCCCATCAACGCATTATCCATCAGACGCAAGCGAGCAAGATGCGTACGAGGAGGACGATGATGCCGAAAGTGCCATGGGCGGAGCTGTTCATTCACCGCCAGCCACTGACCCAACTTTTCGTGTTCCGGCCCCTCGCCTTGGAAAGCTGACAAGTACGGACGATTCTATCCTAAAGCTGGTACTCAGGCTCGAACGGCAGGTCGAAAGCTGGGGCCGCAACGCTGAAAATACGATTACCTTTGCTGATGTCAACGATACGCGAGTCCCTAAGAATGCTTTCACCATTTGGTTCTACACACCGAACATTGACGAATTTGTAAGGGAGGGCAAAGATTGGACGAAGGCGCCCGACCTACACGTTTGCATTCATACGAACTCGAGCAAGGGCATCAGCATCAACAACACCCGACTTGATCCTCCTAGGCCGGATGGCAGCTACTTTTACGGGCATCTCTACACGGGCGACGTCATAACAGTCTTCGATACGGGCAAGAAAAGGCTCAAGTTCGTTTGCGAATTTACCACTGGCGAGGCGGCCAACCATCGACCTGAGGGATTGAGCTTTCAGGTCTTTCACACTCAGCCTTCACAGTAGGGCTCAACCACTCTTTCGAGTGTTTCCTTTTCATTCTGTAATCTTTGGCCCCAGAGCTTTTTCCTATTCTCGAGATATCCGGGCTGCATTCAGGTGTATTTGAGGGTTTGGTGGAGATTCTTCCTTTTTGTCACCCCTTCTAGCGACGTGGCGGAGAGTTTGACGGTTCAACTTTTTTTTGATTTCTTCTATTCCAGATGCTCAAAAGCGACTGGGCTTTACACGGTGGTGGCAGTGTTCCACAACACAAGCGAGCATTTACGTCACTGCTAGGTCTGCAGTGGCTTTCTTCTTGGTCAGATCATGCACATTGGCGCCAGCAGATTGTTGGGTGCGCCAGATACGGTCACGGGTTACATTGAAGCATTGAAGCTAGAAATCAACTCTTATTGATCAACGACTACCAAAATTGGTATTCAGCATTAAACGTGCATACAGTCGTCGGTGATCGGCGTCGTGCAGCTGTCAGATGCCGGCCGGGTCAGGGTCCAAGCTTCCGGGGAAAGGTGTGGCCACGCCGCATCGCACCGCACTCCGCACCGCCTGACCGGGGGCTAACCTTCCAACTTTCTCTCATTCCCTTCCTTCGAGCGCCAACCCCAGGAACGACTCGCTCCCCCAATTCACCTACGCCGAAACGCTTAGAAACGAACGAGAATGTCGGCAGCAAATAAATCCCTCGGCCACGCTGTGGTAACGGGCGGCTGCGGCTTCCTGGGTCACCACATCGTCAAGCTGCTGGTGGAGCGGTACCCGGCGTCGCGCGTGTCGGTGCTGGACCTGCGCACAACCAACAACCGCCTTTCGTCCTCGAACGTCTCCTATCACGACGGCGACATCACCGATGCGGCGGCGATGAGCGAGTTATTCAAGACGAAGCTCGCGGGCGCGGACGTCGTGATCCACACGGCTAGCCCACATGCGGTGGGCGTGCCGGACGAGGTGATGCGCAAGGTGAACGTCGACGGGACGAGAAACCTGCTGGACGCGGCACGCGAGGCGGGCGTCAAGGCGTTCGTGTACACAAGCAGCGCCAGTGTGATCTTCGATGGAGTGATCGAGCTGGTGAATGCGGATGAGAGGTACCCCATCGTGGCGGGGAAGGGGCAGCCCAGCTATTATACGACGACCAAGGTGGGTTCATTGGCATCGCTTTCCCATTTGTCCTGCTCCAGTTGGAGGTGCAATTGGAATTGAAGGCTGACATAGTATCAAACTCGCAACAGGCTTGGGCCGAAACCGCCGCACTCGAAGCCAACCGCACGCCCAAGGATAGCAAGAAGCCCATGCTCACCTGCGCCATCCGGCCCGCCGGCATCTTCGGCGAAGGCGACGTACAGCTCATCCCGCCCATGCTGGGCGCCTACTTCCGCGGCCAGTCGCGCTTCCAGCTCGGCGACAACACGAACCTGTTTGACTTCACCTACGTCGTCAACGTCGCGCACGCGCACCTGCTTGCCGCAGCGGCGCTACTAGCCACGCACAGCCTCGCGCCCACGGTGCCCATCGACACGGAGCGTGTTGATGGCGAGGCCTTCTTCATCACGAACGACCAGCCCGTGCCGTTTTGGGACTTCGCGCGCAGCGTTTGGAGGGAGGCCGGCCCGCCCGTGCCCATCGAGAAGACGTGGGTGCTGCCGAAGGATCTCATGATGCCCGTGGGCAGTCTGCTCGAGTGGGTCTGCTGGGCGATCGGCCGCAAGCCGAATATTACACGCGATCAGGTGAGGTACAGCACCGTGAGGAGGTACTACTCGATCGACAAGGCGAAGAGGAGGCTCGGATACAGGCCGATCGTCGGGCTGGAGGAGGGCGTGAAGAGGGGCGTCAAGGAGGTGTTGAGCAGGGAGGGCCCCGAGTGGGCGTGGGTGAGGGGTGGTGGGAAGCCGCCGGCGAAGGCGTAAATGGGGCGCGACTTGGATGGAGAGGTGGGGAAAAAAGAGTAGACCCTACCTCTTCAAAACTTCGAGGGAAATGGATGAAGTCATGGGATGAATGGTCTTTTGTGTATGAATCTAGTATAATACCGGCTTGTGTGCATATAATCGAAGATTTTGCGTTCTTGATGGTCTTTGATCCGAGATTGATCGCTGTTCAGATCTGCTACGTTGATTCTCGTGTTACACACGTCTAGAGGTGTAGTACTGCTCTAAAATAATCAAGAATACAGTAGAGGAAGAGAGAACCCTTATGGGGTTCTCGTGGACTAAGTTTAATGATATTTGCGACCTTAGATCTAGATGGTGAATAAAGTCCATTGAAGGTGCCTGACATGGTGAATGTCATTAGCCTGCTCTAAGTATTGCCGTACCTTAATTACTGACGGAGAAAATTGCAACCGGACAGGGTAGGAGATGATCATATGCACGAATTCTCGATCTTAGAAAAGAAGACGTTTAGCCACCGGAGAAATTCGAGTCGACGTTGCCACATGCATGAGTATTCTTCTCATTCCCGAAAGCTAAATCACCCGAGTATCTATTGGAGATAAGCGGTAGGAAGACACGGTGGCTTGCATCCGGTAACTCCGAGACGAAAGACTAATCGCAGTCTTATTTGTGAGGGAAAGTTTCAGAGTAACCAATCAACCTCAAGTGGAGTCACTCTTGAAACATGTATGACGTGAAATTCAGCTGAATGATGGAAACACTAAGGAAACTTACCATTCGCATTTCGACGTTCACTCACTCAGAGGTGGCTCGACATACAGGGTAAAAGTGGTGACGGCATGAGCTTCTCTGCCCTTAGTGAGACCTAAACGGGGTAAAACTTCCCCCATTCCCTCCATTAGTCTCCTTGCACTTCTTAAAGTGTTGGCAAGGTAGGCGTGCGGGTTTCCTTTCCATGTCTCCACCAAAAAGCACGGCTTTGTAGCATACCGTCGCAGGTGCACGCGATCCTCAGGCGACAAGGTCAGGCAACGGCCGAGAGCGGGCCGAGAAAGATACCAGGTAGGGTACCGGTGGCGTGCAGTGTTATTATGTCACGGGCCACAAGCTGCTCGGGATCAACTGTTGGGATTCGATGGTGTGGAGATTGCCGAAGGCCGAGATGTGTGGTGTTGCAGGAGCGGGTCGTGCACTGGTGCGACGCAGATGGTCGAGGTGGTATACTCGGATGGAATGCACTGGCCAGTGTTGCAACGGCGGGAGAGCAGAAGAAATGGAGACGACGTTCCGTACTGTCATTTCAAGAAATGTTCTAAAGACGAAGGCAGTCGTAAGATATTACGACATAGGCCTTAACTCGCGGCCATAAAGCTCATGGACGTAGCAAGGCAGACCCCTTTTGCTTGCCGGCCCCGCCTTGGTGCTACGTTAAGACGCGTAGCACCAAGGCACGGGCAACCCGTCACTCAGGAGACGGGCTGTATACGGGTGGGGCGTGTTGGTTGGAAGGAGCAGGAGCAGCATGGAGAAGTGGAGAAAGTTGAGCCGGTTTCGCAGGCACAGTTGCTCTTCTGGTCGTCACGCCACGTCGATCAGGCCAGGATTAACTTATCACGGTGAAGGGTAGATCCGCGGTGCTTCCCCACAGGCGGCTTGGCGGGGCTGACGACGATAAGGCGCCGTGCAGCAGTCTGCTCAGGAGAGAGTGATGTGACGGCAGCGGCAGGCGCGACACGATGACGTGCGGAGCTGCAGCAAGCAAGGAGCATGTTGAGGAGGACGCGGGGGCACGCGCTGGAGTGTGAATGGCAGGCAGCTCAGCCGGCATCGGTCCACGTGCGGAGCAAGCGGTAAGCGTGATGGCCCCAGCCAGGTGGGCATGCGCACAATAGAGGCAGATACAGATACGTAAAGACCCTGATCGCCCGCCCACGACGCCTCCGCCGCACCTGTTTGCTCTTCTCCTCGCCAGCGTGTGTTGTCGCGCGCGCAACCCGGGAGCGTGCAGAGGTGTCGTGCAGTTTAGGCTTATCGAGCGCCCAAGCGTCATCGGCAGTAGCGCTACATCCGGCCCCCGCAACGCGAGCGTAGCCTGTCTCGCGCCATCCAAGCGTCAGTCACCTGCAAGACAGCCAGAGAACCGCCTGACACTGCCACGCTCTCCTATTACTCTGCCCAACCTCCCGCGCCTGGAGCTCTCTCGCCCTCCTCCCGCGACTGCCTGCGAACTCTGCGCGCGCAACCCGGACGCGCCGCTCGCTCAGTCGTGCCAGCGCAACAAAGGACCTGGCCCGCTTCGGCAGCTCCCGATCAACAACCCGTCCCGATAACACCTCTTCAGCCTCCGCCAGCCCAACCAACTTGGGAGACTTGTCTCTGCTTACCCGCGCTTCTCGAATCACTAGCCATGGAATCCCGAGGTCACGGCCGCCAAATGCCCCGCGAAGGTCACCGCCGGTCCGCCGCCGGTCGTCTTGCGCCTGCCCAAGGTATGAGGTCACGGTCAGATGGTGAGTCCCAGCTCCTTTCCTGTGACCTTTGCGAGCCCAGTCATCTTGAGCTCCTTTCTGCCTCCTGTTTCCGCTGCAACATCTCCCAAATTTCTGCCTCATCATGCTATCCGCCCATTTCGCAACCATGGACGACTTTCTGCAAGACTTCTGGACTTACCACATATATACAGACTCCTGGATAGAGGTTGCGTCCCAGCCCTCATCCTCCTCTCTCTCTTCTACCGCCTCAACCACCGACGAGATCATCACAGACGGTTTGCGTGTCCAGCATGATTCCAACTCCCGCCGCCGTCGACCGCAGCGCGCCTCCCGCCTGCATCTGGACTTGGGTTACCGCGGTTCAGGGAGTGCAGGCACAAGCAGTCAGGAGGAGTACGAAGAGAGTGAAAGCGAGTCGGACCGCGTACTGTCGTCGTCAAACGAGGCTCTTCCACGCCCCCCTGTCCATCATGACCTACGTCGGACGGGCCGGGTGCAGTACTCTTCTTCGGACGAAGAGGAAGACGATGAGGACGAGAACTCAACCGCTGTCGGATACATCAGGAGTGATAACCAGAACTTCACTCCCCAGCCCAACGCCTTTTCGCACCCGCCCTCAGCTCCTCTCAGCCGTCCTTCGAATGAACAGACCTCCTACTTTCAGTCGCGCCCCTCAGCAAGAAGCGCCGAGCAGCGGCACTCGTACACTTCGCAACCGGCCCACTCTCCTTACAACATGATTGCGCCCTCTCACCAAGCCGACCATGACGCTGCCCTCCGTGCCAGTCTGTCCACGCTTCTCTCCTGCGCCGCCGCTGCTCGCGGTCTGCCGAAGTCACAGTCGCAAACAACAACTACCCGCAACGCCCCCGCACCCTCTTCTAGCCGCGTTGATCCCAGCACGCTCCGCATGGTTCCCGAATCAGCCCTCCCTTCATCTTCCCCTTCTCCTCCCGCGACATCTGTCAATAAACCTCCAACGACCCGCACCAACACTACTTCACCGAAAAGCGGTAGTTCTGAGGAAAAGCACAAGCGACGGTCCAGCCGTGAGCGGCGAGGCTCGACCAAGAAAGCCAGGCGCGCCGCAGCCGCTGGTGCCGTTGCCGCCTCCTCGTCTACCTCTCTCGACGAAAACTCCCCCACCACGGCGCTCGGCCAGGTCAGCCCGACGCTGCTCACCTGGGTTGTCAGTGCCGGCGTGGTTGTGCTTGTGTCCGCGCTTAGCTTTTCGGCTGGTTACGTCGTTGGGCGTGATGCGGGCCGAGCAGAGGTCGAAATGCTGGGCGAGATGGGCGCGAATGCGAGCAATGTGGGTAGCTGTGCCAGCGAGGTGGTCGGACGAGGGGGTACGGGCCTTGGGCTGAGGAGACTGAGGTTCGCGGATGCTGTGCGAGTCTCTTGAGGGGTTGGTGAATGCTGCCGCCTTCCTAGATATATAAGGACTGTTTGGAGGGATGACGACAGCTGGTGGACCTGCTCTACTTGTCGCTAGATACGGGACCGATTGTGGATCGAATAAGCGGCAGCAGGTGCAAGAAAAGGTAACGAGAAGAGCACCTTTCGACTGTGCAGAGCCATTTCCCTTCAACAAAAATTCGGGGTGCTGATCATCATAGATTTTTTTTTTCGCGTCTTTTTTCTCACACACCATCATCTCTGATTGGCCTTACCCAATCAAGCGTGCTTCTGTGATGAACTCTTCGATGCTTTCATCATCATTGCATGCATGCATTCAGAAGCACGGGCAAGAAGATGTAGGGTTGGCATCTATTTCTGGCGTCAGGTCATCATCGCGCGTCTCGGGGTATCCTGTTTCTTGCTTTCCCTTTCCTATTCATTTTTGCTATCTATCTTGGGCCCCTCTTCTCCTAATACGTTATTTGGGATGGATATCCATTTCTTTTGTCCACTTTCTTGAACTACACATATTTGGCGTTTTTCAGGTGAATCATCGGCAATGTCTGAGACGGTGAATGGAGCTGAAGCGTCTTTTAGTGGTGATATCCGTAGGAGTAGTGGCAGTACGACGTATAGCCGGGGGCGATTTCTGAGGAGAGCAAATGAAATGAAATGATTATTTTTCCAATCGAGCTGTGCTTTTTGTCTTTTCCGATCTTAACAAAGCTGGGTAGCTGACCTGATATTCCATGGAATACGTCTCCCCTTTTCTTATCCTAACCCACCCCCATCCTGGGAAGCTCACTTTTTCTCCGTTGCTCACGTCAAATTTGTATGGCAAATGCAGGGAATTCACCGGCATCTCATCGGGAAGAAACACCTCATGTATCACCACCCGACCTTCGCCTACTACCACTATTACTTACGGCTCCAGTAGATACGGCTCTAGCAACTATAATTTCTTTAATTTTTCTTGCCGGTAGCAGTAGCAGCGACCTCTAGCAACTCTATAGAAGGCGAAAAATTACTATATAAGAAGCGAGTACGTTCTCGTAGTAGTAAGAACTCTAAGTAGCGTAAGAAGTTTAATACTATACTAAGCCTCGTAAGCGTGCGCCGTAGAGCTTTATAAAAGGCGGGGTATCTAACGGTATTTTATTTAAAGCAACCACGCGAGTCGTCCATCTTGAGTAGATCTTAGTAGATACAGATAAAAAATATAGAGAAGCAAGAGATACGACATTGCCTGGATATGTTATGGCGGGTGGTGATACATGAGGTGTTTCTTCCCGATGAGATGCCGGTGAATTCCCCGCATTTGCCATACAAATTTGACGTGAGCAACGGAGAAAAAGTGAGCTTCCCAGGATGGGGGTGGGTTAGGATAAGAAAAGAGAGGATGAGAAAAGCAGTCGCCACCTGATATTCTTGGGAATACGTCTCCCTTGTTTTCAATCTTTCATTCGTACTATTCTTGGAGCATGTGATGTCAACAACAGCGACAACGTCCACACATGGTAAAAAGGAAGTTTTATAATTCCTAAAAATAACAGCATCATGGGCTCACAGAAGCAATTGGAGTCTACCATTTCGAAACTAATGACCGTGTGGGTGATATCGAGTATGGCTTGCACTCGTATCAACTCCCTAAGACCGCTGCGTTGGATTTCCAACGCCGGGCAAATTGGGAAGCCGTTAAGTAATAACTACACACAACGAGATACACGGGGTACACAGGGATTTAGCTGTATCCACCAGTTCAATTACGCGTCATTGGCGTGCGGAGGCGGAAAGTGATCACCGGGACGGCGGACAGATCATTGAGCTACATCTGAGGACGCGATCTCAATCCAACAAAACTCCCAGTCATGCTCTTGGAGAACTGGAAGTAAATGGCTTATTGAAAGCGGTAAAGCTACCACAGGGTGTTTGTACGTGTGATACAGACTGCAAAATATTCGTGCTCACAATCGCATGGAGGCAGGGCCGCAGCGAACCCCCTTTGGCCATTCTCAGCTCTTACGAATCCCTCGCTCATAGCGCTTGCGGCGGACCTGGAAGCAATCTAGACGCGCCGTATAAAGATGGAATCCTAAATCATCCTCGGCAACACAAAAAACTTCTCCAGAAAACACCTCTAGTCAATTACCACCCTATTGGGGCACGTCGGCACTAAACCTCGGCCCCGGCTCTGAGTAACTTACACCTGTATGAGTATTGGTTACAAGTTCTACCTCGGTGTTAGTCTTGAACCCGACGAAGCAAACAAAGCCCGATGTTGCTATCTCCCGAGAGATTGTATATCTCCGAATGTCTCAGCTCTTCCACAAAAAAAAAAAAAAAAAAAAAAAAAA
>RHKH01000072.1:27517-105873 GCA_009829795.1 Lasiodiplodia gonubiensis
TCGAACGTAGGATGGCAGACGAAAACAAGTTTGGAGAGTCTCAGTGCGAGGCTGAAGGTTTCGATGATTTGCTTTGTTCCGCCGTGCAGCTATATATAGCTGTGTTACATGCTACTAGGTCGGTCGTACAGTACATACTGCGTGAAGAATTGAGCAAATGCTACCTAACAGCGCCGCCGGGTTGCTTTCAGCTGACGCTAGTGACCCCTCATTATGATTCATAGTGAGCCCGAGGGCATTGTAAAGTAAGCGAGGGCTTATCTAGGATTCCGCAATGGTAAGCGAAAATTGCGAGACAATCAAGCCTCGATACTCTCTTAGTGTATCGGAAGAATTGTTGGCCCAACTTCACGTTGTGCACTACAGAGGGGTTTCACGTCCGACCGCTAGCACGAAGAAAAGCAGCGCCATAGAACATAGCATAAATAGGCCTCATGTTTCGAATAGAAAAGAAAAGCAAAAGAACACGTATGGGTAGTTGAAGCTATCGTCTGGATGTAAATGTAGAATTAATAATTATACAATCACGTCCGGACGATCCGTTGGCGCTCGTCGCAGTCTGAGACTTATCAGGGCTACATTACAGCGTCAGGCTGGTGCGAGTGTGTTACGAAAATATCAACCACATGTCTCATCCGCCAACTACCTCACCAATCAACAGTCTCGAGCAATCTACCTGCAACTTCAGCTTCACGAAGTGAGAGTGAAGTGTCAACAAGACTTCAAGTGTTTATCAGAAAAGGGAAGCATGGCAGGAGGCTCGGCCTCTTCCGCTTGGACATGGCCTTGGACATCAAGGGACGAGGAGGCTGTCGCCTCCGACACGGTTGACATCACTCCGAAGGAACGCAATCAACATCAGCAGCGGGAGTCCCCGGAGATCAAGAAGGAAGACCTAGTCATTGTTGTCCCACCAAAGAATGAGAGTGCGGTTGGGTCGGAAGGACATCCGCATAGAGTGGATGATGAGATACCTCAGACTCCACAAGACGAAGCGGCATGAGCAATAATAAATACACGCTAGCCGTCGGCTGCAATATCCCTCTGTACTTGAGAATTAGAAAACGAACGAGCACCACCCGGATCCCAGATTCAGGGATCCCTAACAGTCCAGGGAGATCGCGACTTTAAACTGCACCATCCACCAAAAGGGCACTCCCGCATCCAATTGGACTCGAAGCCAACCACCGGGAAACAAGGCTGGCCATTTTAAAATACAAGTGTCCGAATCCGGGCAGAGGCTAATTAACGAGTTCATGGCGGGATGAAATCTGACGCCAAATGTGCCAGACTGCACGAAATGGCGAAAATAGAGAGAATAAATGGTGAAGATATAAAACAATCGTCTTTTAAGAAAAGAAACATTCGAAAAGAAAATGAGTAAACTCAGTATTGGCCATTATTCTAGGAAACCCTTTGAGCGCACTGTCCAATTGACATTGTTAGAATGTAGACCCATACATCTCGCGCATCCGTTACTAAGCCTGACTTGATATCTGGTTTCATCCCAAATTTGAATTCTGGATAGGCGTGGCCCTTAATCAGGATTCCTCCTAAACTAAACGGTGCGTTGACCTTCTTACTTGAAATTCAATATATGGTCCCTAATCCACCTTCAGTAGTCAGTCGTTGGCTCCTTGAACGAGTGCTCTCTATCCTAGTCTAGTGGACCTAGCTGAGTCACTGAGTAGTAAGTGCAATATCTTAGCATATCCTCCATTCAAAGACATCTCTTATTCACAAGGTGACAGTGCCAAAGCCCACACGTCACACCCACAGCTCTCTCTCTCAAGGAAACAGAAGAATGAATTGACCCACCGTTCAAGAACGCCATGAACAACTCAACTGAAGCCGCTCTGTACAGACGAATTCCAGCAGTACTACATCATGTAGGAATGAGACTACAACTCTTCATGATACACCTCCTCGCTGCCCTCTTGACGATCGGCCCCTTCGTCCTCTTCAAACTGGCCGCCATCCTCACCCATATCACCATCCCACTGGCCTTCTCCATCATCAAACCACTGCCACTCCCAAATGTCGTCCCACTCGCCCTCATCATAATCACCATTCTCACCACCGCCCCCATTCTCAACTCCCTGCTGCTGATCCATCCCTTCACCACCACCACCTTTTTTCCCCTCACTGTCTTCCCTATCCTCACCCTCATCATTCTCGATAATCCCCCTGAATTCCTTCCCGCGCGGTGTGTCCACCAGCTCCAACCGCCACGGCTTGCGTCCAGCCAGTTTAGCAAGCTGTCTCCTCAGCTTTTCCACCTCCATCTTATCGTTGATCTTCAACGCCTTCAGCTCTTCCGCACTCATCATCTTCTCCGGGCGGCCCGCGCCCTCCGACTCGGCCACGATGCCTAGAAGCGTCTCCTTGCCACCGCCCACCACGACCGACTTCTCGATCACGAAACCGGGCTTGCCGACGAGCTGCTGCGCACCCACAACGATGCCGCCGATGGTCGGCAGCGGCTTGCTTGTCTGTTGTTGCTGGGTGGGATCGCCTTCCGCGGCGGCGTCTGGGTTCTTGAGAGCGTCGGGGAGGTCAATGTCGGTTTCGGCGGAGGCTTCTTCGGTGGGGATAATGTGCATGGGATTGGACTTGCGGCGGCGAGGGGTGATGGATGGTACAGCGGCGTCGCCGGATGAGAGAATAGGTGCGCAAGAAACGGAGTGTGCGCGGTTCTCCTGCGGTGGGAGGAAGGCGACGTCATTACACAGGCGCGGAGTGTAGATGACCATGAGGTAGGAACAAGTCGCAACCTCCTTGATCATGCCGATGCGGTCCGGAGTATTGGGGTGGCAGTGGAACTGTTTCAACCGTCAGCTTCCAAAGTCTTTACCTTTTTACCTGGAATGAAGCTTCGTACCTGAACCTCAATCTTCCGCTGCTTTCCCGTCAAGTCGCACGTCGTGCCACCCGTCAACTTCTGCACGAGGTACCTCGTTTCGCCCTTCGTTTCCAGCCTTGCTATGCCCGTCTCCTCCCTCTCTTTTCCTCCTACCGGCATGCCTTCATCATCCACATCCGCACCACTAGCACCATCCTCGCCCTCCTTCCCGCCCTCCTCGCCTTTCTTCCCCTTCTCGTTCTCCTTTGGGAAGGTACCAAGAATGAAGCTACTGACGGTCTCATCCTCGACGGGCGGGTAAATGGGCACGCCGCGGCTGGGCGGCAGCTGGTGGAATTGCTTGACGCTATCGTTGTAGCAAAAACTGTAGCTCCACCACCCACTCAAGAAGTAAATGCAATTGCCCTGCATGCCCTTCAGCAGCTCCCACCCGCGGTCGCTCGCGCGCGCCAGCTCTTTCTCCTCGTCAGCTTCGGATGCCGTGCCATTGGTCGAAGAGGCGTCGTTCGTCGCGCTCGTGTCGACGAGAGGTATGCGGCAGAGGTACGGCTGCGAGTGCAGCGTCATGCGCTCGTACACGGCGGCGAGCTCGTCGTCATCGTCGTCGTTGTCACCACCATGGGGGTTGTTGGGGTCTTTTGCCGCGAAAGGGTTGGGCTGTGGTGGCGCACTGTCGCCGCGGAAGAGCTTGTCCCCGTTGGTGTTGTCGGCGTCGGCGTCGCCTTCTCGCTGGTGGTGAGAGAGCTCGACGGTGGCTTGCGCGGCGGCGTCGGCGATGGGCTGCTGCTTGGACGGCGAGGCGGCGTGCAGCGACCGGGCGTGGTCTTCGGATATGGCTGCGTCGGTGAAAACGACTTGGTACTGTTCATTCAAGACCCGGCGTCAGTGGTCGGTCGTGGTGTGCAGCTGCGGTGGGAGAGCTGCGGTTGATGCCAGCTTGCGCACGACAACAACGCGGACGAAGCCAAAACACACCTGCGGAAATGCGAGCAGGTCGTCCAGCACGCTGAACGATCCCTGACTCGCCAGCACGAGCTGGACAATTGCGGGCAGGGCCCAAAAGTGCCTGGTCATCGCGGCGGTGAAGACAGGCGGCGCATCGGTGGTGTACTGCGGTGCGGAGGAGAGGCGGAGGTGTCTTGCGGAGGGACAGCTCGCCTCTAGGTTCCGCCTTCCGCCCGCGCGTCTTTGATGCGTCCGCCCGATAAATCCGTGTCCAAACTACTCACTGCACTGCAAAAAAATCATTGAAAACCCCGATCATGGTAAGAATCTTCGCTATGCTAATTTCTACGGCTTTCCTGAGCCTTGCATCCCATATCTTCGTGGTACATTACAATGCCAAGTCTGGCAGTCATCCAAATTCGTCTGCATTCGTCCCCTCATGGTATCCAACTTAGAATAAAACAATTAACCAATATAAAAGGATCCAAGAAAAAAAAAGCAGTTGTGTCAAATCTAACGCTCTAGGCGTTCTCCCAGTTCCTCCATTTACATCCACAACCACCGGTGCCACCATCAATGCCACCCGGTCCACCCTCGGCCAGCGTGACGTTGACGTTACCAAAGGGTCCCGACGCAGGGTTCACCAGAGTCCCGCTAAAGTCGCGGTTCTCCAGCTGCAGCTTGGCCGAATCGTCAATGATACGGCCATCGTCGTCCATGCCGTAGCAGTAGATCATCTTCTCCGTGATGTTGCCGCCGTGTCTATCCAGCGTGATGGTGACGGGATACGGGAAAGATCCCGGTCGGTCGAAGTTGACGGCACTAGAAGCGGTCGAAGAAGAACCAGAGCTCGTTGAAGTGGGCAGAAGCGCCTTGCTGTCTTCCGAGTTCGTCCAAATCTGAACGAGGTACCGCGTTTGCCTCCACGTGCACCGCACCTTAGCTGCATCCTTGGTTGACCCTCCATCCCGGTCCGCTTGGATCTCGCCCGTGTCCGTACTGTTGACGGCGATGTTGTTCTTGAGGAAGATCGATCGGTCAAAGTAGTTGTAGAATCCGTAGTGTTCAGTTGGTGTACCGCGATTGTACAGCTTCAAAGGCTGATTCGCTGGGAAGAACAGAAGATTCGCAGCCGCAGCAGTGCCGTCTGATGCAACGTCGGGATCAGGAATGATATCCGCGATGCTTCCATTAGTCGAGCTCTGCCTCTTGGCCAAACGCTTCGATGAGACATGCTCGCCGTTCAAGAAAGAAATGAAGAACGGAGTATCTTCACCTGCAAAAGGCGATGAGTTCCCGTCCGTCGTATTTCCGAGGAACGCTTGATCTTCTCGGCTCGGAGCCGAAGGAGAAGGGGTGGGCTCGTCCCGGGTCCGGAGGAAGTTGAGCCACCTCCTCTGCTGAATCGATCGCTTGACCTTGGTCGGCTGCAGTGCCGTCGTGTTGGAGATGGTGCCGTTGACGAACTTGATTTGGAATTTGAAGTTTGGCTGGTTGGGTTCGTTCGGCTCTAGCTCCTGTTGCTGTTCTTTAGGCACCGCACAGCTCCACATCGTTTCCGGGGACACGCATCCGCTCTCTTCATAGTTGTTGTCAGGCTCAGCAATTGTTGCGACGCCTGTTGGGATGGGAGGGAATCCAGTCAAGTTCAGCCACACCGAAGGAGTGTCAGGGACATTGGTTGCTGAGGGGCTACCGTCAGGCGAGGATGTTGAAGAGCCACCGGTGCTGGAAGTGCCACCATCGCTACTGTGTCTCCTAGGTAGCAGGGTTCCGAGGAGAGCGGCCATGATAATTAGGAGAATTAGGAAGAAGATGCAACAGCACCAGCAGCAGCATCTCCTCTTCTTCTTTTTCTTCACTGTAGGGTCATTGGGGTCCTGCTTGGCGTGATTCCGCTTAGGAAAAAGGTGCCAATAACCGCCAGCACCCTTCCTGCGCGGTGCCTTGGGTGCTTTGGGTGCTTTTTGCGCCTTCTCAGTGTAGTGAGGGCTTCCAGGAAACGGCCTCCGCGTTCCACCTCTTTCAAGTGGTCCGTTGGGGCTTCCATAGCTGGGCGGGTCCTGCGTGAAGTAGTTATTTTGCTGGTGATGGTGGTGGTGTACCTGCGTCGGCGGCGGCGGAAAGTAGGGAGCCTCTGCCGGAGCAGGTGGGTTGGAGTAAGGAGCAGGCGCCTGTTCACGCTGATTCGAATAGGGTGCATCGGCCGCCCGATGATTGGAGTAGAGGAATCCGGGTGCGGTGCGCTGATTTGACTGGGGGACCTCTGATGAAGTACGCCGGCTCGAAATGGGAACATCTGCCGAAGTACGCCGACTGGAAGGAATTACACCTGCAGGCGCAGGCATTGAGATGTCATGCGGCCTAGAGGACCGGCGGGTCGAAGTCGACCGCCGAGGAGTAGCTGCAGCTGCAGCCGCCTGCGGCTCAGCTGGTGCATCTTCAACATAGGCGTTCATGCTGCGAGGCGTGCAGGTAGGATCGTGAGGTTCGTGCACGGCACGAGCTGACAGTACGGTGCCCAGCGATGCTACTGCAACAACAGGGGTCGTGTCTGTACTACGAAGAGTGTCGCTTCGCACAAAGTCCCGGTCCCGATGGAAAGGCACGCCGTTGAAATGATAGTGGTTGGAGAGATGAAAGACATTGTTGCTGTTATTGTGGCTGGGTGGCGCGGGGTTGGTGAGAGAATCCGTTTTAGCCTCAAATCCTGGTCCGAGAGCGACCGGGATTTCCCTGTCGCTGGCGCTGATCGCGCTTTGGGCACCCTCGGGTTGATAAGACCTATCTAGAGATTCGCGTGATGGAACCGTCGAAATTCCCAGGTCGTCGTGCGTCCTCACTGGCGAATCGTCCGACGAAGAATGCTCCCAGCTCGCTGAGCTAAATGCCGTCGTAGATGACTGTGGAGTCTGAGCTGCCCTTGATCTCGCAGAAAAATTGCGGCGTAGATCTGGCGAACGAGAGAAACGCGATAGGAGCATGGGCACCATTGGAGTGCTCGCGTCGCTAGGCGTGTTAGGTGCGAACCGGAACCGAGAAGGGGTAAATTCGAATGGAGTAGTGATTATGTTCCACCATCCTCTAGAACGATGCGGCGTCGGCGGAATGTTCGTGTCAATGTACAGTCCCGTAGGACCCCTCAGAGTCCCTGCTGATTGAGGCGTCTGGTCCTCTTCGAAAAGAGTGGCGTCGGAAGTTACTCGTGGCTTTTTGGTGTTCGCAATTTCCTGCGCTTTCGAAGAGGGGGCTGGTTGGGGCGGAGCAGGTTCAGATGGAGTCTCCGAGACCACAAACCCATTCGCAGTGCTGATCCCTCCGGGGCTGTTGTCATTCCTAGTCTCGAAGTTCACCGGGATAGCTGGAACAGGAGGGATGTGTTCTCGACTGGGGTTATACATCGTATATGCGTTCGTTGCCCGGGAGTAGACGCTTGATGCAGGACGAGGCCTGTTGTCCGCGGGGAATAGCCAGCCAGCCTTCTCTCTTGCAGGAGTGACGATGATAGTCGGGGTCTCAGCCGAAGCAGGGCTGTTGGATCTTTGATAATGAACGGAGTGGACTTCTAAATTGTTGCCTGAATGTGCAGATTGAGGAGTTTCGTAGTCAGAAACCTGCTCTGGTGATACCGTCAGACCAACGGTGATGGGACGATCAGATGGAGACACATCGAGCGGGCTCATGCGGGGTGGTTGGGTTATTTCTGGTGTCTCAGGTACTGAGATCTGAGCCACTGGAGGATCAGGGGGAGGACCCGGAACAAATGGAACCATCACCGGCTTTGTCTCTGGTTTGACTTCTGGGGCATTTCTGCGCATCGTCTTTGACTTGAATCGGAAGCTGTCGTCCGCCGGGAAGGACGCCTTCTCTTGCAATTCGTACGTTGGAGCCAACTTGTCAAGGCTTTCTTTCCTGTCATCGGATCTCAACTTACGTATCGAAGCCGACTTTGCCAGTCCCAGCCACTTGAACTTGCTCGGAGCCTTCTCCTCTTCAGGTGACACCATTCCAGGCTTCCCTGTGGCGAATAGTCCTCCTACAGCAGCGGGAAAAACTTGACGCGGCGCAGGCCCACGATGACGAGAATAGTTGGTATCCACAGCGATAGCTGGCCTCATCGTTTGGCCAAACGGCTTGTTCCTTCTCTTGGATCTTGACTTGTTGAGATGCGACGACAACCTCTTCTGCTTGGCGAAGGCGTTCTGTGCAGCAACCCGCGATGCATCGTATGCCCAGTTCTGGGAAGGCTGGTAGCCTCCCACAACGCCTTGAGTCTCCATCACGCCGCCCGTCTGAGGAGTTTCGTAAGGGGGAGGGGCTCTGAAGTTCCCGGATTGCACTAGCCAACTGTCCAGACCCGCTGGCGGCTGTGCTGGCGATCGAAAGTCCGCGGCACCAGGGAAACGCGTCACCCTTTGGATCTTGGAATCTTCGACAAGGTCCGGGGCTGTGTAAGTTGTTCCTGGATTGAGCGTCGCCATACTGGCTGCCGATAATTCGAGGTGGTTCGCGAACGTCTACCTCGGGGGCTTCGTCAGGAGGGTTTGAGTCGGGTGTCAGACAGAACGTCGAGTCTGCGACAAGGGGAGGGTAACGGGATTATGAGTGGTCGAACGAAAACATGGTCGCAGAAAAATCGGTTGCTTTTGTGAGCCCGAAACACTGTAGGCTTCTATTGTTGTCTAAAACGCGGGGGCGATGACAATAGCAAGGCAGCAGCGCGGAGTACGCGATGAACAAGCGAGAGAAACAGAGGCAGAAAAACTTTTGAGAATGAATAGAGAAACAGAGGAAGCAGAGAAGAAGAAGAAGAAGAAGACGGAAAAAGCACGCGATTCGAAGCTGTCGGGCGGGCAAAAGCAAATGTACATTGGTGCAACGGCCTAACGCTCAAACAAGCGCACATCCTGATTGCAGGCGCCGCAAAGCAGGTACTGTACAGCGCGAGCAGCAAGCGCCATTGGTGGAGCGGTACGAACGATCATCTCGCCAGCTTGGTGGGCAGGACTGGCGGGAGGTTCGGTGAGGTTTCGCAGTTTGGTTGGCTCTCGAAGCGCCCTGGCGAGAATGCCGGCGTGGATCAGGCCGTCCAAAGCAGCGACCATACCCACTCCAGCCTAGCCCACCCCAGGCGCCAGCAAAGGCCGCCCTCTCCCGCCGTGCACGACGAGCCACTCGATGCAGCCCCAAGAGCCTCACCAGGCGCTAACCTGCTATCATTAGCAGCGAGCCGTCCAACTTCATACACATGGGAGGCATCTTCCGCCGTCCGCGTCGTCGGCCTCGTCATCCTGCGCGAGCCATGCGGCCGTTGAACGGACAGCAGCACGCCAGTTGCGAGCTTCATCGTGGTCGCGCTGGCAAATGCGTCGTTGCCAGCTGGTCGCGCGTCCTGGAGCGTCGCGCGTCGCGGGTTCACCGTCAGCGCCAGTAGAGAGTCTCGCCATGGTCCGCCGTCGATCGCGCGAGACGAGCTCCAGTGCGCTCGTGTCGGCGGCGATTTGCGGGGAGGATCGAGGATTGCGGGCCGTCATCACGAGGCATGGTCGTGATCGTCTCTGGCAGCTGCCGCTTGGAGCAGTGTAGACCAAAGAAGCGAAAAGAAGATGGAGGTTGCTCGTCGAAAGGAGAAGCTGCGCGGGCGGTGTGCCGCTTCATCTCGCCTTATCTTCGGCGAGCCGACACCCTCTGCAGCGCGCCCGTGGTGCTGACTGTGACCGCCGTGCGCGACGTGTCTTCAATTTTGCTCGTACTGCTGATCCATCACGCAAGGGCTTCGCGAGCGCAGCCGAGGTGCCATCGCGCGGTGGTGAGCGGTGATACGAGGGCGGCGAGGCATGCGGCCGGGCGATCCAATTCTGCCGTGAAGAATAATCAGCTCCGCCGATGCTGGAGGGGAGCTGCCAAGCAGCTCCTAATCTCCGCCCACGGCCGTTGGCCTTTAGACTCGAGGCCTCGATCCCGTCAAGAGATCGTCCTGCGTGCTCCAAACCACTGCACTGCACCTGCCCGCTCCCGCAAGACTTGGGTCGCCCTGGCATCTGACATCGCGCCCTCGCAGCCGCATGCCCGCCTCGCTCCTCCGCCAACATCCCTGTCCTTGCGACTGTGACCCTGAGCTACTGCGCGCACTACAGCAACCGCCGCGATCGTATTGCACATCTGTCCACCGCGAGCCCAGGTCGCATCATCCAAGCCCGACCAATTGCGCCCCTCTGCCTCAGCCAGCTTTCGAGCCCGCCAGATAGCGCGCCGACCTTATTCTAGCCCCGCCGCCGAGCGAACCCTCCCTTCGTACATTTAGCCCTATATCTCTGGAATAAAACCGCCTGCGTGCGGCACCAGTCGCCAATCTGGCTTCCCCAACTTCCACCACCACCCTCCCGTCCGGCCACCGGCGACGGCGCTCGTCTGCTGGCCCTCCGAATCTGCAAATAGACGCAACCCAGCAGCACCGTGACGCACGACAGGGTGCCACCTCCGGCCTCCCCGCTCGCTCCGGCTTTGGCCAACCGCTCCCCGCCATTCCCGGCACCCCGGTCGAAAGCTCGCAGGGCCTGCTGCCGACGCCGACCACCCAGACTTCCATGTCGCTGTCGCGCTCGCCGTCGCCTCAGCCAGGCGGCGGCTGGGTGAGCCCCGGGCTGACCACGCCCTCGCCCTACAGTCCCCACGGCAGCGGCAGCGTCAGTCCGCGCGTCGACGGCAGCTACACAACAACCAACGGAAGCCACAATGTTACTTGGGGATCGGCGCAAGCCAGGAGCGACCAGGTGCGCGGCTACAACTCGCGCTTCAATCCTCGCGGCGGCGGCTTCTTCTCGAGCCACCTGCGCAGGTTATCTCAGGGTCTTCCGTTTGCGCATACCCCCAGCGGCGCGTACGCCGAGAAGGAGAAGCTTGAGCGCAACAAGTGGGCGCCGCGGAGGACAGGCACACTGAGCGCCATCCCCTCGTGGATCGCTGGAAGGCTGCGCTTCATGAAGTTCCGCTTCGCCTTGGTTTTGGTCGTCGTGCTCTTATTCGCGCTCACCTACTTGCCTCGTAAGAATTCCCAGCTCTTCCAACACAATCTGCCAGGTTCTAACTCAGCCACAGCCTTCGACAAGATCTACAATCATGCGCTCGGCGGAGGAAGTAAATACGTGATAATACTGGCTGCGAACGTGGGCGGTGGTGTCATGGAATGGAAAGGGCCACGCGAATGGGCTATCGAACGCGATAGCGTGAAGAACAAGAAGAGATACGCGCGTAGGTGGGGATACGAGCTGGAGATCGTCGATATGAGCACCAAGAAGCGTTATGCGCATGAGTGGCGCGAAAGCTGGGAGAAGGTTGACACCATCCGAAACGCCATGCGCAAGTATCCCAAGGCAGAATGGTGAGAGCTTATTCCAAGGAGAACTGGTTGACGGAGGAGGATTCTTATGTGCTGACTGTATTTTGCAGGTTCTGGTGGCTCGATCTCAACACCTTCATCATGGAGCCCTCGTATTCACTGCAACAGCACATCTTCGCCGATCTGCAAGAGAGCACCTACCGCGACATCAACACATACAACCCTCTCAACATTTCGCACCCGTTCACAGAGGAGTGGCTGGACCCTCTCTCACTCTCCGTCGACGGTGACGGTAATCCTGGATCCATCAATCTTATTGTGCCGCAAGATTGCGGTGGCTTCAACCTCGGCTCCTTCTTCGTCCGCCGTAGCGCATGGACTGATCGACTCATGGATCTTTGGTGGGACCCGGTACACTACGAACAAAAACATATGCAGTGGGAGCATAAAGAGCAGGATGCGCTGGAATATCTGTACGAGAATCAGCCCTGGGTGCGGTCTAACATGGCTTTCATCCACCAACGCAAAGTCAACGCCTTTCCACCAGGCGCTTGCTCTGACAATGGCCTCGACCCTCGCATTCATTATAGCGAGCAAGATCGCGACTTTCTCGTCAATATGGCCGGCTGCGAGTGGGGCCGCGATTGCTGGGCAGAAATGTTCTCTTACCGCGAGCTGAGCAAGCGTCTCAATGCCGGCTGGTGGGATGGTGTCAAGGCTTGGATGACAGGAGAGGTTGGCCGATTCCGCCGTGGTAAAGACACCGATCCTGCGGATCAGATGGTGCTACAGCAACAGCTGGAGCAACAACTGGAGCAAGAGGAGGCGGAAAGAGCGAAGCAATACGAGCCAGGAGCAGAGAAGCAGCAGAAGCAGCAGCAGCAGCAGCATGACCGAAATGAGAAGAATGAACATGCGTAGACGGCTTGGCGCATTGTCTTGGCTTTCCTTACTTGGGCATGTTGGATGAGGCACCTTTTTTCTTCCCTCATTGGACAATTTTCTGCCCGTTGGTTCTTTTTTTTTTTGGCTTTCTTAGCGATTTTGCTCCCTTCATCTTGCATACTGCTCACGTTGGGTTTTTTAGTTCTCTTTTTTTCCCCCGTCACGCATTGTTTTGCTTTCGCGCTATTACACGATCGTAAACTCTTTGCTGGACGATACGTCGTCCATGCCAAGAATTGGACGTACTACTCTTCTCTTCTCATGCCATGGAACATATCAGGAATTGGCTGAGACGGACCGAGGGCGACTCGGGGCTCACCAATGCCTGGGATCCTGTCCTGGCCTTACCCTTGTACTACTTTATTTTTTTTCTTTTGATTTCCTAATTTTCTTGATTTCGTCTCTTTTCTTCTTTGACATCACGAGATACCTTGCTGCCTGCTTTTCATTCGACTGCTCCTTCCATTGTATGCAAGAGCATCAGGCTTTGGGTGAGTATTGGATTCGTTATAGGAGGAAGATATCCGGGAACAAGATTAGGTGGAAGTAAGGGTGAGAGGATGGCATGTGACTGGCCTATGGCAAACAACAACTCTGTATGAAAGCGACGATAGAGAACGCAATCACCGAGGAATATAGAAGATGGAACACATCAACATTTGTCACAAAAACAGTGCGATCACCGAAAACATGCGGAACGCTCTTCTTTTCTTTTGTTCATACCAAAGTGTCATGTGTGGTGACAAAGATAGGATGGCAGTGACCGGAGTGAATGACGCTATACGCTTCGCACAGGGATATGGTCCCAGGTATGAGTGTCCGACTTAGATAAATACATCCAGTTATTACAGACCGAGACCTGCGTGAGCAAGGGTCTGTATTTCCGGTGAGATTCGGAAAAGTTATATTGTATCTTCCCTACTCTTTCTTCTCCATTTCACTTCTCCGATTTCCTTGACCTTGCTACTTATGGCGAAGTGATGGTGCTTCCGACGGTGATCTTGCTGCGCCGAGAAGAACCGACGACGACGATGACGACACACGCGCCGATGCCAAGACTAAAGGATGGGCATCAACCGGCACCGGATACTAAAAATCGAATGACGTAGGCCCTTGCGGCCGGACCGGAGGTTTCAGTGCTCGATTATCTTATTGCCAAGCATATTTTACTGCTGATCCCTCTATGATTATCTCCGTGGCGAGTTGAAGATCATTATGCTGCTGAGAGCCTTGAATTTTGATAGTTTCATGGGAGTAACAAGAGATGCAGAATCGTCCGCAACCGCCGGCGGCATCTATCTGAAAATAAGAAGCCGACGAGTGGTGATGGTGACGGTGGTGGTAGTAAGCAAAAAAGGAGTCAGAGGTGGAAAGGGGAACTGCGACCACCAAGGGTCTGCGGAACACCGGTTTTTTCTTTTCGTTCGAATCATAGATAGCCCACAACACATTTGCCAGGGGGGACGGAGGTAAACAAAACAAGAATATACAGTAGAAGTTAAGGTATAAACGATCTTCCTTCTCTCTCTCCTTTTCTTTCTCCATCAAGAGAACGGAATTAAAGATTGAGCGTGTGAAAGGAAGAAATGAACGAGACATAAGTTTCCAAACAAATACGACTTGCTCAAGATTCACATAATACCCTCCACAGAAGGATAGATATGGAATCGAGAGCGGCTGGCCACCGGCCATGAATCCCCCTTTCGCTGTACAGGATCATTTATACACGCGCGCGTCTTTACACATTCTTACAAGATGGCGAGCATCCAGCCGGCAATAGCCAGGACAGCACCGCTGATGGCACCAGTGCTCACGACAGCGCCGGGCATGGCAGCACCGGTGCTGGAGGCGGCAGCGCTGCTCGAGCCAGAGCTGCTGCTGGAGGAAGAGGAAGAAGAGTCGCTGGACGAGGACGAGGACGAGGAGTCGCTCGTGGCGGAGGCGGACGAGGAGGAGTCGCTGCTGCTCTTGGTGCCAGTCTTGGTCGCCATGGTGGTGCTCTCGGCAGCGCTGCTGTCCGAGGCGTTGTGCGTCGCGGACGCGGCGCCCGTCGAGACGGCGCCCGTGGCAGCAGTGCCCGTGGCACCAGTGCCGGTGGCAGCCGCTGTGGACTCGGCGGCGGTGCCGGCGGCGGTCGACGAGCCGGCCGGGGCGACGGTGTGCGAGTGCGCAGCGGCGGGAGTACCGAGCGGGGCGTTGGTCGCCGGGGTGTTGCCCGTGTAGGTGTAGCTGTAGCCGTCGGGCATCGTGTCCGAAAGGAAGGCGTCGGCATCGTCGTCGTAGCTGGACGAGGAGGAGCTACCGCTGGAGCCGGATGAGGAGGAGCCCGAGGAGTCCTCGAAGGAGCCGTCGCTGGTGACGCCTTCGCCGACCGAGGCGGACGTGGCAGCCGTGGCAGCCGTGGCAGCCGCGGTAGCCGACGAGACGCGGTCGTAGCTGTAGGCGTAGCCCTCGGGCATGGTGTCGGCGGCGAAGTTGTCCGAGCTCTGGGCCACGACACCCGAGGCCAGGAGGGCCGCGGAGGCGGACAGGATGAAGGCGGTGGAACGCATGGTTATTTGCTGGGCAGAAAGGAGATAGTCTTCGGTGGTGTTTCGTTCAAATGAGATTCTCCCGTTTGTCGAACCTGGCGAGGTGGGGAGAATGGATTGCTTTGTTTTCGTATAGCGTTTCCAGGAACCTGAGCGGTATGGGTCGGCGGTCCAGACGAAAGGAGCGATTCCAACGAAGGGCAAATGTGGGTTAGGTAGAGACCGTGGTGGAGACCAGCAGCACTGGATACTCAAAGGGACTGAAATTGGATAACCGGGGATCCAGGGGAGCGAGCGTAGAACAGAGGCAGGTGCAAAGAGAAAAGGGAAGAGAAGCTCGGCGAGAAAGAGCGGGTAATGTTTTTAAAAGAGAAACAGCGGAGAGTGGGCTGGGCAGCGTAATGAGGTCTGGGGATTAAGGCTGATGCCTCGGGCCACGCAGAGGCAGGGGTGCCGCCCATGCTGAAACACGCTGGTGGACGTCCGATTGGCTGCGCCGTCCGTTTACCGGCTGCTTGGCGGCCACCCTTCCCGTTGTTTCAGCCCTCACCGCAGGGGGCAACGGGCGGGGCGGGGTGTGGCGATGCGAAATTGTGAGTAGGGGGATAGGCGTGCTGATGACCACTGCAAAATGACGCCCCGAGAAAGAATCGTGGCACAGGCGGTGCCTTGACGGCGCTGCCTTGACGGCGCTGGTGATGTGCCGTCCTTGTGGCTGCGACACCGGCTGGTCTCGTCGACTTGCTGTTGATTTGGGCCCGAAGGTTTCCAGGCAAGCTGCACGTAAGCCCTCCAATCTGCATTGCCGTCCAACCCGCATCCTTGTTGCTGCCAAGCGCCCTTCCCGAGACAGGAAGTTAAAGCCACACCTCCCTAGACATTCTGCCTTGATTCGCCCGTTGCTCGCGCCACACACATAAGAGCTGAACACTAATTGGTCGTGTCTTTGGTATCATTCATTACTCTAAGATATCCCCATGTAACCCGTTAAAAATGGCACCTGGCCCCCGCGCTGCTTTTTGGTTTCAAAATCATCACAACCCATCCATGCTTAGATCTCCAGCTTCTCGTTCTCGCTCTCGGAGCTATTTGCTCCTTGTATCCTCGGGCTGGCCGCCTTCTGCTGCTTCTCGAGCGTCGAGATCTGGGGCGTCGGCATCGGTGTCGACCGCGCCGTTCGCGTGAAGTAGGAAGAGATGTCCTCGCCAAAGTCGTCATCGCCGAGGTCGTATCCGCCGCCTTTGGCCTCCTCCTCAAACTTGCGCTGCTGCCACTCCTCCCAGTCGCCGCGCATCTCCTCGACGCGCTGCTTGTAGTCGGCATCGGCGTTGTAGTGCTTGCCGACGCCGCGGATGCGCTCCCACACAGACAGGTGCTTGGGGTGGATGGCGATTCCGTGGTAGTCTTGCTCGCGACCGGCGCGAATGTACGTCCACCGCCTTTCTTGCTCCTTGAGATCCAGACCGGTCGTGTCGGGCAGGAAGAGCCAGGTCAGGAGCGCACCGGCCAGGCCGAACCACGGAACCACATAGAACTTGGTCTGAGTGTCGATATAGTTGTACAGCACCGCTGCGAGCAGTGCGCCCAGCTTACCCATCGCCGCAGAGAAGCCGTGTGCCGTAGCACGGATGGGTGTGGGGAACACTTCGGCCGCAACCAGGAACGTCACCGAGTTCGGGCCGAATTGGTTGAAAAAAGAAGACAGAAAATACATGGCCTGGAACTCGTGGATGTGCTCCGGAGACGTGTAGTACTCGTAGTTGAAAGCGGGGACCACGAACAAGATGAAGTCGAGCATGAAGCCAACGATCATCATCCACTTGCGGCCGTCTGCGTTTGAATTAGCGAGCCGTCAATTAGACCTCGGGAGGGTGCACTTACAAAGTTTGTTGTCAATGAAGAAGGAGGCTGCGTAGTATCCGACAAGTGAGACGGCCACGTTGATCAGGTTGTACTCCCAGGTAACCATGACGTCCTTGCTCGTGGTGATGACCTTGATGAACTGACTCTGGAACAGCTTGTTGCCGTAGAAGAAGACGTCGTTGGCGAACCACGCACCGGCGGTCGCAATCAGGCGAGGGCCGAAATAGGTGAAGGTAAGCTTGAGCGACTCGGTGTCGTAGCCGGTGACATGTTGCTTCTTCTTCTGCATGGCGAGCTGCTTGCCCGCCGACTTCATCTTGTAGGCACGGTGGAAGACCAGCCACAGCGTGCCGACGGCCGGGATGAAGAAGGAAACACGGTAGGTCCACTGCGCATCGGATTTGGCGTATGGCGGGCCACTGTAGCCGTGGGTGATGCGGAGGAGCACCATGAGAATGACGACGTTGACGAACTGGCCCCAGCCCTGCATCAGAAAGGCGCTGGTGACCTTGCGACCACGGTGCAGACGATCCTCCTTAGTGGAAACCTTGCCAGAGCCGACAGCGTTCTCCATGCCGGAGGTGGCAGTCATGGGGTACTCTCCGCCGACGCCAATGCCGTAGAAGAAAAGCGCCCAGACGTAGCAGATGATCCAGCCGTTCTGAGTGAGACCCCAGGCAGCGGTCAGCATGACAAGACCGACGAACATGATGATGGCGTCTTGGATCAGGCCCCAGCGGCGGCCGAGCCAGTCGCCGATGATACCGACGAGGATCTGACCGACGATGATACCGCAGATCTCCAGGTAGTCAATGGCTTGGGTCCAGGTCTTGTCGCAGATCTCATACGTCTTCCAGCACGTGCCGAAAGTATCTTCGAGCAGAGGTCTGACGTTGCCAATAGAGAAAAGCACATATCTGAAACAGGTTAGCTACAGCCAAGATGCTGGGCCAAGGAGGAATCCTACCCTTCCAAAAGGAGACCCATGCCAGGGATGATGCAATTCTTGAAGTAGTAGGACCAAAGGGTGAAGGTGCCCATGATCCATCCAATCGGAGCGAGGACGCCGCTGAACCGAGAGGCCGACGTCTTGAACATGGACCAGAATTCGCTCGTCTCCTTCTTGGCCTCGGCCTTGTCGACGCTGGACACGAATCTGAGGCGCTCCATGATGCCCATGTCGGCCCAGTACTTGCCGTCGGCGTTGAAGCTGTCGTCGGGCTTGAGGAGGAAGTCGAAGACTCCCTTCTCGTTGGGGTTCATCTCGTGGAAGTCGCGGGTGGCCACATGGTCGCCAGCCATGTTAGGCCCGTGTGGGGCAGCAATGCCATAGTCGCGCAGCGAACTCTCGGTGGCTGCCATTGTGACGGAGGGAAGAATGGATGACAGGTGTCGGAAGGAAGGAGAGGCAGCGGGGTATTGATAAAATACCCTTCCGGGAGCGGTGTCGCGTGAGCTCCTACTCGTAACGGCAGCACGCCCTCGAGGCGGCTTGGCAAGGGAAAAGTTTACGCAGCCGTGGCGGCGCCCCAGTCAACGTGGGCGGATGAGAGTGAGGCTAGCTGGGGGTTGCCGGGCCCGGGGCTGGGCACTTGGCTTTGCGGCGAAAGACGCGCGCTCGGGGTAAGTAAGTGATTGGCTGCGCGTAACCAGGCCCAGAGACGATCCGGGGCAGCGTCTGGGAGCCTCAGGCGGGACGGGTATCAACTGGTGGCAAGGGAAGGTTGTTGAGCGGAGAGTTTGGAGCAGAGGGGCGAGTTTAAAGGCAATTGCATCGAGGCGTTCGCAGGCCACCTACCGGGCGGCTTGGAATTTTTCTGGCGGGAGCTTGTCAAGCAGCCGAGCCCAAGGGAAGGCGCGGTGGAGCTTGACATTTTCGGTGGATCTGATCGCCGTAGGCGATGCTGGGCTTCGCCTTGGGCGATGGCCGGAATGCAGCCAATCACAGGCCGTAGCCGAACACATGGGCAGTCGCTGAGGCTCGACTGGTTGCGGACTTGGCCGGGCCCCAGCACGGGCTCCCTCGCCTCCGCGCCACGCTGCACACCACACGACGTTGCTGATGCAGCTCCTGCCCATCGACATCACCGAGAGATCTCAGCAGCCCTGCGTCCAAATGAACCGCCTGCCACTCAGCGGCCCCCGACTCCCCACGCCCCAAGAGATGCGCTCCGTGCGCTTTGCACGACCCGCCCCCATGGTGTTCTCTGCGTTACACTTCCACTCATGCTACTGCATCGGACGCGCACGCGCATAACCTGGGGTCCGCACTGAGCTGTGCCGCACGTGTCTCGGCTCCCGAGCCTGCAGACAATCGTGGGTGGTGAGGCGAAATAAGGGTCAATCCAGGACTCGCAATACAGAACGTGGTTTCCCGCGGACAAGGCCACGGCCCTGTCCCGGAGCCATGGCTGTTATTCCCCGTCTGCCGTGTGCATTGATATCGAATGTTGAGAGCGGCGTCGTAATTGCCGGAAGCCCGCCTTAACCGCCGCTGTTAGAACTGGCCACTGCGAGGGCGCGAGCAGCCCACGTGTTCGGTCGAGACGTATCGGGACCTGCTCTCAACACTCTTGAACTACCATCCATCAGTTCAGGAGCTGACGTTCTCTGTTTGCCAAGCCGGTCTGCAGTCGTGATGATCTGCTGCAGCTGAATCGGAAGCCCGCGAGATTGGGACCCCAAGACTGCGCCCAGCACGATTAAGCTGTTGGACCCATGACGCCGAAGTGCTTGCATGCAAGCCATCTCCTTGGCTTAGAAAGTGGCGCTGCTAAGATGACGCCCAGCACGGGAAGCGTTTCTTGGGATGTCGTGTCGGACATGTAGCCGTCGCCCCATGCGCCTCTCACATCACTTGGTGATTCGGTGCACCCATGTCGACGTAGGAAAAGGTTTCCAATGCAACATTGGGTCACAAGAGCTTGCGCGCTCAGGCCATGTGTTTCTTCTGCTGCTGACGTAGTGTGTCGCATTGCGTAGGTCGACGATGTTGGTGTTACGGCCGCTGAGCTCGGGTTGGAAGAGGGTTTGGGGGCGAATCCCTGCGCCGTCAGTGAAACGTTACGCCGTTGGAGGTAGGTCCGGTTGTCGGGTCGGGCCTTGCAGCCTTGGGACGTTGGAGATCTTCATGTGGTTGAGCTAATGAGATTGCGGCCCTTGGTACCGGCCACACTTCCTGGCCTTCACTTGTATGGCTGGACTCGTCTATCTCGCCAAACAGCCCAAATCGCTTCAAAATTCGCTCGGGATGAATATACCACTGGAGACCCTCTGAAAGATCAATAGAAGGATTCGCCGTGCGAGGCGATGGAGGGGAACCTATTAAAGGAGTCATATGCGGACATTACGTCATATCAGGAGAGCGAAGTATAGTCATGAAGCAATCTATACTGTCGGGAAAGCGCAGTAGAAGGATAGCCTAACCTCCTTAGTTCCGAGAAATGACGACTCTTCAGATGCCATGTCACGATATGATGAGTCTTGGCAGGACTGCGAGCAACTCACGTGGCACGTGATAGCCGCAGATTCGAGAAGACATTGTTGTGGATGACTGGGGTCATCGGTATCTTCTCTCCAAATGTCTGTCGTTTATTAGGATGAGAGCCGTTGCGTGTACAGTATACCAAGCCTGCGCCGCCAGTTCCGCGCGTGTCGTGGAGGCCAGCTCGTGGAGGGGAACGAACTCTCCTGTAAGCGTAGTCTCATGAAGGGATCTCTTCATAGCGGGTTCATCGCTCTGCAGAAATGCTCAAAGAAGGCTTGCGAGTCGATAAGCTGCGGCAAAATAAACGTAGAGGTGAAGCAGGTGCGGAGGTTCTGAGTGTTAGTAATGACAAAGCCCACGCGCGGAAAACGTGACCGCGCGCAACCCTCTGACGCGACTTGGTCTGTGCTTTGACGCCCATAGGCTCTCCTCCATGCCGACTGCCTGCCCCCTCCACCTCTCGCCCGCCCTGCATTGTTCGCCACTGCGCGCACACCTCAGTATGTACTAGGCTCTGTGTAGCATGTTTCGGAACCCTCGCGAAAACGCATATCTCCCTCATTCTCAACGAGTCGCTCCGTCGGTCGGTCGTCGGCCTTCGCCACCACCGTCACGCTCTACCTCAACCTCCACTACAGGTACGGCAACCGATTCTCCTCGGTCCGCCGTAATGGCTACGAAAGCAATGCCTTCTCGCTCCTCGCGCCCTTCCTCGACCTCGAAGCCGAAGCAGACGAAGCTTGATTTTAGCAAAAGTGCCGGAAAGTCAGCTACCTCGAAACCGAAAGCCCAGCCGAATGCAAGTATCCTCAGTTTCTTCAAGAAGGCGGATGCTCCCCAGCATATGGAGCCTGGGTTGTTCCTCGAGAGCAAGAGCAAGAACGCGGGTATAGATAAAGAGAAGAGCAAGGACGATGTTGTTGGGTGGGGTGACGAAGAGCCTTTTGGCGAGGATGCTGCGGAGCCTTCACGGTTCAATGAGGATGGTGGTAGCATGAAGAAGAGAAGAGTTAGCACGGAGGTGGATGAGCCAAAGGCCCAGCGGTCGTCCCCGCCTTCTGGCCTCAATGGATCGTTTCCTGCCGCTAAACGCCCTTCTGGACCGTTCCTGGATGATTCCGACACCGAGGGGGAGGAAGAAATTACGCTGAAGAAGACATCTTCCCCATTTGAATCTAGCCGTGGTGAAGGGCGAAAGGAGAGTCTTCCAGCAGACGCGGATACTCCTCAGCCCATCAATGACGAGGTTGGTGAAGAACTTGATCATGAGCAACCAGGAGTCCCGCCACTAAAACGAGAACCTACCAGCTTTTTTGGAACAGAGGGATTTGATGAATTCGAAGGACTCGGGAATTTTGACGACTTCGAGGACGAAGAGGAGTTCGGAGACGAAGAGAGACGATGGATGCAGGAGCAAAGAAAGCTTGGGCTGGACGAAGTCGACCTCGAAACTGATTCTGGCAATCCGGAACCGGACTTTGCAGGCGGTGTGAAGCTGGAGCTCGGTGATGGAATGAACGATGCGACGCTCATCTCGGACGCGCCGACGTGCCCAATTTGCAACCTGAGTCTTGAAGGAGCCTCGGACCAAGATGCTTCAATACACGTGAACAACTGTCTGGACGGCAAACCGACTGCACTACCACCTCCCAAAGAACCGGCAGGCGGCGCAACCTCGACTGCAGTTGATGGCGCAAAACGTTTTCAGCGACCCGCCAGACCGGCAAAGCCTGGCCAGGCAAATCCTTTCCAACTAGTGGCGGCCGAAGGAAGTTCCTCTTCCGCCTTTACCAAGCTTATGTCTGGACATGCAGAAGATGCTGCTTGGGCGAGCGCTGCTGCTGCGGAAAACGCTTCCCGCGGCAAGCCGTCATACCAGCGTACCTGTCCCTTCTACAAAATACTTCCAGGTTTTTCCATATGTGTCGATGCATTTCGTTATGGCGCTGTTCAAGGCTGTGAGGCCTACTTTCTCAGTCACTTTCACAGCGACCACTATATTGGCCTCACTGCGAATTGGCGCCATGGCCCCATCTACTGCAGTCGTGTCACGGCGAACCTCGTCCGACAACAACTACGCGTAGATTCGAGGTTCGTCGTTGGCCTTGAATGGGAGACGGCTACCGAAGTTCCGGGAACAGGAGGCGTGATGGTCACAATGATACCAGCAAATCATTGTCCTGGCAGCTCGCTCTTCCTGTTCGAGAAACCGATTGGAAAAGGCAAGAACCCGAGAATGCAACGTGTGCTCCACTGTGGAGATTTTAGAGCGTGTCGGGCACACCTTGAGCACCCACTTCTCCGGCCTGATGTATTGGATGCTGTCTCTGGCAAGACGAGGCAACAGAAGCTCGATGTGTGCTACCTGGACACAACCTATCTCAACCCGAAATACGCATTTCCTAGCCAAGGAGAGGTCATTCAAGCCTGCGCCGATATGTGTGTAAGTCTGAATAAGATACGAGCGGATGAGACGGATGGCTGGGAGCAGATGAAGCGGGAACGAGCTGGGAAAGGTATGGCCAATTTTGTTCGGAAAGATTCGGACATTGTCAAGGAGGAAGACAACGAGGAAGACGTTGATGCAATGAAGCTTTCTAGAGGAACGAAGACTCGAGGAAAACTCCTAGTGGTCGTCGGAACGTACAGCATCGGCAAGGAGCGCATGTGTCTGGGCATCGCAAAGGCTATGGACAGCAAGATTTTTGCGCCACCAGCAAAGATGCGCATCTGCAAGGCACTTGAAGATGCGGAGCTGAACGAGCGTCTGACGCAAGACCCTCGCGAGGCTCAAGTGCACATGACCCCGCTGTTCGAGATCCGCGCCGATACGCTTGATGACTACCTCAAGGAGTACCGAGGGACGTTTGCGCGTGCAGTTGGCTTTCGTCCGACTGGTTGGAATTATCGCCCTCCAAACTCACGTTTCACGGAATCACCCCTCGTGCAAACGGTGCTGAGTTCGAGTAATTGGAGGAGCAATTTCAGCATGCGCGAGCTCGTGCCCCAGCGCGGCAGCACGTCGCGTGCCAGCTGCTTCGGCGTGCCATACAGCGAACACAGCAGCTTCAGAGAGTTAACGATGTTTTGTTGCGCGCTTAGGATCGACAAGATCATCCCGACGGTCAACGTAGGGAGTGCGAAGAGTCGAGAGCGGATGAAGGGCTGGTGCGAGAAATGGGCGCAAGAAAAGAAGAAGAATGGGCTATTCAAGCCCGCAGATGGAGAAAATTGGTGAGACTCATCTAAATAGAAGGCAAAAACCTTGTGAGACGCAATGAGAGCTCCCTTCCTTTTCCTTTCGGTTGGCTCGTCTTTATTTGTGGTATTGATTGATAACTATTAGCATTATACATCATCCTCTTGCAACGTTCTACTGTTGCGAAGATGAGATACTATACGACAAAAGTGTTTCCAGTGGATTGGTGATAGGACAGGTTGAAATTGCGCCAAACCTACAGAAAACTTGATGCTAAGCCAACTTCGTTGCAGGAAGTGACTGCAAGTAGGACTGTACCGCAGTGGAATTATCGAAGATGAACTGGTTTCAACGATGAAAACGCGATGTATTAATAGAGTTATAGCCGGCGCATTCGCATTCGGGCTCGGATTCGTAGCCGGATCTGCAGACTTTCTTGTAGGAAATAGCCGTGTAAGTAGGAAAAAACCGCTTTGGTTGGCTATGGCGAACAAGGCTGTATACTACTCTCACTTTTCATACGACTGTTTAGCTTGCGCTTTACAACGATTTGCTAGATAGCCCCTCACGTAGATATCTCCACGAGGCTTTCATTTGTTCTACTCTTTAGCAGCTATTGTTATGTCGTAGCACGCCAACTCGCTACTGTTTTGGCACGAAACTTATTCCGGTCGGTGGGATGGACTCACTATTTACGTACGGCGGATGGTTGACACACAGTCCGCTTCGTTCGGCACCACTATAAGTTCGGACTAGCGGGTCAATGGCAGCTCTTCTTAGCGTCGAGAGACATTCGATACTAAGCCTTTCATTGCGAAGTGGTACTACCGTGATATGTAGGGTTTGGTGCTCCTTACGAGCCACCCGATGGCATGTCGGAAGGGGAATCTGGCTTGGATCCGAGTTCGGCATGGTGGTGGTCCAGTTGACAGGGAAAAGCGGATGTCTCGGGGTCTAGTCTAAAGCTTGTGCTAGCTTCTCTCCTACAAGCGTCAAAGATGCGAGGGCTCGAATAGATGATGTAGAAGCATCCCTGCATAAGAGACGGTTCCTGTTGGATTCGTCAGCTCCTATTGAGCTTCGACCGTTGCCGGACGATGATTAAAGTGAAGTCGTCCGAAGCGGCCGAACTGAAGCGGTAGGTATTTGCGAAGCGGTGGAGAAGTAGATGGCAGGTAAAATGGCTCATTCCAGGGTCAGTCTTGCGATGCCGCGCGTAGGAAATGCCAAGCATGCCATGAGATTGACGACACAAAAGCCGCCAAGCAATGACGACAGCGATAGGTGTTAGTGTATCTGCTTTCTTTTTTCGACTGCATAAAGTAAGATGACGGGGCTATAGCATGTACGCTGCCGATACCGGTTGTAAAATTTGTCGAAATTTCTTGGCCCGGGCTCGCAGCCGATTGTAGCCAGCGATGCATGTATCTGGACGCCAATTGCCAGCATGCCTCGACGGTTTGCCACGGCGGTCGAAGGCATTGCCAAACGGTCGGCGCATGCAACGGAGTAACTAGGGCCAGGCCGGAGAAACACAGCTTGATGGCGGAGATAGCCGGGTTTAGGGATCTGCAGCTCGCTTGATGAGCGGCTTACCGTCGCGTAGCGTTGTACCTGACGTTTAAGCATGAATCGTCAACGAACGCACCACTGACAAGAGGCTCTCGGGGCACGCGACAAGGCCCCCTCGGCAAGCAGCACTGCCCATACCCGGAGGCTCCAGGCCAGGCCCTGGCGGCTCGCACCGCCTCTTTACCAGATTCACGGACAGCCAGGTGCACGTGTCGGTGAATTGGACACCAGAGCCGGAGCAACTACACCACGAAGCGACCAATAACCGACGCTGCTTTGAAGCCGGACTCCTCTACTCTTGACTATTGGGCGCACTTCTCTTGTCGCCTACTTTTCCCCGGGCCCGGGTACCAGGTCCTTCCGGATCCGTCGTCCAATACCTTAGCCCAGCTCTCAGGCATGCCGCTGGTCTGGCTCAGGAGAAGGCGAAGTAGAATGCGAAGCTGATGTGATCTCGCTTGCTTCCTTTCCGCCGACGTCCTCTTCGCCTTAATTGGAGATACGACTGCCAAGAGGATGCGGTTTGGATGTGCCAGCCGAGGCGACTGGGGCTTACGAAATTGGGCCAGCTCCAGCCGTTCCGATAGGAGGTGATTTCTAAGAACGATGCGTCCGTTCGCAGTGCTAGATTAAGGTGGCGAGAGTGGAGCGAGGGAGCTGGAGGAGGGTGCTGAGGCTAAGGGGGCGGGAAAGGCGACTCGAGGCTCATCTTCAGGTACACTGGGGTGCTGACTCGGACGTGACGACCTTCACACCAGGGGCGCTCGGCCCGAATGCTGGACGACCAACGACGCTGCTGGGCTGACTCGACATGCAGGCATCAGAAAGCAGAACGGGTGTCATTCAAGCCGTGTGACTGCCGCGCTTGGGCGTCCGGAAAAGCGGACCAGCTGCCGCCGTACTACACCGTCGGTCTTCGCCTCTGGTACAGCGCCTCTGCCGCGCCCGACGATCTCCTCAGGCCGCTCGTCTTCACGACCGTTGCGCCTGCCTTGTGTCATGGATCTGCACAGGCACCCGGCCACCGTGGGCCGTACCGCTCGTTAATCATCCGTACTATACACCCCAAGAACCATGCCTACCCGCTCCGATCCCGCTGCCCTGCGCCTTGGAACATGGCCAGGCCCAGCTGCTGGTCTGACCGTGCGGCAGGACTCCCGCCCATCCATTACGCCGTGTATTGTAGACGACTCCGCCTCCCGTTATCTGTCAGACCCACACTTCGCCAACTTCTGTAGACCCTGGAGTCTCCATCCGCCTTAGTCATGCCCTTCCGTTCCCGCCCCGATGTGCATCTCGCGCACAGCCTGTCACTCACCCGTCTTGTGTTTTATTTGGGGCACCAGCTCCGACCTCACCCTCACTCCACAGCCTTTTTTCTTTTTCGACCTGGCCATGTTTACCACTTTTGTGGGCGTTTCCCCCCGCCCATCCGCCGAAAAGGGCCCCAATTCTCCAGCACCGCGCCCAAAACGAAGCCAGGTCCATCGTGCCTGTGACTGGTGCCGCCTGAACAGAGTCAAGTGTGACAGCAGCCGCCCGTGCCACAACTGCAAGCAGATCGACCGCCGGTGTAGCAACGACGGCCTGAACGAGTTCAGAAGTTTGGCCTCAGCTACCAAGTACGGCGCTGGGGTCCTCGACTGTTCGACAACTAGCTGACTGTTCTTCATACAGGGAAGTTGAGCGCCTACGCGCCCGGATCAGGGACCTTGAGCGACGCCTGAAGGCCGCCAACCCCGGCGACACGCCCACTCCACCCTTGACGCCAAACAAGCCATGGCCCCGCGTCGACGACACTTTGGAGTACTACGAAACAAGAATATCCGCCTCTGAAGGAGTGAACTTTTCAGATGATTTTAATTTGCACGATATCCATTATTACGGCCCCTTCTCCTCGCGCTCATTCACAAGGCAACTGGTCTCCTTCCTAGCCGCTGCTTTACACCAGCCAGTTCGCGACATCGAGCAAATCGATGACCCAAGCTCGGCTTTGGCCCCAGTCGGTGGACTGGCATCACTGTCGCTTGAAGACCAGATCAGCTGTGACTGCCTAAACAAAACACAACAAGATTACTTCCTGGATCTGTTCTGCGCTCACCAGCACACGCTGTTCCCTTTGGTTGACGCGTCTGAATTCCGGCTACACTATGAATCCCTTTGGTCCAAAGCCTCTCTTGGAGTGTCTTTCAGGAGGTCATCCCCTCTTGTTGACATGGTTTTGGCCTTGAGTATACAGCTCAGCGCCGCTCTGGTTCCTAATCTGAAATCCAAGCAGGTGAGCCCAACGGACCTCAGAGAATCACGTCTGGCCGGTCGTATGTATTTCCAGCGTTCCCATGCTCTGCTGGCCGACGAAAATAAGACAGCAAGTATCACAACCGTCCAGTGCTACATATACAGCGTATTGTATTTGACCAATGCTGGCATGGTGAATAGTGCACAGGTGCACTTAGCCACAGCTATCCAAATGGCTTACGCCATCGGTCTTCAGCATGAGCCCCCTGAGCACTTGTCAAGCGCCCAGCAAGAGCTCCGCCGTCGGCTGTGGTGGACTCTTTACACGCTGGACAGCACAACAGGCATGGATCTGGGCCGCCCCTGGCTCACACACTTGGCCTCGACCTCTACCCGGCTACCAAACGACTCGCCAGAAGTAGCTCAATCACTCGCAACGGATTATACCTCGCCGACACAGGACAGCACGTGGTTAAGCTTCCACTCACACTTACTGCGCTTGGTCAACACCGTCCGGACCATCCTGGCGGCTTTTCGGGACAAGAGCGACGACATCATGAGCGAGACGAAAACAAAAAGTTTCTACAAAGAGGCTCAAGCAAGAGAAAAGTGCGCTCGATTCCTATGCGACTGCACGAAGAAGCTTAAGACATGGACGCAGGGCGTGCCCGGCGGCCTGAAGATACGCAGATATGGAGGCGGCGACGCCTTCTCGACTGACACGTCTCCGTTGGAGCTAGACTTCAGCGTGCCGACCTGGCTACAGCTGCAGCGAATTGCTCTCGCGTTGCGCTATCACCAACACGCCATGGATCTCTATCGCCCCTTTATCTGCTTCACGTCGTCGGCCCCGTCGTCTTCCTTCACCCCGCTCTCGGACAACAACGCCATCGCCTGCCTCAATCACGCCGTCACCATTACCAACATCATCCATCAAGCGTTTGCGGAGACTGACCTACTAAACGGCTTCCACTGTATTTTCCAATTCCAGCAAAGCGCCACTACCGTCGCCGCCGGCTTCGCCTGCGCCAACCCCTTTAGCCCGCACATGGCCTCGGCGCGGCAGGCCCTCGTGACAGCAATCCCGTTTTTCGATCGCTTCGATGCCGCAGCTTCCTCTCCTTCTCCATTTACCGCCTCGGCAAACCTGGCCCGCGATCTCGGCGCCAGAGTCGACGCCGTCGTCGACGCCTTCCGGAACGGCTTCTCCAGCCAGCCAACCACAACTACCATCACCGCCACATCGTCGTCATCATTGTCGACCTCACCTTTCGTTTCCGCCCCTCCGACAACATCAGCTCTCCTGGAGTCGTCGCCCTCGTCGTCGCTGCTCGACCACCACAGCCTCCTCGCCTCGCCTGCCGCAACCGCAACCACCTCGACCTCCAACCCCAGCTCAACCATTGGCTCCCCCCACCCGCATTCATCTTCGTCCTTCGGCAACGATAGCCTCATGGTCAGCACGGGTATTGACATGGCACTCGGATCGGCCACGGTGGCGACGGCAGGAGCGGAAGGACTCGGCGAATCTGTTTCTTGGATGGCGGGCATGGGCCAGGTGATGGGATTGGAGCAGCACCAACACCAGCAACATCAGCAACAACAGTCTCATCGACAGCAACAACAACAACAAGAGCAGCAGTTGTGGAATGCGGTTGATGTGGCGGCGGATGCCGATTTGTTGATGAGGGAGTTTGGGTTCTCGCCGGCTCCGTCGGAGTTGCACGGCGATGTCCATCAGCAATACGGCCACGGTTTCAATTAGCACATAGGAGAGGGGGTTTTTTCTTTTTAGCTAGCTTGCTGTCATGTTGTGGAGCGTTGATATCATATAAGCCGTTAAGTAGTGAATGCACAATCTAAAGAGCGCCTATAATTCCAAACCTCGTTTTGACAGTGTGAGAAACAGTGTGCACCATGGTGTAGCTGTAGAAGAGGGATGTCAAGTTCTATCTTCTTGATACACCGCAAGTTCGGATCTTTAGTCCTGGTCGTTTACCCCCCTTTTTGCGGATACGAGTGATGCCAAAGTTGTCCGAAGGAGCACACACTGGTCGATCTCAGCGAGGATGTGGATTATGCAACTGAAACGGCTTGGCTGCGCTCAACACGGTTAAGCATGGCCACGTTCCATGATTATCATATGCATGTTCCCACAAGGAGCTCAGGAAAATAAAAGGACTCATGCACGCGACTGACGCTAGAAAGGAGGGATGAGTCAAGTGAGCGCATTAAGAATTGTGGGCTTACAAATCGAAGTCTGCCTTAACGCGGGGCTCAGCATTGAAGGCATTTGCTCACTGCGTCGTATGTTTGGTGATAATGTGGGGGATATCACATAAGTGAACGTGTTAAGCAAATACGGTTCTAGGATCCATTCTCGTTCTGCGTAAAGATTTACCTTCGTGTCAATAGCACACCAGATACAATTGTTTACCAAACCCATTTCAAATCTAATGCCTATTTGGCCTTAACGTCCCGAAAAACTTGGATGGTCCTGCCAATTCCAATGCTTTACGTCACGGTTGACTCATTCAAGCTAGGCCCCTAGGTAGCGCGCGCTATAGCGACCCGCTAGCGGAAAGAACTAACTCATAAAGGATGCTCGAAAGAAGGGAACTGAAAGCTAAAGGCCAAGCACTTTACCTTCACCGCTAGTCACGGACATGTTGTGCACCTGCCTCCAAATACATGCTACCTCTCCGCAAACCGAGACAATTTCACATCGCGAGCTTCGCCCCACCGATTCCGAAATGTCTCACCATATCCTTAACGTGCTGCAGTAGCATCCGACCCGTGCCGGATGGAAACGACCAGTACTTTGGATTGCTTCCGGGTTCCGATACACAAGCATGTGACAGTAGGTAGGTACGACATTGATGCGGCTGAATAATACTAATCCGATTATGCAAGGAGGTCGCCTATGACCCTTTCCAAGCAGACTGCAACGAACTTCAAGCCAATCCTAAGAAAAACGCGCTATCCCACCAGCCGCAACCTTGCGCCGAAAAAAAGCATCAGGAAGGGGATGAAATATATCGTAAACACATCTACGAAAAAGATACGGTGCCAAGAAACGCCTTCGTCCGCGTCCAATGATATCCCATCATCTCCAAAGCGTGCTTTGCTTCTGATAATGCACACAAAACCGGAGACAAGATGCACGCTTGATCGCTACACGTTCCGACGTTTGTTTTTCTTTTCTTCTTTCATAGCCACACCTCTTATACTCTCCTCTTCTTCATCCCCACCTCCAGCGCCAACGGCTTCCTCAAGAAACCCTCCCTCGTCTCCATCTCGCCCTGCCTCAGCTCGAACTCGTAGCGCCTGAAGACGGTGCTCACGATCAGGGCCAGCTCCATCTCGGCGACATTCCTGCCGACGCAGGCGCGAGGTCCGTAGCTGAAGGGAATAAAGGCCTGCTTCTGCCGGTCCGAGATGGTCGCCCAGCGCTCGGGCCGGAACTCGTCGGCGTCGGCGCCCCAGATGTCCGTCGAGTGGTGGATCGAGTACGACGGCACCGAGAGGACGGTGCCGGCGGGGAAGTAGTGGTTGCAGACGGTCACGCCGGGGCCGACGACCATACGCGGCAGGCCGAGCGACGACGTGCTGTGGATGCGCATGGTTTCCTTGATGACCGAGTCGAGGCTGCGCGAAGGGCTTCATTAGCATCGATTTCTTTTAAAGAGCAAGGGGACAATAGTGTGATTCAGGTACGCGGTGGTGGGGATGGCTTACTATGGCAGATCCTTGACCATGGAGAACTCGGGGACGGTGTCGATGTTGGGGATGGCGGCGTCCAGCTCCTTCTGGAGCTTGGTGATGACGTGTGGGTTGCGCAGGCAGTGGTACAGCAGGGCGCAGGACGTGTTGCTGGTGGTGTCGCTTCCGGCAATGAGCTGGGTCAGCGCCTCGGCCGTCAGCTCCTGGCGGCCCAGCTTCTCGCCCTTCTCGTCCTTTCCTTCCATCAGACGTGCCAGCAGGTCCACCCGGTCCACCTTGTCCGCATTATCCAATCGCTGCTTGACGCGCGCCACGGCAATACCAGCCAGGTTCTCGACAGCCTCAACACCCTTGGAGAAGAAGGGATCCGGGAAGTACTTGGCCCACGGCTTGATCCAGGGCATGCAACCAATCGCACTGTTACGCCAGATCAGACTCACGCACTATACGCCTGAATTGCTCGAGTAATCACTTACGCAGAAACCTCTCCTCTCCGGTTCAGGACCTCAATGGCCGGGGCCGTCTTGGGGGGAGCATCAGGGCTCTCGCGCACCTCAGCAAAGTCCTTGCCCTTCTCCAGCATTCCGAAGGGGGCACCGAAGGCCAGGTCACCAATGATGTCAAAGGCAAGGTAGTTGAACCAGTGCAGGGCATCCATCTGGGCGTAGCTGCCGGACGCGTCCTTGGCCATGTCGTCCCACTTCTTGACCAGCAGCTCGAGGTTGCCGTGCATGTATTGCTCAAATTGGCCGATCGACTTGGCCGAGAAGGTGTGGGCGACCGTCTTGCGCTTACGGGTGTGCTCGGAACGGTCACGCGTGTTGAAGAGACCGCGCTGGATGGAGACAAAGGCGTCGTAGTACTCGCTAACCAGGAGAGAAGTGGTCAGCAACGTCCAGCATATCAATTGCGCGAGAGGGGGCCTGTTCACCTCTTCAGGAAGCCATTGCCGTGGCCATAGACGAGCGGGATGGCATCGACGTCGGCGATAGAGACATGGTGCGGCTGGATGCGCACCAGCTTGCCCATCTTCTTGTGGGCGTCGTGGACGGCGAGGTAGCGGCATCCCTTGCGAACCTGCCACAGCAGCCAGAGGTTGGAGAACTGAGCGGGGAAGGGCGCGGGCACGTCGCGGATGGCCTTGTCGCGCAGGTACGGGAGCAGGTAGTACAGCACGGGCAGGACGAGCAGCGCCCATGGCGAGAAGAGGAGGTCGAGAATCATGGTGGTGATGACGTCGCCGGATGCGGCGGGCCGACGGAAAAAGAGCTTGGACGACTGACTCGACGGCAGCGGTGGTGGTGGTGAGAACCGGGGTTGGCGAAGAGCGTGCGAGAAGGGAGAGAGGAGGCAGAAATTTGTCGCTAGGCCACCCAACAATCTCAGGATCCCTCCGTGGGTTTTTATGTTGTCGTCGAGAGGTAGCGATGCGTGGGAGGAGCTTCCGCCGAGCTAATTCGAGAAGCCAATCAGAACACGAGCGTTGAAGCCGATTCTTGGGCCCGACCAGCAGCTGGAAGTAACCGAGAGCCGCGAGAGGCCGGCAGTTTTAGTTGTGTGGCCCTGTGCGCTGCCGAATCCGGCGGGGGTCTGCAAGAACCTGGGGAAAAGCCACAGTAAAGTCGTGGCCGTTCCCTTCTCCCGCTACCGTCATTCGTCCCGTCCCGTTAGTTCCACGAACGCGCGTCAGACGTGAGACTGACAAGAACGCGCAAGCAAACAATAAGCTCTCCGCTGCATCCGTCCAGTGCACTATCCGGCTGCTGCCTCTTACAAGGCTTTTGCAGTCCTTTCATGATTGCTGCGGCACGTCTTCATCCCCTGGCTGCATAAGCTCCGAAATGTGGGGTTGCACATTGCTTAGCCTTGGCTTGCGCAGGACGAAGTAACTGCCTGTCTCTGACTGGCTGCAGTCCCGAGCTCTGGCCCTGCCCATCCAACGCCGATTCTTAGAGCCGGCCGGCTCGGGAGCGACCTTTGTTTGAGCCGAGCACTGCCGTCTCACTGCCGGCCTGTCGCACATCTCCAAGAGTACGGTACATGTCTTCGTCCGCCGCTGCCATATCTTGGTGGAGGTCGCTTATGTTTTCGCAGTGGTCCTCTAACCCTCTTGATCCTTCGGAAGGATAGTGTGGACCTCGACTGATTTTTTCGCTGTCAATCGCTGATCAGCATCACTCAAGGCTGCAGAAGACAGAACATCTCCGAAACTGTAAATTGGTGCCTAGCCCTCATCAACCAGTAAGCCATCTCAATATCTGAATATGCTTTAATTGAATTAACCTTCATCTATGTGTTCGTGTTTTCGTGTATCCCGTCTTTCCCCGTCAAAAAGGAACTGTGAGGTATCTTTTAGAAAGAAAAATCCAAACCTGCTCCAAACCAAATATGCGGTAGAACGAAGAATACGAATATTACCAACAAGTAGCACTCATTTCACGCAGTCGCCACCTTCCTATCCACTTCACCCGCATTCGCAACCTCCTCCCTTAGCTCGCCCGCCGACGTGTCTATACCCACATTCGCCACCGAATTCGTCTCAGCCTCATCCGCAATCTCGCGCCGTCCTGTACGTCTCCCTTCGAACGGTCTTAGATTCTCGCAGTCCTTGGGTATCCTGCACGCAGCCCTCACCTCCTCGGGCGCGGTGCGCCAAATGACATCACGCACCTCCTTCCCGACCTTATCGAGCATGTCCATCGCCCAGATGACGTCGAGGTGCTCGTACCCCTCGATGATCTTGCTGTGCACCACGTCAACGAAGGGCTCGCGTCCACGCTCAAAGCGGCGCAGCAGCCGCCGGCCGTCCACCAGGTCGTCGCTACCCGCAACCCAGAATGCCATGGGCGGAGCGTGCTCGTCATACCAGGCGAAGCGGCCGCGGTCGCCATGGCGGTGGCGGTGGGAGGATGATGTAGTGCCGTTCGCGCCCTGTGCATTCTGCGAGTTGTCCTCGTCTGAGGATGAGGAGCCGGACGTTTCCACCGACTGGGAGCGTTCCGTTGTGTGCTCGCCGCGGCGGGTGTCCGTGTTGTAGTAATCGTGCATGCGCTGTTCCTGCTGAGCGCCCTTCTTCTTTTCCTCTTCGTCTTCGCGCTCTTCCATCTCTTTCTCCCGTCGCGTCTGCAGAATACATTTCTGCGTCGCAAAGCACTCACGGCCCAGCCACCAACGCATGCTCTCCGCCGACACATACACAGGAGCGAATTGAAAAAGTCGGTTGCGCAGATCCTTTTCCCACCGCTCGTCCGTCCAGTTGAAGAGGAAGGAGAAGATCCGGTAACCCATGGCACCGTAAAATTTTCCGGGTAAAAACGCGTGCATGTGCATCATGAAGGGGATAAAGGCGTGGATACCAAACATAATACGGAACATGCCTGGGCTGATGATGCGCATGAACTTGAAGTACATCTTGCCAATCAGAGGCCCGGCGTACGCGGCGGGAGCGAGCGCGCAAAACACGCTGAGCTTCTCACCGAGTTCGGGGCGCTGTTCCTTGGCCAAGGCGACAAGAGTCTCGGTGGTGCCCTGAGAATGGGCGATAAGGGCAAGCTTGGGGAACCCGGTTTCGTAAAGGACCCGGGAGACCAGGGCAGGGAGGTCAATGACACCCATCTGACGGATATTCCAGGCCCACATGCGCGGGTCGCTGTATTCGAGGAGATTATGGCGAGGAGTGAATCCGCAGCGGTTGTTACCCAACCATACATCATACCCGGACTTGGCAAGGAAGAAGGCTAAGCTGTCATCGTCGTTGGAGCAGTAAGCGCCGGATGACTGGAGGAGTCCGTGAATCATAAGAACCGGATACTTCCTCTTCTTACCGAAAGGAAACCCGTCAGCACTGTCTTTGGTCTCGTCGCCGTTGCGGAATACATTTGGGGAATGCGGTGCCCTCACCGGCGTGGAAGCTGGTTTGTGATCGCGGGGATTGTAAATATGCCAGAGTTCTATGATGAAGCCGTCTTCCGTCTGAACACTGAATGTCTCGCAGTCAAGGCCGACGCGGCGGGCGTAGTATCCAACGTCACAAACAAGCGGGTCTGGGCCGCCTTCTGTCGGGACGAATTCCTCGTTATCTCCAGGTGAGTTTTCATGATCAGCTGTTCTTGTGTCAATTGCTTCATCCTGATGCTTCTGCTTTGCCCACGCCTTCGCGGCCTCTTTTCTAGCAGCTTTCCTCTTCTTCTCCTCTTCGTAGAATGGCCGGTACATGTGAGGGTCTCGGAAGGTGATTATCCTCCAAAGATACTGGAATAGAAGCGGGATGCTGGTGAAAATTGATCCTAGCATGATTACATAGAGGAAAAGGAAGGAAAGGGTGGCAGAGGAAACCCTAAACGAGAAACATTGCAGGTTTCGGAGCAGTCCCGGTGGCCCATATACGGGCAGAGGCGGAAACAGAGGATTTGTCTTGGACATAGGCACAGCCTCCCTGAGTGGAGCGTCTGGGTCCTGTGTTTGATGCGATTCCAAGCTGGCGCGATTAGGGTGCGCGCCATGGATAGTACCGTCTTTTGCCTCGCGCGTGCGGGGCTCGAGCGGCTCGCTCTCTGCCGGGTCGCGGTCGTCAAGCACGTCCTTCAGTTTATTCAGCTTGACAGCCTCCTCCACTGGCACGGCTGGCAAGCGCCCTCCATTCGCAGTCTCTATGACGGGATCCTGAGGAGTGATGAAGCGGGCCTCGACGGCCTGGGTGGAGCCGGTCTGGGCATCTTCCTGGTCGGCGGTGAATTGGCCTAGACGCTGGGCTTGGTGGGCGAATTCGATGGCGGGTTCTGCTTTTGATCGCACGGTTTCTTTTGCCTTGGCTTTGGCGGTCGACGTCTTGGAGGGCATCGTCGTTGTTCGCGGTGGAGGGGACGCAGGGGTGCAGGGAAGCCTACACGGTGGGTATCATGGGTAAATGAGTGAAAGAGGCTGCAGAACATGGCAGCCGCAGCTGAAAGTGTTTGGGTAGAGGCGCAGGATCGACAAGCGGACCCGGCGCCTGATTGCGCGCAGATTGCGCGGTGGAAAGCTGGATGGGGTGCACACTGCGCGCCATGCCAGCAGCCTCGATGGTGGATGACGTAGAGTGGTAGCGTGAGGAAGATCCCTGATCTTAGCGCCGTCCCGAGCTCCAGCCGCAAGAACGCCAATTGCCGGCGGCGGAGAGCCTCCTTGCATTCGATCACTTGTTTTCAAGCTTGTCGCTCTCTTGCGATCGTCTGCGTCTGCATGTCCGGCTATGCTGCATGTATGCGCGCCGCGCCGTGAGACATCTGCACGCTTTCCCAATCCGTCAGAGCGCAGCCCAGAAGTCTTTCACCTATCCCCTGGGACAGTGGGCAGTGGCGCATCCCGCCAACCACGGGAATCGCACGGTGCAAATAAAATGACGTGGAAGAAGTTCGCGCGTCTACCAGGTCCCTGCGCCACTTGAAATGATGAGATTATGTCAGCCGTCAGGGTATACGTTGCTTGGCATTCCACCCGCTGCGCGTTCCATGGCGGCCTGTCTTTCATGTGAAAGCCGCGCCGGTGAAATGTCTGCGCGTGGAGGAGTGATCTTGGCAGGCTGCGTCTTGAAGGCTGCCGACGAGGAGGTCGGCATTTGTTAAGTCGCTGCAGTAACACCCAGGGCTTGAAGCGGCTCTGCCTCTGCACAGAGCGGAGCCCCAGACTCGGCGCGTGTCCGTTTACCTCGGCAGCCCCAGCGCGTGCGACGCTGGCAGCAGTGCAACCAACGCCGAGCTTGTCCATCGCGACTCTGCGCAACCAAACCATCCACCATGGTCGTCGATGCCGCCTTCAACCAGCGCAGGCGGCGCCGCAGGAGAAGGCGTCAAGACAAACCTGCCATCTCCGCCCGCCTGCTCCCCGACGACCGCCTGAAAGGCGAGGTTGGCGTGCTGTCGGATGACCTCTTCCAGGACCTGTTCCCCAAAGCACCTCGCGCTTCCGGTACGCCCAATTGATCCTGAGGCTCCTTGAATTTTACTGAGAAGCTTCATCCAGCCGAGTCTCCTGCCGGCCCCGTAAATCGCGTTTACCATGTAGCAATCACGCCGTGGGTCCCCAGCTCCGTGAGCTCGCCTTCCGCCTGCTCGTGGACCATCTTGCCGGTCCGCCCGCACGACAAGTCTGACCAGGCCGCATCGCTGCCACATTCATCGCTCCAATTCCCCGCGAAGTCACTCTCCCTGCAGTCCTTCGCCCACGCCCTCCAGTCCGCCGCCCCGAACCGGCCGCCGCGCCGCGACACCCCAATTGAGATTCGCATTTTGGACGCGGTGCCGCTGGGTCTAGAAACCATATACGTCAGCATCGATGCCGATGCCCTGCGGAAGTTGGAGGATGTGAAGGCCAAATTTGGTGGAGGTTTCGGCACCCAGATCAAACAGCTGCGGCCGAATGGCGTGCAGAAGAAAACGGATCTCGCTCAACAGGAGCGCGCCTGGAAGGATGCTGTGCGGAAAGCTCTCCAGATTCCGAGCATTGTGCACACCAACGACTTGCTGCCGCTGCCTATCGAAAGCCACCCCATCACTCACCAGCCTCCGCCGCCCGCCCGTGTCGTGTCCTGTGAGCCGGTTGCCCAAGGCCTGCTATTACCGAGTACAAGAATTGTCGTCCTGCATTCGCGCAGCTCCAAGGGTTCGAAGCGTGCTCAACCTGCTGTTCCTAGCCCACGCCCAGCTGGCACCGAAGACGAAGATACGTCCAATGAGACGTTCTACTCGGCCGCTGAGGACCGGACTTCTTCAGACGCACCATCGCCTCCTACCGACGACGAAGCCTCGACCACCGATAACTTGGAATCAGAGCTCTCAGGTAGTGACGCGGGTGATCTCTCTGATGACTCTGACGATATGATATCCTTGAGTGCCCCAATGCTACCGCCACAATCTTCTGGCGTATTGTCTGCATGGACGTCGGCTACCCCACGTGCTGGAGGCTTTCAAACGGGTATGATGAGCCCCGGTGCTGGCTCGGTGTACTCCACTTTTACCTCAGCCACGGCACGCGGTGGCACTAAGGGTAGACTTTTCAAAGCTGTGGGTCTCTTGGAGCAAATACCTGAAGAGATGGTGCATCCGAAGCCTGGATCGGATGACGACGAGGAGGCCCGCGTCTTCGTCGATACCAATACATTGGTCAAGGTTGGATGCTTCTCGGGTGACTGGGTGCGGATTAACGCATCTGAAGAACCTCAGAGTCACGGTCTGGGCACATGGGGTCTAGGGAGTGCCTTTGGGGAGGAAGAAGAGGAGCAAGCAGATTATCGAACGGTTAAGATTTTCGGCCTGCCAGAAAACATGGTGAAGAAAACTGTTCGCTATCCGGTCAACCGGGCACATCAACGCATGTCCAGTGTTGCTATGCGATCTTCCAGTACTACCATAAGTTCAGCCTATCTTTCTCCGGTTTTGCTCGCCAATCTTGGTAGTCCCTCGCATCTCCGCATCTCCGCACTACAACATCCTCAACCCTCGGGAATTCCCAAGTCTTCAGCTCAACGGCCTAAGGTCACTTCCTCCTCATTACCTCCGTTTGCGAAAGAAGTCACCTTACTCAAGCTCTCCACGCCCCTCTCAACCGATCGATTCTTGCAGCCGAGTTTGTTTGCTGGACTCAAGGATTACTTTGAGCAGAAGCGTCGTATCGTGAAAAGTGGCGACCTTGTCGGTATCGCGGTAGACGAGGCTTTGGGACGAGCTGTTTACCAGGGTGCCAGCCCTGAAGGCGAGCTTGGATCAGAGGAGCTGCTTTCAAAGCCGAAAACAGAAGGACCTGCTGCCCCTAGCCAAAATGCAGCGTCAGCCTTGAAGAGTGTGGCGTGGTTCAAAGTGGGTGCAGTGACCTCAGCTGTCTCTGCCGAAGCGCGAGAAGACGGAGAGCTGGCTGATGATATTTGGGGAGGAAATGTGTCAATTGATGCGGCAAACACAAAGATGGTCCAAGCAGGCAGCGAGCAAAGTAAAATCCCTTCAACCGCCAACAACTCGTGGCAATACTATCTTGGAGCCAAGAGAATCCCAGTATCTCAAAGTTCTTCCAGTACAAAGCCAGTTGGATTTGCGGATCTACCTGGCCCTCATATTTCACCTCTACGAAGACGCCTGCGAGAACTCATCATGGCTGCCACAAGCCCGCGTGCCATTCATCTAGGACTGCCACCTCTGGCCGTTCTGATCACTTCCAACCAACGCCAAATTGGAAAGGCAACTGTAGCGGAGAACGCATGTGCGGATCTCGGCCTACACTCCTTTTCAATTGACTCCTTCGACATACTGACTGAAGGTGGCTCTGGTGGAGGTGATGTCAAGACTGAAGCATTCTTGAAAGCACGCGCCGAGAGGGCGCTCTCTTGCGGATCCCAATACACCGCGTTGCTTTTGAAGCACGTTGAGGCCTTGAATGCTGACCGCATTGTTGCGGCTCTAAAAGAAGTCCTTGCCGATTCTAGGGTGCTAATTGCAACGACTACCGAAGTTGACAAAGTTCCTGATGGCATTCGGAGCCTTTTCACCCACGAACTCGATATGTCTGCACCAGACGAGGCCGAAAGAGAAGGAATTCTCCGGGGCATTGTGGAAGACCGCGGAATCCGACTGTCAGCAGATGTTGATCTCTCCAACATTGCGGTGAAGACTGCTGCGCTTGTCGCTGGTGACTTGGTTGACGTAATTGACCGCGCCCTCGTAGCCAAGAACAACCGATTAGAGGCCATCGTAGCGGTTGCGAACAAGAATCTTCCGGAAGATGCACCCCAGTCAACCCTCCAAGACCTGCAATTGGCTGGTGGATCTGCAACTGTCTGTCTCTCAACAGCAGATCTCACCGCGGCCGTTGATGCCGCGCGGAAGAACTTCGCTGATGCTATTGGCGCGCCCAAGATTCCGAACGTGCAATGGTCTGACGTCGGTGGTCTGACAAATGTCAAGGAAGCCGTGACAGAAACAATTCAACTTCCACTCTCTCGTCCCGAGCTCTTTGCTCGCGGCATGAAGAAGCGAAGCGGTATCCTCTTCTATGGCCCACCAGGAACAGGAAAGACATTACTCGCCAAGGCCATTGCCACTTCTTTCTCTCTCAACTTCTTCTCCGTTAAAGGGCCCGAGCTGCTTAACATGTACATTGGTGAATCCGAAGCCAACGTCCGTCGTGTCTTCCAGCGTGCACGAGATGCTAGACCTTGCGTCGTCTTTTTCGACGAGCTGGACAGTGTTGCGCCGAAACGTGGCAACCAGGGTGACAGTGGCGGTGTCATGGATCGCATTGTCAGTCAGCTGCTGGCCGAGCTGGATGGCATGAGCGACGGTGATGGCGGCGGCGGCGGGGTCTTCGTCATCGGCGCCACCAACAGACCGGACCTACTCGATCAAGCCCTACTTCGTCCAGGTCGCTTCGACAAGATGCTGTATCTAGGCGTGAGCGACACGCATGAGAAGCAGCAAACGATTTTGGAAGCACTGACAAGAAAGTGAGTATCTCTTATTCGTGACAGTCTTTCCATATTCACTATGATACTAACGATAATTGAAAACAGATTCTCTCTGCACCCCTCCTTGTCCCTCGCCCGTATCGCATCCCTCCTCCCCTTCACCTACACTGGTGCCGACCTATACGCCCTCTGCTCCGACGCCATGCTCAAAGCCATCACCCGCCAGGCCAACGCCGTCGACGCCAAAGTCAAGCAGCTCAACGCCGAGCGTACTGCTTCAAACGCTGCGGCGGATACTGATACAGATTCGCCGCCAAAAGTTCAGCTACCACCAATCACCACCGCGCACTTCTTCGACCACCTCGCGACCGAGGTGGACACGGCCGTTATGGTAACGGAGGAAGATTTCTTAAGTGCGAAGGGGGAGCTGGTGCCGTCGGTGAGCGTCGACGAACTGAGGCATTATGAACGCGTCCGGCGAACTTTCGAGGGGCAGGCTAAGGAAAAGGAGAAGGAGAAGGCGGGCGCTGCTTCGGGGCAGATGACAATTGGTGATGCAGCTGCAGCTGCGGCTGCGGCCGGTGAGGGCAGAACCAATGGGGTTGGCGGCGGTAGCGGTGGTGATGGAGGTGGAAAAGGAAAGGGGAAGGGCAAAGCTAGTGGCGCACGGGGTAAGGGGAAGGGGAAAGCGATGGCGGCTGGAGATGGTGTGGGGGATGAAGATGGAGAGAACGACGATGGGAACGAGGCGGATGGGGTCGCTGAGGTTGATGAGGATGAGGACGAGTACGTTATCAGGACAGATCATTTGATGACGGCGAACGGGTCAGCGGGAAAAGGGAAGGGAAAAGCTGCTGCTGCTGAGGCGGAGGGTGGCGATCGCAATGCGGCGGCGTTTGGGGAGGGTGCGGAGGGAGATGAGGATATGTATCAGTGATGAAGTCAGCGGGGATAATGTATTGGTGTATTTTCTTTGTTCTGCACATGACTGTGTCGCTGATGCTTTGCATGATGGTGGATGAAGAGGCGCCTTGCAACGGGTTTATTCGTCAGCGTTCGCTGTGACGTATTCCAACGTTCTCGCGGCTTTCGACTGGGCAAAACCGGTTAGGAAGGTCCAGTCTGAAGCCCGACAGCCTTCCTCCATATAAGATCACTTCCCCCCATCCTCTCCTCCATCTCCTCTTCACTCCACTCCGCCAGCAGCAGCCCAGCAGCAGCAGAACCAGCAGTGCTGGCACACGTCACGATTGGACGTGGATCGAGAAGTAGTGCTATGCAAGATGTATGTGTTGTTGTTCTAGAACCGTGAGGTTCCGGAACGGCTACCTACCTAACTACCGGTCCCAGCCTTAACGGGCAAGAACTGGACCTGCTGGCATCTGGATCGCACCCTGGCAAGAAGCACCAGCCGCACGAGCAGCACCAGCAGCACCACAGGCAACCTCCCTTCCTCCCTAACTCCCCAGGGGCATGGAATGACAGATCTGGCAACCGCCACCACCACCACAATGCCACCCCAGGACCTTCCCCCTTGACTCGCAAAGCAGTCAACCACAGACACATCCAGGATCAAGCTCCCCCCCTCCAGAAGATGGCGACCTCGGCTTTCAAATTCCAGAGGCACCAGAGACGACAGCAGCAGCGATCAAGATTATCAACCAGCTGCGCACCGGTGGACTACCCCCTCTACGGTATATAACGACACATTCGACGGCCTACGGCAACATAGGCTTAGCCGAGCACTCCTGAAGCTCATCCTCCAATGCCTAGATGTCTGGGTCTCCGACGAGGCTAACGAGGCCGCCGCGACCTACGCCTACCGTGGCCAGCCAGTCCGCCTTCACCAGATCTCTCCGCTGGTGGTCAACTTCGCATCTGGAACACTAGGAAACAGAGTTGGAAGAGCTGGGAGTTAGGTCTACACCCGGACATCGCAGACCAGCCAAGCACCGTGGATGCACTAGTCAACGAGATGGCCGCCGCGGGAACCATACCGGAGTGCACCGCGGGCCACCGAGTCAATTTGGGCAACATCTACCTGGTCTCCACGAAGAACCACCCCTCCTTTGGACAGTCATTCGACGTCCGTGGCTTTCAACGCCTGGGTCGAGGAGGAGAGCAGCTCGGATACGAAGAGGCCAACCGGCTACTAGGCGACCCTGAGGCGCGCGAAGCGCACGAGAATAGAGGTGGCCAGGGTCATGACGTTGCGGTCTACATCACGCCAGGATCTGAGACCGTCTTCAACCACCCCTCGTTCGGGCAGTCATTCGACATCCGTGGCTTCCAGCGCCTCGGTCGGGATGGAGACCAGCTCGGCTACGACGAGGCCAACCGGCTGGACGCTGTTCTTGCTGTATGGAAACAACAGTACTATAGCGGGGCGAATGCTTACTGGGACAAACAACATTAGCGCCTCTTGAGCCTTCGATACTGATTAAGCGTAGCAGGCATGTTACCGGCGTTAAGACTAATAATCATATCAGCAAGAATTAATGAATCGAGTTAAGCTCGTAATTACATATCTGGAATCAACTAAGTGCGCTATATATACGTGCAATGAGTTTACTTCGCTGGACCTTTGATCTCTCAACAGAATCGCCCTTATATACAACGTCAAATTGTCCATTGAGAGTCACTGAGACCCGCAGAACATAGGTTCAGGGCCATTGCCAACTTCATTGTCTTGTGCGCCTCCATGACGCCATGAACGATCCTACAAGCAGTCCCATAATAACACTATTCTGCTATCAAGAAGGTATAAACCGACCAATGGGGGAGTGCCCCCATAGTAAAGGCGCCTTGTGATTAGCGAAGGTCTACTGCACTCTCACCGTACCTGGCCATTTAACACATCTTTTGCTGCATTGCATTTGCTATAAAAATCGTTGATCGCCCTTGATCCATGAAAGAAATCGGAAAGAAAAGCTCGCACAAAAAGGGGTATTCAAGAATCGAAGAAAGGTGAGAGGTTGGAAGCCAAAGTATTTACAACAGGAGGGTAAAAAAAAAGAGGTCCTAGGATCGAAACAATAGCATTTACACGTTCAAGCGTAATGCATCGGCAGCAGCTTCTGCTTGCAGTCGTCACTCCGAACTGAAGTATTCCTCTGGGGCTCCCTTTCCCTTAGCCGTGCCGGCAGCTCACCAGGTCATCATCCGACTTATTCCAATTACAGCGGGCGCTGTACATGATGTTCTCCGTGTAGTTCTTCCCACTACCACCGACCTGTCCCTCATTGACGAGGCTGGACGGCAGGCCCGCGGCAACGTGGTGGTGGAACATCTCCGGGTTGACGGTGAAGCAGCGGAGCTCACGGTTGCGGCAGCGGCTGTGAAGCCACAAGTCGAAAGCCTGTTCGTTGCCGTGCTCCATGGCGAGCATGCGGTTCACGCTGGCGCCCGTGACGGCATAGGCAAAGGTGCAGATGGGCCCGGCCGCGTGCTGCACCCACCGCGTCTCCTCGCTGTCGCCCGACATTCGGGGGTCATACGAGCCGATGGTCGGCGGCAGCGTCGGGTCATACAGGGTTATGTAGTCGTCCTCGCCGGGGAGTTCGCCAGGCGGCAGCCGCTTGACCTTCTTGTTCACCAGTGGCATCTTCTCCTCCGTGCTGCTGGTCGGCGCCTTGACCTTGGACTCGAGGTTCTCCTTCTCCTTTTGCTGTTGCTGCTGGGCCTCGGTGATGGCGGGCGTCTGCTCGGCGCCCTCGTCTGGTGCTGCCACTGTCACGACCTCCTCAGTCACGACTTCGACCTCTTCCTTCTCAATCAACTCGCCTGGCTCGTCGTCCTCGTCATACGGCAACCTCTCCCCACAGTGCCCCAGCCACAGCACATCCCAATCCTCGCCCCACGGCCACTCGCGCGTCTCAGTCCGCGGCACCGTCAAATTCCGCACCGCCTCAGCCACCATCGCCGCTTGCTCGTGGATACGGACGTCCCAGTCCGCATCGTCTTCCATGATTAGAGCGGACGAATAGTTACGTGCGGCTTGCATGACCTGCAGATGGCCGAGCCAGGCCTTTGCGGAGCCGTCGTTGAGTATGTGCGATGGGTTACGCGCGACAAAGGCCGCAACCTCGGCATCGGTCGGCGGTCGTTGTGCCGGGATTGTGATGGATAAGTTCGTACGGTGCGCAGCGGCCTGTAGGCCGGCAGAGCGCCAGGTCTCGCGCGGTGAGACGGCGAGTATGGCGTCGAACTGTGCCAGTAGGCCGTGTCAGCCATTTGTGCCTCTTTTTTTTTGGGATGTTTCGTGATACATGGATGTTTATTTTTGGTGTTTAGAGTTAAGTGCTTGGCGCGTAGCAGGGATGGGGGCGGCTGGGATGTGATCCCGGGCTGACTACTTACCCCAAGCGTAGCGTTGGCAGTACCGACAAGCGGAGCCACGTCGCCGGCAGACAAGTAGCCAGACCAGACGGCGGGGGTGAAGTCGGAAATGGTCGCAGGCAAGTGCGCTGCGGCCTCTTCATGGTTCCAGAGTAGTAATAGGATGGCGACGATGAAGAAGGCGAGCACGGAGCTCGAGCGGCGCGAGTGGGTGAACGGCAGCATGGCGCGTGGCGGTGGTGGTGATTGTTTCGTGTCTTGGTGGCGATGTTTCTTTCAGAATGGTCTGCTTATCTTTTTGTTGTTTCTTCAGATCGCGGTCATAAATCCATGGCGGCATGCGCAGAGAGAAGGGAGCGACGGCAAGAGAGAAAGGGCGACGGACGGGCGCGCGGGTCAGAGCGAGCGGCGGCGGCGGTGGAGGAGTCGAGACATGGACTGAGCTGGAAGGAAAAGTCGTTTGCTTCTGGCGCAGGCGCAGAGGAGCCTGTGGGATTTATTACCACGGCCATTGCTGCTCGGCGGCCATAGGGCTGCCGGGATCCCGCGCGCCTCGTGCTACTCCTCCTTCGCTCGCCCGCGGCGACTCTAGCCGGCTTCGCGTGATAGCGCGGCGAAGAAAAAGTCACGACAGGCGCCGCGATTGGAGGAGCGGCCGCATGGAAAGGAGTGTCTGGCGCTTGGCGACGCCGGTGGTGCGTGGCGGCGCGTGTTGTCAATTGGTCCGAGGCGGTAGTGCCCCTGCGTGCCATGCCGTGCTCCCGCATACGGAAACATTCGAGCCCTCAACACCGCAACGCTATACAAACATCACATGATCCAGCATTCCGCCGCATGTTCGCCAGAGTGTCCTTGCCACCGCTGCTTGCCATCGTCCCACGCGTGCGACAAACACACCGCCCGGAGAGCGCACAACCAACGAGGCGCAAATCGTTTCTCTAAATTATTTTCGCCGGCCGGCTGCGGCCCCTAATAACTAGCGCCGGCATCTACTCGCTCCCCACACTTTCGGCCTGATGGCCGGTTCTCCAACCTGCCCTGTTGCTCATTTCCGAGATTGCTTTCATCAAACACGCACCTTGCGTGTCGTGCGCATATCTAAAACACTCGTGACCCCGCTCTAGAGCTATAACGCCAGACTCATCATGCTCGTCAGACTCGTCATTACTTGTTTCACACCGGCTTGTATGCGCTGCACCAGCCCGTAACGAGCTAAATCGGACTGGGCCCTGAGCCCATTCCTCGCTGCCCAAGCCTCCTCATTTCCTCACGCATCCGCAAGGCTTCATTTCCCCACTGGGCTCCGCTCATCGCCGTGTCGTCGGCGTGGCGCTACGCTGCCGCTGGTCCATGTCGCTGGTCGACGCAAGCAGGTATTTGCAGCAGATAAGCGTATCTTTGCATGCTCGCGTCCACGTCTCCTCCTGGTTGAAGCTGAGCTTGATACTCGCGTCGCGGATCTTGTCCTTCCGGATCGTGTACGGCAGCTTGAACCCAAACTCGTCCATCTGCCGTAGGCACTCTAGGAAAGCAACCATGGCATTGTCAAACCTCCTGTGCAGGAAATTCAAGCCGAGTGGGAGGTCACCGCTGCAGTACAACTCCAATACTGTGACTTTGGGCTTCGGGGGGTGCGCTGCGTCATCGGTAGATGCTGATGCAGGGAAGTCGAGCTTCTCAATTGTCGAAGTCGAGCCCATGGGACACAGGCGGTAGCCCTTATATGTGTAGCCCACCTTCTCCGCAACCGTCGCCAGAAGCAAACACGTCTGCCCCCACGCAGCGTTGATCTCCTCCCAGCCTACCATGACCGCCGACGTCCTGCCTAGGCGCAACCCATTAATGGTCGCGAAGTTGCCATCGTGGCCGATGGTGAAGGTATCGTTGTACACGTTGGTGCGCTGCAGCCGCTGTGCCTGTTTGATGTCGTGATCGTACCGGTTGTTGACGCGGTCGCGCTCGCTCTGGAACGACGCCAACGTGACCGCAAAGGCATTACGTTCCTTCCAGAACGCCTCCTCCTCTTTGTCTAGCTCTCGCGCCTCGGCGTCTAGCGCAAGCAGCTCCTCATCCATCGCCGCCTTCTCTTGCTCTAGCCGCTCCAGCTCTTTCATCGCTACCTCCTCAGCTGCGCGGGCGTCTTCCAACTGCTTGCGCGCGAGCGCCACTTCCTCCTCGCTGGGTATGTCCGCGTTGGCCTGCCGCAGATACTCGACGTACGCGTCGCGCTCTTTTGTGGCGGCCCCAAGCCGCTTTTGCAGCCCTTCGACTAGCATGTCGGTGCACTCGACGCAGATGGGCTGATCGATGTCCGACCGGGCGGACAAAACTTCAAATAAACGTTGCACCGTCTCCATCTTATCCGACATGTTTTGATCCCCGTCAAGTCCCGCGCTGTCCGGCCGGCCGCCGTCGGGCACAATGTGCGGGGCTTGGGGCACGACTTGAGACTCGGTGAGCATGACGAAGGACATGGACGGGTGATGTCGAGACTCGCGGCCATGTCTGCTCGAGGGGATACTGCGGCGGAAGGTCGGCTGCGACGCTCGGCTGGAGACGCGGTCGTAGGCATCGCGGCGGTCTTGTGAGTAGGCGGGACGGGACTGGTGCACGGAGAGGGGTCGCTGCTGTGCGGAGGGGGTCGTAGAATCTGCTCAGTCTTAGCAATAGAGAAACGCTGCGAGTCCAATGTGGCTAGCACCTGTGAGGAGCTTGAAGGCGGCGGGATTTAGGTCCTCCAGTGAGCCGTCGAGCTTGATGGGTGTGCGGCACTTCTGGCAATACATCGTGGCATAGATAAGGGTTTTATTCAGGATAATGTCATCAAAACTGCAGGTCCCAAGAAACTGCAAGGTGGTGCGCGAGAAGTGATCTGCTGGAGGAAGAGAAGCTGTTTACTGGTGTTTGCAAGCCGGCAAGCGATGGGAAGCAGCTTCCACCCATGCATGACGCATACGCACGGGCCACCCGATTTTGCGGGCGCCGTGACGCGCATCGACGCGGTGTCGCGCTTGACTGAAGCGGAAGTCTGAGCACCTGCAACTCCCCGCCCGCCTTGGATTTTAACCGCCTTCTACATGCGGCGCTTCAACCGCGCTCTATGCTACCGCACACATGACCCATCGTTCCCGCCTGCTGCCGCCTGCAGATGCCGAGCACTATGACGACCTCTCTGAGCTCGAGCGTGAGCGCCACGAAAACGATATGCGCCTGAAGAACACGTTTGAGCACATCTTCGAGAAATACTCGCGCGACTTTACCGACATTGGCGACGAAATCGACCTTGAGACCGGCGAGCTTGTCGTTAACAACGGGCACCTTGTCCGCTTAGAGGACGAGCGCGACACCGGCGAGGATTTTGAAGATTGGTCCGGAGAGGTTGAGGAAGAAGAGGCAGAGGATGAGGATGAGGACGACGCGGTCAACAGATATCCCTACGAATGTTACGGGGTTGCCGACAGTCTGGAGGAGGATGAGCTTCTCAGCTCCCCACCGCGCAATCGCAGCCAACGCGTGAGTATGCTTGCAGAAGTTCTTGCGTCTATGCTAACGCTCACTTGGCAGACATCCACGGTTCGCCGCCCATCTACTACTTCGGCACCGCATCACTACACCCAGCCGCGCCCTGCTCGAATCCCGAGATTTCCTCCTGAGCCTCATCACACACCACAAAGAATGGACTTGACCCAGGATCCCGCTTTCTTTCAGGCTCTAGGCCAGAGCATTGCTCAAGGGATTGCTCAGTACATGTCAAATTACCACGACTCCCCTAGATCTGCAGATCCGGTCTGGGACACTCCTCCATTACCCCGTCCCTCTCGTTCTGCACGCCGTCCTGCGCATCCACCATCAGGCAGGCGGCAGATAATCCCTGAGTCACCACGGCATCCGCCATCCAGGTCGCTATGGTCTACTGGACGCCCAGTCGGCCGCCCAAGAGCGCAAGATCGTCTGTCCGAACGGACCCCTGGACCGTCACCTAGCATTCGCAGCAACACATTGCCCCGACACATACTAACTCACGCTCAACCCCAAAGATCACGATATGGCGTCCCACAGTGGCACGGGATCGGGTACGAAGAAGAAGAGGGAGAGAGTTTACAAGAACCTCAAGAGAGTGGTCACCGAGAAGCAGATTCTGAGGACATTGTGTATGAGGATCAAGATCAAATCGACGTGTGGGTAGAAGATAATGTCGCCATGGACTTCGAAAGAACCGACAAAGCCAGACATCCTAGGATATCCACTGAGATGGACGGTATAAGGAATCCAGATTTATTCCAAGTTTCCGATCATGCGCCAAACAATGCTCGAAAGTCTCCTTTCACATGCAATGATCCTGATCCAACGTCCCTAACTCTGAGCGGGGATACCACTGGCCCGGTAGACAATGGAAATGCCAACACAGGATATGAACTTCCTCCAGAGACACTGCAGCAGAGCCCCAACGATTCTACCGCGGAGAGAAGAGAAACCGATGGGCCTCTTTGGATCGACGAAGACAACGAGCTCTTCATTGAGCTTAGGGAGGGTCGTCAGCTGTCATTACCGCAGATATGTCATTATTTCCCAGACAGGTCTCCAAAAAGCATCTCCTATCATTGGTACAAAAACCTTTCCAATCGTTCGGATAAGACTCGAGGTCCGATGTCGGACTACGTCCGTCAAGCCTTAGAGCGTGGCCCGATACTGGCGAACAAATCGAGAAGGAAGCCATATGCCCCCAGGGACCTTGAAAAAGCGAAACCTCACCTTGCGAATCCTGCCGACACCACCGAGTGGCTGGACCGCCCCCCGCAAAAGGTACCGGATGCTGCTGTTTGTTCCGGTCAAGAACTTAGTACAACACAGACTCCTCGGATGTTAAATGTCAATGAACCGTCTAACAGCACTTCGCCGACCTTTCAGGATACTGAAGAGGGCGCCATTGTTCCAACCGATGACCCGAAAAAACCATGGGCCTGCGGGAGATGTGGAGCGAAATGGACCTCAAAAAAGGGCGCGATATATCATTACGCACTTCCAGAAAGATGCATGCCACCGCCAAGTGAGAGGCTGAACCGTGGGCGGAAACCAAATCACATTGTCCCCCAAAAAATGCCGCCTCCGAAGTTTGTACCTTCTGGTGTGGATATCTCGACTGGAAAGCCTGCGACATTCAATCCCAACATACTTGTTAGAGAAGACATGCAACGGCCGCACTTTTGTATTCTCTGCGGCAAGTCGTGGCTCTCACATTCCACCGCCAGGGAACACACGAAACGGCCTGAAACATGCAAGCCAGAAAATTGGCTGACCAACTACGACCCTGCCGCACATAGAAAGAGGATACCAACGGAAGAAGCCGTTGGCGATAGTGCCGAGGGAACGCAACCGTCCAAACGCCAGAGAAGGGGCGATAGTGCTGCACAGCAGTTAGTGGAAGCCGCAGGACAACGTACACCACAGGCGCCTTCGAAGGATGACCAGGTCAGCGCCACTGTGCAGCGTCCCACATATGCTCTCTCTCAGGATATGGCACAGTCGATGAAGGATGTGCAGTCGGCGCAGTCAGAACCTGTTTCGGTTCCACGGCGAGGCTTTCCCAAGCGCTTCACTGTCTCAGATCGACCGCCGGTAGCCACTCGTTCAAGCAAACAAATACAAATCGATCCGAAGTTGATCAACACGTCCAAGGTGATGGAGGCGGTGCAACAGTACTCAAGTTTTCCTCAGCAGGTTCTTGGAATTTCTCCACCAGTGCTGCAAATGGACGAGGTTTCTGCAGCTAGAATGATTAAGAGCAAGACCGCAGCGACAAGAGCAGTTGTAGTGGTGCACAAGCATGGCAATTTCCCCAACGATGATGCCCAAACACCATCCACTCAAACGCAAGGTGCCGCTAAATCAACCATGCAACAAGCTTGTCCTGTGACACGGCCTGGGCGATCTCATGAAGAAGATACCTCACCTGCTTGTGTCAAGCAACGATCAACCCAGGCTGCTGGCGACGACTCGACACCTAGAAATGGAGCCTCTGCTGCATCGATCCAAGCTCCAACTATGCCGGTCTCCAAACCTGGTAAAAGATCATCATTACCGAAGTCCACTCCCAAGGCAGACGCAGATATTCGAAAGAAAGCAACGCCCTTGAGGCCTACGCAGAGAAGTGTGGCATCACAATCAACCAGACCAGCTAGAAAGGCTTCTTCAGCGAAACAACTACCCAAAAAGCCTAGGCCTACTGTTACTCCCCGAGCAAAATTGACCGGCGAAGCATCACGCAGCTCACCGCTCAGCCGTGTGGTCAAATCGGAGCCCCGTTCTAGCGCTAGCTTTATTGACTTGTTGGCGGACCTGTCTGAAGACGAATTAGCGTTTTAACGAATTTTCTTGTCCCTCCTGACCGGGCTCTACTGTATATACGTGTAAGGGAGGTTGCTCTCCATGCGTGAGACACGTTGTTTGCATGGTGAGCACGCGTTTACAGATCTGAACCTGATCGGCATTACTACTGACGGATGGGGAGGTTTGAACGGTGTTAGAAGGGTGTGTAGGCTCTGGTGCTGGTCTTAACGGGCCGTTTGATTCTGTGTTTCAATGCATTTTTTTTAGATGAATCCCGACAATTACTCTATCTGACTTGAGAGAATACATGCTATCTATCGACAATGCTCAGCATCGCGCAACAGTTGCCCCAACAGGCAAGGGCTACGTTGCACGGGCCGACTGGAATCTGATCCGAGACCCGCATGAAGCGGTGTGAGCATTTAGAATCCTGCGGCAACACGACTCCGTTGCAACTTCGTCTGCGCTGTTGTTGTGAGCCCGACCAGCGACTCTACATCGCGCTAGCAGTGAAGATATCAGCAGCAGCAGCAACTTGGGTCACCAGAGGCAAGATGGCGGCTAATGAGCAGCACTACGTGTCCCTGCGACCAGCCGGTATGTTGGCAATGGAACACCAGGCAACAAAAATCTGACCGTTCAGGGACCAGCGAGAGGCGATGCATCATGCGTCACGCCTTGGGCTACTATCGAGGCCTCATTGTAGCCGGCCGCTACACCACTCCGGACGGCTTTCCTCTCACCGCCAAGGAGCCATTTTATCCTGCGCTGAAGCATTGCATTTCTACACACCCAATGCTTAGCACCGCCATTAAAGGAGAGCTCACCGAGACACCCGAATTGATTAGGCCTGAAACAATCGACCTCTCAAACCACATCGAGATCACGCAGCCTATCAGCCCGGCAGCGGACACCCGTGCCGAACTGGAAGCCATCAAACCGCTCCTCTGCAACGCCCACGACCAGCAGTTCCCCGACACCTCGCGCATTCCACCCTGGAAAATCGTCGTTATCCCCATCACCTCTGCCAGCACCCCATCGGCCCGAGCCTTTTGGCTCCTCTTCTCCTACTCGCACTCACACGGCGACGGGCCGTCCGGTCTCTCCTTCCACCGCACCTTCCTCTCCGCCCTGCGCAACCCCAGCACCGTCGCCGCCGCCGCATCATCAACTTCTTCCCTCAGCGCCTCGGACCCCATCTTCCACCCGCCGGCCAAGCCGCTCCTGCCGCCGGTCGAGCAAACCACCGAACTGCCCATCACCTGGCCCTTCCTTCTCCGCCCGGTCGTGTCGTCCTACCTGCCCACCAGCGTGCGCAGCCGCCTGCCGTCGTTCGGCTCCAGGCACCTCTTCTTCCGCGCGTCGGTGACGCCGCACCGGCCCGACGCCTGGACGGCGCTGCCGACGGCCTACGACGCCAGCAACTTCCGCACCGGCGTCGCGTTCGCGGTCGCGGACGGGAAGACGGTCGAGGGCATGCTGCGCCGCTGCCGCCGCCACCACGGCATCAAGCTGACGGGCGCCCTGCACGGCGTCGTCGTCCGCGCCCTCAGCGCCGCCCTGCCGTCCGGCCCGAACGCGCCGGCGTCGTTCGTCGCGCAGACGGCCATCGACCTGCGCCGGCTGATGCCGCGCTTCGGCGCGGAGCTGGCGAGCGAGCGCAACTGGGACGGCGCCGTGGGGCTGTGCGTGAGCGTGGCGTACCACGCGTTCCCGCGGGACGACGGCGACGTCGAGGCGGTGGGCGTGGATGGCACCGAGGACATCTTCTGGCACCGTGCGAGGGAGTCGACGAGGGTGCTGGCAGAGAGGTCGAGCACGTTGACGGACCAGCCGATCGGGTTGCTGAAGTATTTGACCAACTTTAGGGAGTGGCTCGAGGGGCAGGTGGGGAAGCAGAGGGAGGGCAGCTATGAGATTAGCAATATCATGGCGTTCGATCCGGCCGAGGGCGGTGGAAAGGAGGCGGATGAATCCAAGGGCTGGGAGGTTGAGAGGATGTTGTTCTCGCAGCCGGCGAACGTCACGGGTGCGCCGATCAGCTTCAACATTGTGACGAGGAAGGGTGGCGACATGGTGGTCACGCTGACCTGGCAGAAGGGCGTGCTGGGTGTCGAGGGCGATGAGGATGTTTGGGCCAAGGGTGTTTGTGCTGGCTTGGAGAGGGGAATGAGGGCGCTCTCCGGTGTGCAGTAGAAGGACATGCTGATAATGGGTCTAGGGTTCGGAGATGGATGAAGTTAAAAGATGGATCTTGCCATATCAGCGTGCGCAATGTCTTATCTACGGCCAACTGTACGAATTTTTACGGTATATATCCTGCATGTTACGCATGCGATGTCTATGGAGTGTTCCCCACCAGAAAAGTTTTGATTCTTCGATCCGCCTCCGTTCGTCTGTCGTCGTTACTGCACGCTCTCAGGCCGTCTTGCTCTGCCCCAAACCACTGTCTTTAGTTTTCAAGAAGACATGGGCTCATCTTATCTCCTAAGAATCCGGGTTCAGCAACCAAAGATTCAAGTCGTGCATTCATTCTCACTCAACGGATCAACATGAGTTGCTTCAGGCCACTGACCTTTGAATATATTCGAAGATGAGTGTACAAAAGGTATTTTCTTTTGATCTAAATGCTCCGAAGTGTAGGAGCGGATATGAGGCTTTTTCTGGACACAAAAGTGCTTTCAAAAAAGGAAAAATTGGGAAGAGGCTGAACTATGAAAAGGACTCAGAAATCTCGAAGGTTCAACGTCTCTTGCCGCTTCGACCACCGAATTGCCAATGGACGTGGCGACGATGGAATTTAATCAAACAAATACTCTACAAGAGTACCCGCAAAAGTAGAAGCTCTTCTACAATGAGACCGCCTTCGTGTGCGTTCTCTAAGTGAATTTCCATTCGCGGATCATTTCGCTTGTGGTCATGACTTCGCAAAACTCATTGTTGAGGCTGGCCAAGTGGACTGAATGGACAAGCTCGGCGTCGTAGGTTTTGCCGTCGATCGTCTTCTCGTATGTTGCGGTAGCGTCCTTGATCAACAGGATACGACCTGGATTCAGCTCGTTGATGTCGGAAACAACGTGGAGATTTGCGGCCATGCGAACGGTAGTGCTGACGCAATGATCCGTCGTGAGGCCCACTACAACGAGATTTGTGATGTTTCGTTCGCGAATGGCATTTTCGAGGTTGGTGCCGATGAAAGCGGAGTTGACGCTTTTGGAGAAGACTGGCTCATCGGGTCGAGGGGTGGCGTAGGGTTGGAAGGCGACATTCCCGCGGACAGGGTGTAAAGGAGATGTTGGAGAAGTAGAGTGATGGCAAACATGGAATATGTCTCCGGGCTCTACTTTTTCTCGGAATTTCTCGAGAATGGAGGTGACGTTCGCCTCAAAGTCTGGTGTCGACCTCGATTTGCCCCAGTGTGTCGGATGGTCAAAGCCTTGCTGGATGTCAATCAGAAGCAGGCCGTATCGAAAATGGGTAGCCATATTGGTGTCCTTGGATATGGTTCAGCGTAGAAGGAAAAGGCAAAAAACTGGCTACCAAGTTTGCAGCGAGCCTGGATTATAATAGTAGCGGGGTTGACTCACGAGGCGCGAGGTTTTGTCAGCCCCCGCAGATTTGCCAGCACGCCCTGTGACAAGCCCATGGAAAAAGCGCAACGTTCGCCTGTGCTTTCAAATAAAGAAAGACTGATTGATTACGTATCGATTATCGAGGACACACACGTATAAAGTGTCGTTTACAGTAGCGAAGTTCTGGTGAATAGCTCGATCATGAGATAGACAGCCTTGTTGCAAATCTCCGTCTGAACCCCCACTCCTCCTTTACCCACCCAAAAAAGTTCTAGGAAAAAAAGCCAAAACACAGCAGCTCATCCACGCAGCTCGGAGCGTGATAGTGGAAGATATATGGTTTGTTAAGAGCGTCTCACGCCTTAGCGTTGTGCCTTTTGTCCCAGAAATCTGCGCGAATCGTAAAATAATCCACCTGGAAACTGCCCGGCGAAATAAATCAGAGATGTGAGTCTTTCGGAGAACCTACCAGTCCGTACGCCCGTGAAAAGAAGTCAAATGCTCCAAGTATACGGAAGTACAAATACCTCTAGCATGCTGCCAAAAGATTGTGTCCTCTCAGTTCGCAGGCTCTTTGTTTATGCGTTGGTGATACGAGACTTCAGGACAGAGACATCATACTGAGAAAGATGAACAGGACCAATTCCTGCAGCATTGTTCAGGCAAACATTCATAGCAATACTGAAGAGGAGTCACCACGCTTACAGTTATCTGTTGCGCCATTTTCAGATAGCATTTCGAATATTGATCAATTGATATTTACCAGCAGATGTAAAAATTGCTGTTCTTGAGAACGCTAAACCCGCCTATACAACAGAAACTACCATCTGGAATATATGTCAGCAAACATCAGCGGAATGGAGATGGAAAACTCACGAGAAATGCTCGCTGTGCAAGTACACCTCTCTCGCCCCCTTCCCATTCAGCACACCGACCTGCACCTCGGCGGCAGCATTCCTCACATCATACAGCATCCCCGCCGGCCCACACACAGCTATCGCGAGCGAGTCCCCGCCTGCTTCAGCTGCATACTCTTTGATGATATTCCTCAGCTGCGGTCGGCCCTGCTTCCAGGCGACCAGCGCATCGTCGCCCACCCGCACCCTCTTCTCTCCCCCTACCGGCGTCTCCACCACCGCCTCCTCGCCCGCCGTTTCTCCCGTCACATGCACGGCAACCTTCACGGCCAACTCATCATCACCCACACCACCGGTGCCGTAGCCGTACCGTTCTAGCAGTCCCCTCACCTCATCCGAGTACCACCCGCGAGTCCGCACATCTCTCGTCGCAAGCACGATCTTGACTTCCTTCACCCCGCTGGCTCTCGCGCCTTTCTCAGCCAGGCGGCCGCGGCCGTGGCTCGCAGCTCTCAGCACCTCCTCGACCACGGGTAGCGAGAAGCCCGCGCCCGACCCGCCCACGACGACGAGCAGCCGGTCGAAGGCGGCCAAGCGGGACCGCTGCGCAGAAGAAGAAGAAGCACCACCGCTGCCGACCCCGATCCCGCCGTACGGCCCATCCAGGGTGACGCCGACCTCGGCGCCCTGGGGCCGCTCGAGCGCCAGCGCGTGCAGCCTCGCCGTCAGCCCGCCGCTGGCGTGGAGCGGCTTGACGACGAAGCGGAGGACGGCATCTTCCCTACCGTTGCCCGCCCCCTTCTCGAGGTTGACCGTAGAGGAAGCGTCGTCATCCGAGGGAGGAAGCGAGCAGATGGTGAAGGGGTGCGCGGAGACGCTGTGCTGCCACCAGCTCAGGCCGGGGGCGAAAAAGCGCAGGAAGACGTGCTGGCCGGGTCGCCAGACGAGCTCGAGGGGCACGGCTTGGCGGGCGACGACCGAGGGCCGCAGGCGGACGGTGATGGAGAGGTGGTCGTTGGGGAGCAGGCGGAGGACGGCCGTGTGCGAGGAGCCGTAGGCGAGGAAGGTGCGCAGGTGGGAGAAGAGGAGGGAGGAGAGGTAGAGGGTGCCGGTGACGATGAAGTAGTCCCTGTTTTGTGTTAGTCGTGGGTCTGCCAGGGAAGGTGGATATGTATATACCAGGATGTTAGGCGGAAATCGCAGTGAAAGAAAAAGAATATGATAAATGTAAGGGCGGCGATGAAGTGCGTTGCTTTGAAGAATTCGTAGAAACGGTTCCTGATTGGCCCAATTGACATGAAGGTAAGATAGGCTTGGAAGACGAGAGCAACGACGCCAGTCCAATACGTCATGTCGGTCTTCCACTTTTTGACCATGTCGCCATACCATATGTGATAAATGATGAATGGGAATGTGTGGACTAGTGCAAGAACGAACATGGCGTAGCTGGTCCAGCGGTGGAAGACCTGGTGAACTTGCTGTGAGCTTTTCATTTCTGAATATCCTTGACCAATTGCGGACTAACCTGAAGCTTCTCATGCGAAACGCCAGTCAAGGCTGTGACCCAATTGGCTTTTGCGGCCAGAACGCTACATCCATCATGAGTCTTTTATTTTGAGATGAAGAACATGTTCTGCTTACACGACAAACGGGAGCAAGCCGACAGCCATCCAGCCGGTCCTAGTTGCGATTGGTGGTGACGAACCAAAGGAGACAGAACCATCTTTCGTGTTGGGCCAGTAGTAGGGCTTTGGACCGAGAGTCATTCCTGTAACAGATATCAGTACATAGAAATGTGAAAATTGGATTGTTACCGACCGAAGAAGAACACGGCGCCGGCAAGGCCGACCAGCAAGTAGGCCACCGAAGGAGAGTACCAGCCGAAGATGCGAAGACGGTAGCCCCGATAGCCCACACGGCGCAGCGAGGCTTGAGCATAGCGCCAGAAGCCGCTGCGCTGCACCGATTGAGGAGTGATCCTGCGGATTATGTTGCTGACGGTAAAGAGGCCAATCATAGCCAGGATGAAGTAAACGGTAGTGCGGGCAAAACGGTAGTCAGCCTTGTACCTTCGCATTCCATTTGCGTTAGCGTCGTGATTATCATCTCCGGCTTGCTCGTAGACTTACCAGTATCGCCAGAATCCATTTCTGTATGCACACTGCTCGGGCGTCAGTTTGCAGCTGTCTTCTCGTGATGAATGCAGCATAACAGGCGTGTCGAGCCACGGAGTTCCTCCGCCACTCATGTCCATGTCCATGGCGAGACACGAAGGCACAATGGCCAGCAGGAGTAACGGTGACGGCACCATTGTCAATCCAGTTGGCAAAGGTGCTAGTCAGCTCTGGTGTTGTCTCTCCTGGAAGTCCAGCGGAAGCGTGGACAGGTTAAAGGTGGACGTAGGCCTGACGGGCCGCACGAGAGCAAGTTTCCTAACTGTATGCGGGAAGTCAAGCGAGTGCAAGTCTAATCCGGTCGTGACACAGCTGCCGTTGGTGAGAAGGTTCCAATCATATCGGTTGCGGAAGTAATCCCCAATGCGAGCGGCGCGAGGGGACTGAAAGAGACTGAAAGAGCCGACGCACACGCGAACGAGCAGATTTGCCTGGCATTGAGCAAGTTGAGCTGACCCGAGCTCCGGGGACAGTTGCGCACGATTGAGCAGATTAACTGATTGGTCGGGCCGCAGCAATCCATCGCTCCGAGCAATAACAGGCACACACATGACCAATGGGAGCCGACGAATCCATCAGGGTATCCAGAAAATATGGCATAAAATCGACTACGCTGTCAGCACCCTCACCACCTCGACCGCCGCCTGGTCCTTTTCGAAACATCCCGCCGCTGACGCCTGCTTCTGCTGCTTCTGCACCTTCGGCCACCACTCGGCAACCGCCGCCGCGCCGCCCTTGATGCTTTCGGCCTCGACGCCCTTCGCCCGGAGCACGCTGGTGGCCACGCGCGCCGTGTCGCCCTGGTAGCACACGACGAGCGCCCGGCGATCCCGCAGCGGCGTCTTTCCCTCCTCGTCGTCGTCCGTCGCTTCCTGCGACGCAAACGAGCACCGCTCGACCTGCGCGCCGAAGAAGGCCTCCAGCTCCCGCCACTGCCGCTCCAGCGTTGCGCTGTCGAAGAACGGGCTGGGCGCCCCGCGCGTCACCGTCGACAGCGGCGCGTTGACGGCCCCCGGCAGGTGCCACGCCGCGAAGTCGCTGGGCTCGCGCAGGTCGATGACGATGCTGGACGCCCGCGGCGACACGGATGCCGGGAGGCTGTCGCTCTTCAGCAGCGAGTCGACGTCGTAGAAACGCGTCAGCGCCTCGTCGACCTGGAGCTCCCACGCTTCGTCGTAGCGGTACGGATCCACGGCGGTGAGCCTCTGCGATGTGGAATTAGCACGGGGGTTGGGAAGTGGCTTCTGCGGCTGGTGGGTACCTGGTTGTTGATGGGGTGGAACTGGCTTGCGTCCAGCTTGGTGAAGTATTCATTGATGTACTGGTAAGGCAGGTCGCAGCAGAGGAAGACGCAGTTGATCTCTCCGCTCTCGTCCGCAAGCTCGGAAAGAGTGCCTGCGGCCTTGCGTTTCTCGATGAACTGATACAAGCCTAGGAGGAGTCAGCGCCATACTCGCCTTCGTTGTTGATACTGAACTCACCCTGCAGATTAAACCCCGACGATGGGCCACAAACCAAACCCTCACGCGAAAGAGCAAGGGACAGCGTATATGATTCTGTCGAGCCGACCTCTTCCATGATGTCGATGGCATCACGCCAGGGGAACGTCACGGGCGACATCAGCGCATACGAGCGCGGCCCGGGAACTCTGTCTCCAGCTGCGGTGCAGACACTGCACGTTGTCAGCTGATGGCTCTTGGAATACATCTACGACTACGTACCCGACTCTGACCACGGATGGTTTTGCATCTTTGAAGTAAGTGCCCATGCCTGTCATCGTACCCGAAGTTCCCATGCCAGCGCAGATGACACTAATCTGGGGCAGCTGCTTGAGGATCTGTGGGCCAGTCCACTTGTAGTGTGCTTGCCAGTTCTGCTCTGTCGTCAGCCTCCAGACGCCTTCAAGTTCCTGGAGAGAACGTACCGCTTCGTTTTCATACTGGTTCGGATTGATCACACTCTCATCTTCCTCCGACTTCCGCCTGGCAGCTTGTATTCCTCCTCTGTCATCAAGAGGCTCCGGTTGCGATGGGCCTCCGAAAAGTGTGCTGAACGACGGAAATAAGTCAAGGGCTGTCAACTGAAGGCTCGTCCTCTTACATGTTTAGGCCGAAGAACTGCATGAGTTTAAGCTTCGCATCGCTCGTCTTGTTGCTCAGATACGCCCTCGTGTCGTCGATACCGTGGAATACTCTCCCGACCAGGGACATGGAAATGACGGTGGAGCCGGAGCTGTACTCGATGACAGTCTTTGTCTTGTCCTTCTCGACACTCTTCTCGAGGAGGTTCATAGCTGTGGCAAGTCAACACTCTTCGCCTTGACCAAGTCAGCCAGGGTACCTACCAGGCAGCGCTTTGACATTGTTGGCCGGGAGCATGGTCATCATCTTAGCGTAGATACGCACGCCATCTTTCCGGTATGGGTTGAGACACGCAGGTATCTCGACCAACGGAAGCGGGGGCTGAAAGTCGGGATCGTAGTACTTCTTGAGGGAATCCTCCCCAGAGTACACGTTGAGCTGGTTCTTTGCATTCATGCTGTTCCGTTTCGACTTTCGTGGTTGGATGCAATAGGACAGCACAGTTCTACCGTGACTTATTTGTAGCTGTCCGGATAGCCGAGATGATTTATAGTGATCAAGTTTCAGGATGGAGTGGCAAGGAACATTAAGGTGCTCAAAAAGCATCCCTAAAGCCCCACGTACTAACTGTCAGGAGGATTACATTTGTGGATGGAGCGTTGCACGCCTAGCCAGATACTGCTGTAGATCGCTCGGGGACGAGTTGAGATTGGGCAGCTGTTGGTGTGTGGAGATGGGCGCTCTGCGATCATCCGGTTGGTTTCTGGATTCAGGGGTGCCTCGGGACTATGCAGCTGTGTACTCGGGATTTGGCCCAGCCCGGGGTTTGAGGGAGAATGAGCAAATAAGAGAAGCAGTGAGACCGCAAACGTCAATCGCTTACTGCATCGGTATACGGCAAAGTGTGGGACGACATGGGCTGAGCCAAGGACAAAAATTTTGTTCCGCGCAAGCTGATGGTGAGCATGGTACCTATGCTGATTATTAGCGCGGATGGCGTCGGGCTAGAAGCTAGCACCTTGGTGGTTCGCAATAGATCATCACTCCCGCGCGTCTTGGCATTAGCTGGCGGTGTGGGGTGCCCCAGGCCGTTGTCGGTGAGTTTCTGCTACGTCGCTTGCGTAACAATGTACCTTGATCCCTCTTTTTTCGTGGATTGAAAGAAGTCAGCGCTCGCTTCTCTGACTCCTGTCTTCAAGACCAAACCTGCAATTGTCAATTGCCCACAATGATCGAGCGAAACGAGGAGGCCGATGCTGCGAGGACGCCATCTCCTGCAATGACCGCCACAGGCGATCAGTCTGATGTAGAGAAAGCTCCCGTGTTCAACGAGCAGACGAAGTATCTGCCAAGAAGAAGGATCATCGCGGTTTGTTGACCACCACCCAGGCTGCCCTTTCCAGCTGACACCCCGCAGGTGTTTCTGGCATGTGCAAGCATCGATTTTGCAGCACTCCTGGACCAGACCTCCCTTGCCGCCAGCTTGTCCATTATCGGAAGATCTCTTGATGCAAGCAACCAGACATCTTGGATATCGGGTGCCTACTTTGTGTATGCACCGCATCTCGAACATACCTTCCTGCAGCTACTGATTCAAGTGATGCAGTACATCCACCTCTTTCCAACTCCTGTACGGGCGGCTCTCGGACATCTGGTCACGGAAGATCATCCTGCTTATCGGCATCGCAATATTCTTTTTCGGATCCTTAGCGTCCTCACTCGCTCAGGATGTTGTCCAACTCATCGTGTTCCGCGCATTTACTGGTGTCGGCGGTGGAGGGTTGATGACTGTGGCCCAGTTCATCGTCAGTGACGTTGTCCCCCTTCGGGAACGGGGAAAATATCAAGGAATCTTGGTGCGTAGAGACGAACCGTCTTAAGTGACAGAAGCTGATCAGTCCCCTACAGGGTGCATTCGTAGGTCTGGGGAACGGTGTCGGGCCCGTCATTGGAGGCGCTCTTGCATCCCAGTCCGAGGAGGGCTGGCGCTGGATCTTCAGGTTGAATCTGCCGCTCAGCGTGATCATGGTTGTGTGTGTGGTTTTCTTCATGCCGTTGAAGCGAGTTGAGGGAGACTGGAAAGTGTACGTCTCCCCACACCATTTTCATCAAAGCCACATCGCTAAATCACTTTCAGCAAGCTCAAAGCCATCGACTTCACCGGTGCCGTTCTTGCCCTCGGTGGATCCGCAGTGCTCGTGTTGGCCCTCACCTGGGCTGGTGGAGAGTACCCATGGCACTCAGCTCACGTTATCGCCTCCTTCGTCGTAGGCTTCTTCGTCTGCATTCTGTTCGTCCTCTGGCAATGGAAAGGGACGAGCGTCCCTCTAGTTCCGCGTAAGTCCAGCCATCCCCTCCGTCTTCATGTGACCTTCCATAGCTAACAGAACCGTCCTCCAGTCCACATATTCCGCTCTCGCGTCGTCAACGGCGCATCCATCACCATGTTCATCAACGGCTGGAACTTCGTCACCCAAGTCTACTACATCCCGACCTTCTACCAGCTGGTCTACCGCTACAGCTCGACCAAATCCGGCGCGCTCCTGCTGCCCATCACCCTGACGCAGACGCTCTCCAGCACGCTATCCGGCCTACTCGTCACGTGGACGGGGCGGTACCGCGAAGCGATCCTGCTTGGCTGGGCGCTGTGGGCCGTGGGACTGGGCCTGTTCTCGACGCTGGACGAGGGCTCCGGGCTGGGCAAGCAGGTGGGCTACGCGGTGCTGACGGGCTGGGGCGTCGGCAGCACGCTGCAGCCCAGCCTCGTCGCCATCCAGGCTGGCGTCGCCCGCCGCGACATGGCCATCGTCACCTCCTTCCGCAACTTCATCCGCAACCTCGGTGCCACCCTCGGTCTCGCCGTCGCCGGCACCATCGTCAACAACTCCCTCCGAGGCGCTGTGGCGCCGCTCGGCTTGAGCAGCGCCGAGGTGCGGACGCTGTTGAAGAATCCTGAGAGCGTGTTAAGTCAGAAGAGCGACGGTGGGGCTGATGCGGAGAGGATTAGGACCGCGCTGATGGGCGCGTATAAGGATGGATTCAGGATCTTGTTCTATGTCAATGCTGCGTTGGCAGCTGTAGCATTTTTCGTTGCATTGGCGCTACTACCACAGATCAGCTTGGTGAGAGATGATGATAAGAAGTTGCAGGAAGAGGCTCGAGCGAAGGAAGAAGCGAGAAGGAACGGAAAGGATGAGGCAAAGTCCGAGGCTCGGGAGAAGGCGGGCCCTTAGCGGACTCTTGACTGCGAATTTATTGAGTAGGTTTAGCGTACTTTACGTAAAGGATGAAATATTCGGATAGACCTCCGTTCGGGCTTTGGTATTTTAAGGAATGGGAAAAGCCAGATTTGGCATTTCATGCTGCAGGAACGGGTGGTAGTACGGGAATAGGAAACAGAAAACATCTGCTTGTAAATGCCGCGCTTGTCAACCCTTCTGCAAAATCGCGATGGCGTTGTCGATGTGACGGGACTTCAGACTTGGACGGCAAGGATGCGTAGACCGACCAGCGGGGCGCCATCTTCCTCCCAAACATAGGCGAGTCTCTCGGTCGCTGCTATACCGTCGACTGGACTGGACAACCACTGAGCGATGACGAGCTAGCGCTCTGTGGCGACGTTTCAGGAAACAGCAGTTTCATCCGAATACCTGACACTCCTCCGAACGCTTCCATTGGGCGGCAACATCGAGACGATCCCGCCCTACATCAACTCGAAGACCAGGAGGCGCTACCATGCTCACTTCCTTCGTAGCCAGGGGTTGCAAGATCTGTTGATCCTCGAGACCGGTTGGCTTGCCAATGGTCTTGTTGACGAGTTCCTTTTCTTCCTGGAGGCATGGTACTGACGTCTCTCTACCCCGGCGTCATCGACGGCGTTGTTCTTGACCATTCATACATAGGGGCCAGGAGCTTTGATCCGGTCATTGATGGAAAGGACGTATTCCAAGAAGCCGTAGAGGCTGATTACGAGCGGGCAGGCATGGACGCGCACTTCATTGACGACTTCTTTTCCCATCATGTCAACAGGGGTGCCGTTCACTATGGCAGCAATAGCTTGAGGGAGACGGATATGAAGTGGTGCGAATAAACTCCAGCTTCGGGCTGCGTGAATCGTGCTCACTTTGGGTCTTCAATGCGGTCTTTTTCTTTCATCCAACCAACACCTGCTTTTCCATAAAAACCTCTTCCCAAGTCGGACCATTGCCTTCGTCGCGTTGCTTCCATACTTTCTGAAGCAGAGCTTCGGCATTGAACAGACTCCATGTTCCTATGCGAAATGCGACATATTTTAGTTTGGCGGCGACGAACTCTCTCATCTCGAGCATCTCTTCCGGTGTGCCGCAGTTTTCGATTTCATAGCCCGCAAGGAACAAGGGCCAGCCACAGCCACTCCAAGCGTAGCCATCATCAGTCAATCCGGCTTCTGAGCTATCATCTTTCGTAGCGGTGTAGCCAAAGCGTCTAAGCAATGCTCGTAGATAGTCGCGGCGCAGGTCCTCCGGGTTGGTTGTGCCAAATATTGTCTCAGGGAGCGGCGAAGACATCCACTGGCGGAAGGGGGAGGTTAGTTCTAACAAGAGAGTGCGGATGGTGTAGAGCATGACGGCATCTTTGAAGCTGTGCACCAAGGTGAGATAGTCTCTCGCGTTGTGGAGTTGAAGGGGAGGGGTGATGTTGTTGAACCAGGCCTCTGGATCGAAAGCGTGGATCTGTTGTAAGATGTCTATTACACTCTGGCGGAAATCGGAGACTGTTCTTTCCTCGCCAGGGTCGTGCGAGTCGCAGAAATTGAAGTTGAAATGAGCCATAGAGCCGCGGATGTCGTTGGTGCAGACCATGCTCCAGAAAAGCTGCCAGGGTAGGGGGGCGAAAGAGTCGTAAATGAACTTGTCCCAGCCGGGCTTCAGGTCTGCGTAGTCTGCCCAGGTTGGAGAAAACAAAGGCTTGTTCAGGTATTGTGAATTGCACGTGGTGCTGCTCATGACATCGTAGCTGCGAAACCATCGTCAGCGGGTTGCCGCACCAGAAGGTGGTGTCATACTCACAAAAGCATCATGAGTATCATTTCTGGCTCCCATTCCCGCGTTTCCAAGATGTTTTTCCATCCTCCTCTAAGTTCGACTATTGTGGCAGCGCCGTGGAGATGGTGGTACCAGGTGCCGGAAGCATTTGACTGGACCTTTTTCGTTCAAATGAAGTTTAGCATAACCTTTTGCTGCGTGGGTAAGGCACTCACCTCTGCCATTAGAAGCATGATGATAGCGTCGAGTGTCTCATCGCAGAGCTGAGTTTCGGGATTGGCGAGAAGACGATTGAGGCCGTTGATGGAGCGGTCTCTGTACCGGCAGATCTCTTTGTCGCTGTCGGGAGTTATCTTTGCCTGGATGGCTCGGAACTGCTTGGTCAACAGCACCCACATGTCCTGGATTGTTTGTGGACATTCAATCCATTCTTGCAATGAGCTGTGAAACAAGTCTGCGAAAGCGGGGTCAGGGACCAGAGTCGGGGCAACGAATTCATTATCTGGAGAAGTTAGCAGGGCATGGACACGGCGACGGAAGACATACGGTACATTGCGACATCGAGCAGCTGCAATACCCTGGGGTCAGCACAAGGCCATGGTTGAGGAATTGAAGGTCGAGAGCGCTTGACAATGGCAGCACCATTTTCGGCTTGTTTTCGGGCGTCGTCGGTGTCCTTTTTCGGCGACGGCTTCATACGCTGTGTTTTGAAAACGAAGCTGGCGCGACCACTGTAAGCCCGCACCGGTGTACTCTTCTCTGTCTCGGTGCCACGATTGATCCACACAAGCGGCTTGTGGAAGCCTGGACAGTCGATGCCCTTCTTCTTACACGGACCGCAGCTTGGCTGGACCGAGTCACAGCGCACCCGGCGCTTCTTGCAGGACAAGCACTGGGGGCCGAGCATGGTATCGGCGCGACCGTGTAGACGGGATTGAAAGAGCATGTAGGAGTCAGGAGAACAAAAACAAGCTGGTTGTGGCTGAGTCTTGAGCAGGAGCCAGCACGCCGGCGCAGTTGCCTTATCTCATTGGTGACTAAGCCGGTACCGGGAACTCCTCTCATTGGTGAAGTTAGCGAAGGCATCCGCAGTCCGCCCGCCATCGCGTCATAGCGTTCTATACTGTGCTTGTAGTCGGGAAGATCAAAATGCCAAGAAATCTCTATACTTGTGTATAGAGAGATGTGCTCTACTAGGCGGACACAGACCGCAACGGTGGCGGTGTTGCTCCGACCGAATCCGGACCGTGTCCGTCATCCGCCCCACTCGGAATGCGGCATGTTCCCGACTGCCGGTAGATATAGTCCAGAGCCCCGATGAACACTTCAAACTCATTCCTTCCACCATGCGCATCGGGATCCTCAAGGGAAACGGCATTGGTCCGGAAATCATCGCTGCTACCCAGCGAGTCCTCGAGGCCACAGGTCTACAGATCGAGTGGGACGAGATTCCAATCGCGGAAGAAGCAATTGCCGCATACGGTCACCCATTGCCACCGCAGACAGTACAACGGTTACGCCATGTGAAAGTCAGCATCAAAGCACCGCTCATTGTCAACAAGCTGCAAGGTCGCATAGCATGTACCCAACCGGATGGAAGTCAGATCACGTATCCTTCGCTCAACAACGCCATCCGCCGCGAACTCGGTCTTTTTGTCAACCCAAGGCCGATCAGAGGATTTTCCGGCATATCCGGCCAGCACGAAGCGCTTGATGTTGTCGTCATGCGAGAGATTACCGAGGATGTATACATCGGCCATGAGCACACCATCAGCGACGACATTGCCGCCGAAGCCATCAAACTGACCACACGCGCCGCTGCCACCAGGGTCGCCCGCTTTAGCTTTGACTTCGCCAGGACCAACAACCGCAAGCGCGTTACCTGCCTGCACAAGGCCAACGTGCTGAACCTCACTGACGGCCTGTTTCTGCGCTGCTTCCGCGAAGTCGCCGCAGAATATCCCGACATTGACGCCGACGACATGATGATCGACGCCGCTTGCTTCTCCATTGTGCGCAGTCCCATGCGCTTCGACGTCGTGGTTGCAGCGAATCAGTACGGCGACATCTTCTCCGATCTGGCCGCCGGCTTGGTCGGCTCGCTGGGGTTAGCTCCAGGCGCAAACATTGGTGACCACGCCATGATCTTCGAAGCAAGCCACGGCGCAGCTCCCGATATTGCAGGAAAGGGCATCGCGAACCCCATTGCTCTGATTCTGAGTGGCGCTGAACTGCTTACCTTGACCGGCCACCTCAACGAGGCGAAAGCGGTCCGGGATGCTGTGTCTGTTGTAATCCAGCTCGAAAAGGAACGCTTGACTCCTGATTTGGGTGGATCGGGGACCACCGAAGGTCTCACAGCTGCTCTAATCTCCGCCGTGAAGCAGAACCTGATAGTTTAGTACTCTTTACATCTCTGATTCTTACTTTATTTTCCATAAGGGAATGCTTCTCCTACACCTTGAATATCTACATCAGACCTCTTATTCCCTTATCTCAAGTTCCATTCAAGTGAGAGGCAAATATATGATTTTTGCTTTTCCTTTCCACGTTAGTACAACATCCTTGCAGAGTTGGAATGGCAAAACTGCTCACGTCACACCCCATTTGCCGTTCACATGTCGCTGCGAGGCTAAGATCCACCTAAGCATCGCCAAGGAGGTCTGACAGAAGTGAACGATAGAATGGACAAGGAACTCAGCATCATCGATGTTAATTCCTGTTTTCTTCTTGTTGTTTGACGTCGTGTTTGCAGTGTACGTACAATGGAATTGAACATAGCTTTCGATAAGAGCATATCTCTCTTTGAAGACTTTTCGATCAGCGGTTTTTAGTGCGATGGGAGAGCTTTTAGGGTTTGTGGCGCATGGATTCTTCACGAGATGGGAGATCTTCAAAACAAATTGTCCGAGCTAGCGTAAGTGGTGATCATTTGAGTGGGTTGAACAAGGATGTTGTGAGACACGATCCGAGGGTTGCACAGGTTGGACTGAGGTATGTACTGCTGCCGAGGTAGCAGTAGCGTTGACAGTCGCATACGAAACGGTCGTCCAGCCTGTTGGGTAAAGGATTCCTGGTCCGATCGGTTTCTAACCGGTGGAAGAGCTTTTTTGCGGCAGTCTTGACGAGGAGCGGAAATGTTGGTGCTGCTCCTGGTGGACCGTGGCGCAGCTCCGCCCTTTGTGTTTTCGACCGACTGAAGTAGAAGCTTGCGCGACCAAGCACCCGAGGGTGATATTAAAACGCAAGGCATATTCGGCACCTTGGCGCCTAAACATCAGACGACACAAGTTAGCGGAAACAAATCATGTAGAAGCAAGGCAGACAGCGCTAGAATAGCACTGCCTGCCTGCCAAGCTGAGGTCGGCGCCGGCAGCATGCATGCAATAGGCTGCAAACATCTGTTCGTCCAATCACCTTTCAATTACTTCTTACACAAGGGGAAACATGCATTCGGTCGGAAATTACCCCCGCACGTATTGAAAATCACATCACTAAATGATTGAGACCAAGACGCCTCAAGGTGCTCCGAACTTAATAGGCCTTCTCTCAACGATTTAATCGTTCGCCTACTTTTCAGACGCGACACTGCCAATCACTCCTTCAGCTTTGTCCGTCAGCTGAAGCACGAGTTTGTCCAACCCAGGGAAGGCTGAAAGCCGATTTGGCCCCCAGTGGCTATTGATTCTGATTGTAGCACAGCAGACGTAAACCCCTGAAGACGACTTGGTAAGGCCTAAAAGACCAAATCACATGCTGGGGCCAACGTGGCGGCGTGCCTTGAAATACAAATTATATGCACACTTACCGTGCGCTCGAGGCTGAGCGGCAATAATAGACTTCCGCCAATCGTAGTGATCTTCACTATGGTGGAAAAGCTTTTCTTAAATGTGGACAGCCTTGAACCACTGCAGTAAACTTCTCGTCAGCCTTGAGAAATCTTAGCAAACAAATTCTCTTTCATCTATTCGGTCCACAATATGCATACTCTCTTCCTCTTACTTATCCTACATTCGCCCTATCTCACTTGGGCGGATGATGCGATGAACAACAATTACTTCATTTACCCAGCCCTTACAGATCGGATCCCAACGGTGCACGTGGGTGATACGATCAATTTGTCTTGGAGATCGGACACCGCACTCGCCAACATCAGCCTCTATTGCAATTACACTAGATGGAGTATGATCGCCCCGGCACAATGTACTACTGGCAAGCTAACTGGAGGAGTGTTCAACATTACAAACCAACCGTCTGAAGGGCAGGCCTCTCTCACCGTCAACAGCTCGTGGACTTCTCCGTGTCACTGGTCGTACAGCAGGCAAGGCCAGAAAAACAGATTCAACAGCGGCAATATAAAGGTCGCAAGCGATGAGACTACTCAGGCGACAACATGGGCTGCAAATTCCACCATGGCTTCTTGCTCAGTCGATGGCAGTAGCAACACATTGAGCACTGGGGCAGGAATTGGTGTGGGGGTAATGGTTGGCCTTCTTATTGCCGGGATGACTGGTTTAGCCTGGTCCCTTCTACGCAAACGCTTTGCAGCGAAGCGGGCTCAGACACAGCAAAAGTATACAAATGACGCAGCCATCGAGCTGGACCAACGGCAACACCCAGTTGAACTGGGATACAATCAGCCTCCCTCGGAACTTTCTTCTCATCATTATCATAGCTAAGGGGGTGTCGGTATGGTTGAGGCTCTGCCGGCATCCACTTCCAGATTCCTTGAGCATGGAACAAAACTTAGCCCAACTCATCACGGCGTGTTGTCCGACAGTGGCTCAAGGAAATCATCCAAAGCAGTTTCTCATACCATTTCGGTGGTAACTCCCAAGTCTTCATGCAATTGGTTGTAATAGGTCTTTGTCTTGAAAGCGCCCAGTATCTCATCAGGAATCCACTTTCAGTGTATTGCCGTTGCGTTTCATAATGGAGGGCTTATGCGCGAACATATGGGCAAATAAAGAAGTGAGTATCGACGTTTAACCGGAAAGATATGTATTAAGTTTAAGGAATGAACCATCTACGCTTCTGCACTGAAAGTATTACCGGGTATCTTATGGATAATGCAGCTCATGCTAGTTCTTCAGGCGTCGGTACCTTTTTCTCCTCGGATGCCTGTTTTCGCTTCTCTTTTTCCAACTCACTTTTGATCTCTGCGATATGTGTTAGCACCATGAACACGCCAAATAGAAACCCAATTGAAAACTTACCGAAATAGGACACAATCCCAGAAATTACAGGAGCAGCCAGTAAAATCATGGGCAAAATCTGGCCGAACCCCCATTTTGTCCCTCCAGCAGAGAGATCACAGATTCGAGGGTTGTTGTTGGGTTTGTTGGACATTCTTTGCAGAAGAACATAGAAAAGTGAAACGGAGAAGAACACCAACTGCAGGCAAAATGCCTCACCAGAGCTTCCGAGAGCCAAGAAAAGGAAGGTCATTTTGACCTTTCGCCGGAACGACTTCCAGAAAGTTCCAGGCCCGAGTTTGTCCAGACTCGTAAAACTTTTTCTTATCCAGTGCATTGGAAGCCACTTGGTTTCTTTCTGCCAGAAGCGTTTGAAGTGGCGTCCAAGCTCTTCGTTCCAGCTCTCGAATGTGTTGATGATGGCGATCCAATAAGGGTAAAGTACGGTGATGACGGCAACGATGTAGAAGAGCACGAGCCAGAGCCTGTACAGCTTGATGTCTTCGCAGTTTCCGTAGCTTTTCTTCCAGATATTACACATTGACTCTTTAGTTTCGAGCTTGGCCTCGATAGAGAGGTAAAGGATAGTAGGCGGTCCAAACGGAACAGACAAGCAGATGGTGACTGTCAGCAACATGGCAAACAGGACGATCAGTGCCAGTCTAAGGAAGGCCAGGACTTTGTTGTCTATCAAATAGCGTTTCAATGTGACGACGGCGGCCAAGTGGGAGCTGCTTGACAGACAGGCCAGGTAGACGATGAGAAAGAAATGATTCTCTACCAGCCTGAAACGCCATAGAGGGTACTCCTCGACGGTTTGCGAGTGATTTTGCATCGCACGGCTATAACCGCTGATAATGATTGCGATTCCTGTTAGGATTTGCTGGTCTCCAAGGGTGATCATGACGCGAGTGAGAACTTTTCGGTAGAAGTCGGCGCTGCGTTCTCGTCCTTTTTGGCCGAACTTGTGAAACAGCCACTCGTTCATTCCCCGGGAGAAGACACCTTCGCAACCTTGGAGACCGCCTTTGAGACCGTAGCCTGCAATACCGTCCAGAAACGGGGCGCAAATTGCTAGGAGGGTGGTCAAAATAGCGGTTCCTACGAGAGACGCCACAACCTGCACTCCTATTAGCTATACATGTTTTCCTTCTCGTAAGGCATTACTTACACCTCTTCCGGCAACATCACCGTCGAATGCATCGTCGCAGTTCGTTTCGTTGGCGTAGAAATCAAGAGGGGTGTAGATGACGAAGTAGTCTTGCAACTGCATTTTGATTGGCCATCAAACCGGACACGACAGCAACGTCGTTTAAATCCTGGTGACGGTTTGCCTTTTAACTGGGCTCAGCCTCAGGCGGGCACCCTTTCTTGGCATGTTGGGGGCCGTTGGCTATGCGTCATCCCATACCCACCATCAACGAACGGTGTGCAGGTGACTGTCTGAGACAGGTGCCATCGGGTAGATCACCAGAATGCTCACTAAGAAGCGGCTGTGTGGGTCTGCCTGGGGCTGAGTTGAGCTTATATTTAGGCAGCACTAACGGGATAGAGCGATCCTAGCCCAAAGCGGATGCTAGCCTAAGCAGACCGATGCAACCCGACCAGCGCGCTGGGCTTTACCGTGGTTACACATGCTGGCCTGGCCACACAAGAACTCAGCCTTGCGATCATGGCCGCGCTATATCAATGTAGCGCCGCGCAGGGGCACGGCTGATCGCCCTAATCCATGCTCCTTTCCCGTCGTTACGTCAACATGGAGGAAATCCCTCTAGAGAGTCCCTCATTATCAAAGGGCTTCAAGCCATATTCCCGAGGATCCGCGAGAACGATCATCAAAAGAGTGCTTCCACCACTCGCTCCAACGATTGCGCTTCTTTTGCTTTGCCTTGTTCTGGGAACGCCCATGATCCTGGTTATTCTTCCAAGCCTTCCTGGTGTTGGCAAACCCGGAACATGTGTAGACGGAGACTTCAAGACCACCAACATCGATCACCCCTTTCAAGTCCGGAGTGTGTTTGCAGTTTCGCTTGGTTTTGGATCATTTGAGTTTGCCGTCGCCAGGCTCATCGACATCACGTTTGATCTGGTCGTGGGCCGTGGAGGCCAAGCTTTTCTTGCTTACCTCACATACCCCATCTTCACCAAGGTTCTGCTTTGTTCCATGGAGACCCGGTCCGCATCATACGGCTACTTTTCCGCCATCGCATTCGATCCTGTCTCACTTTCGGCCATGTCACACATGTCAAAGGACATGAGCCGCCGAAACAAAGGGAAAAGGGATGTCAAACACGTCTTCGTTTGCCTTGGTCTCTTGGTTGCCTGCCTTTACGTTCTTGCATTTCCGACCCTCGCAAGCGCCGCCACGGGCTACAGCGCCTCGCATGAGCCACGAGTGAATCTGAGAGATAACTCTACAGCCGCTTTGGAAAGCTTGGTAGAGTGCGAGTTCGTTATTAAGGATGGGGATCGGCTGAAAGGCGGCGTGAAGGACCAATGCATCACATCTAACGATTCGAAGATTGATGCGGTACGGAATTGTAAGCTCATGATGCTATCGCCTATGGTTGGAATTTTCCGTTGACAACGGCGCAGATACCTACATGATTGATATCGGTGTCCTCAACAAGACAAACTCTAGTCAGCTCAACGACACAAAACTTCCGGCACCACCATTGAACATCTCGGCCACGCCAGTCTTCGCATTTGAAGGACAGTTCTACAACACTACTTATCTGCAAGACAATGGTTACTGCAGACCAGTGGAGAATCACTACGAATGGGGATTCTCATACCTCTTGCTGTTCATCACGGCAGTTTTGACGTATACCTGGGCTGTTATCCTCGTTGCGTTGCAGGTTTACGTAGACAAAAAAGGCCGGCTCACTAGAGCTCGTAGTGGACTGGGGCTGTATCGAGCTGTTCTCGACTTGTCGTGGGCGATCCGTGGAGAACTCGGCGAGGAATCCCAGTTTCTTCCGAATGAAACGTTAGAGAAACGTTTGGCAGAAGCAAAAGAGGGGATGCGATATCAGGTCATGAGGCCTGCTGAAAGAGAAGCGGTGCCAAATATGGTAGCAGGAAGCACTCCTTTGATGCGATCAGCACGACGACTATCTATAGAGTAGCGTTTATTTTTGTACCATAACCAGCAATCCATTGTCTAGAGCAGAGAAGAAAAGAAATTGAAGGGTTTGAATTATTAGCAATGTAGTAGAATGCGGGTCATCAACAAGCGAATCGGTTCATGAGTCGAGGCTGGGCGATCACCCGGGAATTTGGGCATGGGAAAACCATGTTCGGTAGGCGCGAACGTCGACTGCTCAACTTCGCTGATGTTTGCCAATTTTTGTGGCGCTGTAATTTGGAGGTGAATGTAAATGAAACTTGATTAGTTCAGTGAAGTCGAACAAGCCCCTTAACCTTGTTGATCCTTGAACGACACAGCTGCAGCGAATTGCGGGCCATGCGCATGTTCTCTAGTCGGCTGTGGAGCTTTGGACATCTCACCGCTCTGAAAGCCGCGAGTCAGGGACACCAGCCGCACCGAGCGTGGTGTATCGACCTGACGGCGGCCTCGGCTGCGAAAACTCCCAACGACAAGCCTTGCAACTCTTGATCCTTCAACAGGTGCTCCTCATGCAACTTGTGCGCGGAGTTTTCCGCCCACCTGATGTGAAGCAACAAAGCGTCTCATGGCTGCCTGCAATTTGCCCGGTGCGATTGGTGGGAGGCCCCGTTGGGGGCCAACTCCAGGAGCCGAAACGATGCATATCGCAACGCTTCGACCAATGCCTGCTTGGCAACGGTAATGACGATCGCCCTCGTTTGCTGTTAAAAGTGCGCCGCGTCCGCGCGCGCGGGTAACCCTGCTCCTCCGCACCCATCGCCAAACGCCCACCAGGAGGTATGATCCGCATGCGGGGACTGACGTGCCTGCTAAGTCTCTCGGCCCCGGCATGGGCGTCGTCCAGCGCTCCGTGGGGCATGGCCTTCGACAACGATGGCAGTGAGTGCCTGCTCTCCCTCCGCTGCATCGCCAAGCTGACGCCCCTTGAGCCGGTCCTGATGGGCCATGGGCCTATGTCATTGCCCCCGTCGACGCTCCGAGTCAGACTCTCGGCTTCTATCCGTCCATGATCGAGATGCCGATGATGGTCAACGCCTCGGCCTGCCAGTCCCAATCCGCTCAATGCGTCATGCCCACTGTCGCTGCCTGGACTGGTTCCGCCGCGCACGATCTCTACCTCAACGAGACCAGTGCTGAATTTGACCCGTCCGAGTGGGAAGACGTCCATGGCGGTTACGTGACCGATCTGATGTCGCTTCAAGGCAGCATGCGCTACACCACCCAGCGCCTCACCCTCGGATCATATGATCTCGACGGTCTTGCCATGTCTGTTGCCGACAACCTGACTGCCAGCTTCCCCAATGGAGATTGGTATACCGTTGCCATCGGCTATGTAGTTGCCCCCCGAGCTTGGTAATTAGGACATTTGCTGACCATTGCAGCTATCTTTGTATGGTGGTTCAACTTTCACTTACGATATACCCTCGGGCACTCGGACCCTACCCCTTCAGCTTGCCTCGGGATGGTCGAATGGTGCCTATGCTTCAATGAGCTTCGGACTCCATATGGGATCTGTCATGCACAAGATTAGCGGCAAACTGTTCTGGGGCGGCTACGACCGGGCCCGCTGCATCAGCGAGCCCATCACCGTCGACTCCAATTCAACCTTCTCCCTCGCCGACATCTCCATCGGTGTGGCTTCAGGCGGCTCCGCATTCCTGAACAACACGTCCAGCGCCACCGACATCGACGGCCTGCTGCAGACCAACACCAGCACCAGCCTCCCGCTGACCGCGCAGCCCGACCCCGGCGTGCCGTACCTGTACCTCCCAGGCGCGACCTGCGACGCCATCGCCGGCTACCTGCCCGTGACGTACGATGCCGGGCTCGCCTTGTACCGCTGGAACACGTCGGCCCCGGAATACGACGACATCGTCAGCTCGCCGCACCACCTGTCCTTCCACTTCCACACCTCGGGCACCTCGGGCGCGACACAGTCCATCGCCATCCCCTTCGCCCTCCTCAACCTGACCCTCGACTACCCCATCACCAGCGACCCGACGCCCTATTTCCCCTGCCGGCCCTACGACCCGTCCAGCTCCTCTGATCCTGCTGATGTCGTGCTCGGCCGCGCCTTCCTGCAGGGCGCCCACTTCGCCCAGAACTGGCACACGGGCAGCGTCTGGCTCGCCCAGGCCCCCGGCCCCGGCTACGTCGACGAGGACCTCAAGACCATCCAGCAGTCCGACACGGGCCTCACCCCGCTCCCCAACGCCCAGGCCTGGAACGAGACGTGGGCCGACGTGCTGACGCCGCTGAACGGCACCACCACGGGCGGCAGCACGAGCGGCGGCGGCACCGGCTCAGGGGCCGACAGCGATTCGGGGTCGAGCAGTAGCAGCAGCAGCAGCAGCGGTGGGAGCAGCGACGACTCCGGGTTGTCGTCGGGGGCGAAGGCGGGCATCGGCGTCGGCGTGGCGGTGGGAGGTATCGCCCTGCTCGGGTTGGCGGGAGCGGCGTTCGTGTTGATGAGGAGGAGAAAAGGAGGCGCGGATGGCGGACGCGACCCCAAGCCGGGCGCGACGGAACTGCCGGAAGCTGAGCACTCGATGGGATACTCGGCGGTGCCGCCGCAGGAGCTGGAGGGCGCCGAGATGCAGGAATTGCCGGCGGATAATACGATAAAGGAGTTGCAAGGCCACCAGAAACCGCACGAGCTGCCCGCGAGATATGCGTAAAGTGGAGAAGCCTGTAATAGACGATGGTGTTACGTTCTGGAAGGATTGATTGTACAATACCCAATAAGTGATAATAGATACCTTTTCCTCGTTTGAAGTTATTCAGCTCTCATACACTGGCAAAACACGGTGGCTTGGAACTGACCCTAGTATGTTTGGCCATTGGAAATTGCCTTGGGACAACGCATTGATGAGCCGTCTCACCGACAAAGCATTCCTCGCCATACGCTGCTGAAGTCTTCGGCCTTGGGTCGGGTTATCAAAGTCAATGCACACGCCCCACCGCACCGACAAACAAGGCGAATCGGCTACCGGGCGGGAATTATCATCCGTGAACTAAGAATCCCACGTGGCCAGTCCGTTCGCCTTGGTCATCAGGAGAAGGAGAAGTGTACGGATGGTGTCCCGCCGGATCGCCGGCAGTTCTCGCCGCCGCGTCGTATGGGGCGGCCAAGAAACACTTTGAATGATGCGCGAACCGGAAGTCTTCTCTGAGGAAGGCCGTTGTCTAGTGCTTCCTGCTAGCCTCTTGGTGGTTGGATAGTGTGATACAACAATGGTGAGGAGTCGCATTGGAAGAAGCGATCCAGAAAGAAGTATAGAATCAAGTTTCAGGGGGACCAATGCCAATAAACTAGTCGAGAATAAAGACAGGGAAAGTGAGGCGGCGTTTTGATCCGAGAAGTGACTGACAGAATCCGAACTCTGCATTAGGCAGCTGTCGGGTCGAGAAACGCACTTGTTCAGAAAGATGCTAAAGATCGTCGTTGTAGCAGGTGGGGTCGTCATAGCTCGCTCGGCGCAGTCTGCGTCGCGGCTCCGGGCAGTGCTCAAGCTACGCCACGTTAGCTTAAATCCGAGATACTCAACTCGGCATCTTTTGTTTAGGTACTCCAAAGATCCCAGTCTAGGGCCTAGTGTGAGCATCATTTGAAACATTGTGCCCAGCAACGAAACCGTTGTTCTTTCGGTCCGGCCTCCGGTGGCCCATTAGGTTCTCTCAGACTTCTGAAGCACCAACGCAACAAACAAGGCAACGCTCTTATGTCGCGGACGAAATGACTGATTGATTCGCTGGTCGGGTTGTATTTCTCAACATGTTCTTATCAAGGTATCTACATGCATAGAGAAGTGAAAGGGGTCAAGTTAAGCTGCGGGGTGTGCACTGGGATACTAACGTGCCCCGTGAGCCACATGCCGCCGCCCGGCTTGGGACGTTCTCCTATTCCACGAAACCAATGGGAAGGTCGAGGATATGTCTGACAGGAATTGCGGAGGGAAATGTGGGGAAGCATGACGTTTGCTGTTCTCGGTTTGGGCTGCGGCTGCTGAATGCGAGATACGAACCGCATATCCCTCAAATGCTTTCGTTCCTACTGGTCAGCGTTCCGACGCGCCGTACTCGTGTCTAGCGTACTCGCGCTTTCGTATACCCCTAGTGTAACGGCGCCGCAAACCATCTTGGACCTTTTAAAATATATAAACGCTTATGGGCTGCATTCCAGTCTGGGCCAACAATCCAGTCCTTCTTTCAGTAACAGTACATTCACAATCCTCTCTTGCCAAACATGAAGTCGTCTCTTTTCACCAGCTCTCTGGCCTTTGCCCTGGCTTCTGCCCAGGGCTCACTCGACTCCTGGGCGCCCGGTGGAGCAAATGACTGTATGGCCACAGACGACCAACGTCCTAAAGCTGCAATGCTGATATCGCACAGTCCGAGGCCCTTGCCCCATGATGAACACCTTGGCCAACCACGGGTTCCTGCCACACGATGGCAGGAACATCACCAGGTTCAACGCCATCCATGCCCTGTCGACTGCGCTCCACTTTGACGAAACCCTGGCGGGTATCATGTGGGACCAGGCCATCATTGCCAACCCAGAGCCCAATGCTACCTTCTTCACTCTGTAAGGAACTTCGAACACAGAAAGTCACTTGGCCTCATCCATGCTAACAAATGCCTTTCAAGTGACAATCTCAACCGCCACAACGTCCTGGAGCACGACGCAAGTCTGAGGTACAACAGCCCCAGGATAACAGTGCTTTCAAGGTCGCTAACGAAAATGGCAGCCGTTCCGATGCAGCCTTCGGCAACAACCACGTCTTCAACCAGACCATCTTCGACACATCGAAGGCGTACTGGACGGACCCTGTCCTCACCGCACAGATGCTGGCCAACAGCAAGATTTTCCGTCAGGTTGAATCCAGGGCTGCCAACCCGGACTACACCTTCACTTCCACCGTGGAATCCTTCAGTCTGGGAGAGGTTGCTGCCCCCCTGATTGTCTTCGGTGACCACGAGTCTGCCACTGTGAACAGGTCCCTCATCGAGTATTTCTTCGGTAAGTCAAAGAGACCCAATCGATGCCATGAATCAGCACTCACACAGACCAGAAAACGAACGTCTTCCCACTGAGCTCGGATGGGTCAAGCAGGCCGAGACGGTGATGCTTGAGGACATTATGAGGCTCTCTGACGTTGTCAAGAATGCCACGAACCTCATCACCGGTTCCACGGAATCGAATCACACTCAGACCCGTCGGGACTTGCACGGCGGACTGCACTGAGCGTGGATAGCGTGCCGGCTCGCAGTTTGAAAGGAGCAACAACGCTTGAGTACAGTTCTGTTAACGAAACTTCAATTCTACGTACACATTTTTCGGGTCAAGTTTAAGCTTTATGTATGTAGCATCACACCCGAACTTGCATGGTCTGTCTACAGACTATCCTAGAATCAACACCTTCACTTGATGACTTGCATGTATGCCTCATTTGTGAGTGGGAGTAAGTGATTGAAATTGTGTGGCCAACAAAAATCTCTTGAAAAAAAAAAAAAAAAAAAAAA
>RHKH01000072.1:106005-146754 GCA_009829795.1 Lasiodiplodia gonubiensis
ACATTGAATGAGGTCCCATTCTTTTAACAACTGTAGGCACACCAAGACTTCGCAAGTGCGGTTGACTCGTTACGCACGCTTATTGGTGCTTTCTTACTGTTACGGGGTAGCTCCGTACGACTCGTATTATTACTCGTTTCCACTTAGCGCGGTTTCTTTTACTACTTTAGCTCTCTTTTATTTGAACTCCTTTTCTCCTTAGCAGCTTCTTTTCGTATATAGAGCTTAGTCGAATTCTGATTCACTTCGTTTCTGAACACTTAATGTCTATCAGAATTACCAACCTTCCGAAATATTCTGACTATCAAGCCCCACGCGTTCCAGTGTTCGGGAGACATGTATATGCTGCGAATCTTCACATTTGGTCTCTGTGATAAGGTATCATTTTTGATTCATCTGGCATGGGAACTGCGGAGAAATTTGCCAAGAAACCAATAAAATTGCCGCTCAGGGCTGGAATAGTATATCGTTTTAGACCTTGCTTATCGCGCTCATTTCACGACATTCTCAAGTGCCCGAAGTCAACAACCATCTTCTTTTTAGCTTAGTTCGCCGGGAAGTGGTCCGCGTTAATCTTGACGGAGCCAGTCCATGTCTTTCCGTCGTCGGAGGTGGTCAGCTTTCCGGATGCACCAGTGAGAGACAGGGTATCGCCGAAAGACTTGTCAGCAGCGCTGAGAGTGATGGAAATATTGGACCAAGCTGTGGGGTGGGCAGAAATTAGCAAGCGGTTCCCTGCAAGGCAGGATATATGTGCTCAAGAGCTTACTGTAACCGCCGACACTGCCGCAGGTGTTCTGGTAGCATTCGTTGCTGGAATAGAGGTAGGTCGGGAGCCAGCCGGCATCTGCAAGTTGTTAGTCGTACGGTATGAGCGGCAAAGAAGGTCGTGCTCACCGTCTTCCTGTTGGCTGACGAGCTTGTCGCTGATCCAGACCTTCTGAGTGGTCTTCTTGGCAGACGTCGCGTCGACTGGTTTGCTGTCAGTACAAGCCGGACACACGAGGATACCGAACGAGGTAGCATACTTTCAAAGTCAATCTGCGTGTCCTTCGGCACCTCAACGTAGGGCTGGGCGACCTGGCCGGCTGCGAGGTATGTCGTCAACATGTGCACTTTCATACAACCCGGAGACAATACATACAAGCGAAGTAGGTCGAAGCGTCAACGCACCACTCGTCGTCCGCGGCCGGGCATACTCTGTTCCATCTGTCAGCGAGTGGTAGAAATTACGCGGAATAGAATTGCTCACTGAGAGTCCTGGTCAGGGGACCAGTTCAGCAGGGGCTGAACAAGGGCAGTGTTCTCATCGGAGATGGAGTCCGAAACACCAATCCACAGCGACAGGAACGGAGGGTCGCTCTTGTCCTTCATCGTGGCATCGGAGGGGACCGCGGGAGGCACGACCGACCAAGTAGCCTTGGTGATGTAGGCATTGCCGGTCGCGGGGCCAACAGTGAACATGTTACCGAATGCCCAAGCCGAGAAGTCGGCGGCCGAGGCACCTGCGGCCAGCGCAAGGACTGCTGCGGAAGTGGACTTGTACATGTTGTATCTTATTTTTTTTTTTTTTTCAAACGAGAGACAGGCAATGAAGGACTGAGTGATGGCGCTGGGACTCAAGGGAAGCGTCCCTCCCTCCTTATACGTGAGGTCAAGGGCATGGTGGGGCGATGTTTGTCACTGATCAGCCGTTTCAAAGCCGCACGGAGAAACTGGTGCGAACGGAAGACTCCGAATAACCGCAAGGCCTTTTGATGTTTCAAGGCATTGTTTAGGAGATCGCCGGGATATCTCTATGAGGCGAGGAGGCGCAGGGGCCAAATTACAGGCATGTTCCCGTGGAGCCGACGGCGGAAAATTTTCGTATTGGTGGGTGATGAAACAAGCCTTCGGAGAGGCCCTCAATGTACCCGCCAAAAGAAGCTTAACAGAAGGGAACCAGTTCTTCGCGGAATCTGGTTGGCCGGTTGGCTACGTGAAAATGCCAAACTCGCCAGGTACACGGCTCCCCTGAAGTCGTGGTATCGAGCGTTAATTAACCATTGCGCAAGCGAAGCGAGGACTACACCCCACTGACCGTGTTGAGCACGCCTAATTTGTCTCCTACAATCAGATATTAGAATCGACTCCCTCCATGACACTAGGCTTGCTGGGATCATGATTCAGAAAGAAACTGCGGTGCATGGAGAGACTAATCTATAGAGCGTAGGGCCATAAACACGATGTTAAAAATGTAGCGGTCCTGCGCTGTAAGCAGAATTCCCTCAATAGATCATGGGCTGCCGTGGGAATAAAGAAGCAAACTCAATTGCAGGGGGAAACCCTGGGGCCAACACAGGGTTGAGAATAGCTGCATCCTCGCCTTATTTAGAGCATATCTCTGTTTCAATTTCAAGAAGCAACAAAGAAAAAATGGCTATCATTAGTATCTTCCGGGAAGCTGGTGTACCAGCGCACAGGGGCAATCGCGACATTCAACGGCAGAACGGTGTATACAATTGTTTAGAACACATCACCTATTGATTGCTCGACACCATGCAGCCGAAGCTTTGCGCTAGTACATACTTTGGGACACCAACGACTGCTAACTCCGCATAATGCCGATGTTACTCACGATGATTTTGTACATTGGTGGGGTTTAGTATATGGGGGCCGTCGGCGGGGTTCGCTCTGAAGGAGCAAAGCGCCACGGCATGGCGCTAAAAGACGGTTAGGCGTCTCAGTATAGGTCGCGGTGCCGCAAACTCCAATTGGATATGCCGCGTGTCAGGATGAGCCATTGGGCAAGTCAGGAAGAGCCATTTGTGCTTATTGGTCAAGCCACAGACGGAGCTCCGATAAGCTATGCGAAAGCCGGGTAGATGCGCCGATCTGTGGAGCGACAGTGGTGCGGAGGTTCCACAAGCTCGACAGAAACACTTTAGCGTCTTGGTGTTTGTACACATATAAGTGGGATGCACGGCCGCCCTCATTCACGGCCATCTACCTTCTCGAACCTACCGAATTACAGTTTCCTTCGTCATGGCAAAGGTACATGGAACGTGCGACAGCCGATTCAAGGAAGTTGAGGAGTTATTCCAATCATACCTGGACTCCGGAGAAGAGCTTGGAGCTTCGTTCGTTGTGAACATCGACGGCGAGGATGTCGTCGATCTCTGGGGCGGATACGCGGACAAGGCCCGCACGCGCGCCTGGGAAAAAGACACCATCACCACCGTGTGGTCGACAACCAAATGCATCACGGCGCTCGCCGTCTTGATCCTGATCGACCGCGGCCTCGTCTCGCCGACCGACAAGGTGTCCAAGCACTGGCCCGAGTTCGCGGCCAACGGCAAGCAGGACATCGAGGTGCGCCACTTCCTGTCGCACTCGTCGGGCGTGCCGGGCTGGGAGGAGCAGCTCTCGCTCGCCGACGTCTGCGACCTCCCAAGAGTCACGGCCCTGCTCGCCGCGCAGCCGCCCTGGTGGACGCCCGGCACGTGCTCCGGCTACCACTCCTTCACCTTCGGCCACCTCAACGGCGAGCTCGTGCGGCGCGTCACGGGCAAGTCGCTGCGCCAGTTCGTGGCCGAGGACATGGCCGCGGCGCTGGGCGGAGCCGACTTCCAGCTCGGCGCGAAAGAGCAGGACTGGCCGCGCGTCGCCGAGATCGTCCCACCGCCCGGCTTCGACGGCACCGTCAAGATGCCCTTGACCGACTCGGACTCGGTGGCCGCCAAGGCCATGCGCAGCCCGCCGCCCGACGGCACCGCCGCCAACACGACCACCTGGAGGAATGCAGACCTCGGCGGCGCCAACGGTCACAGCAACGCGCGCGGCGTGGCTCGCATGCTCTCTCCCATCGCGCTTGCCGGCACCGACAAGCAGACACAGCTGCTGTCCAAGAAGACGGTCGATGTCATCTTCGAGCAGCAGGTGAAAGGCGCCGATCTCGTAACCGGCCAGGTGTTGCGCATCGGCATTGGCCTCGGGCTGTCTGGTAAGGACACCATCGCCAACTGGCTACCCGAGGATGACGGCTTGTGCTTCTGGGGTGGATGGGGCGGCTCGGCCGGCATTGTCGACGTGAACAGGAGAATGACCATTTCGTACGTGATGAACAAGATGGAGAATGTAGCATTCGGCAATGACAGGACGAAGGGGCTAGTGGCCGCTGTCTACAAGGCCTTCGGCGTCGTGTAATTGAGCTGGACGAAAAGCGGAATCTGGTCGGCATTTTGTAGAGCGACATGCAGGATTGGAGGGGTAGATTGGTAAGCATTGCGCGGGAGCTGAGCTAAGCAATGGATTCATTTGTCCCACCCGTCCCACTCACAATGGTATAGCTTGGAGTTTGCTCTGTCAATCGAGCGAGTGAAGGTGGGGTCTCGCTGTATCAAGCACACTACAAGCGTGCCAAGACTCTCTACTGCTGGTTTCTCAGCTTCCTGCTGCCCGGCTTGCTTACAATAGCGCTCTGTGCATTGCTTACACGATGTATTTCCCTGGCTATAAAGTGGACTTTGCCATTGGATTGGGTAGTATCAATCCGCAAGATCTACAGCCGAAATTTAAGGCATGGCTTTTTTTATGTTCAACGTGATTGGCATTTTGCTGCTCCTACTCGTAGGGACCACTGCGCAGGACTTGCTTCCGTGGGACGATTGGCCGCACCAACGCGTTAGAGTCAGCGAAGATGTCAGTCTTCATCTTCGATATGCAGGTTCCGGACCGCCTGTCTTATTGGTTCATGGCAATCCGCAACACAGCGTAAGTATGCCAACTTCAATCCACGAAAAGTTCAGACGCTTACCTCTTCAAGCTCTGTTGGTACGCCATTGCGCCTATACTGGCCCAGAACTACACAGTCATCGTCCCCGATAATCGCGGTGCCGGTGACTCTACTATACCGCCCGACGGTAACTACACAGCTGCCGCCCACGCCGGCGACCTGAAGGCCGTCCTCGATTTCCTCAATATCGATGCCGCCTACGTTTTCTCCCACGATAAGGGCGCAGGATTCGCAGCCGCCTTCGCCGCCAAGTATCCAGCGTCCACGCGGCGCGTTGGCTTTTTCGAGTACTTGTTGCCGGGCTTCGGCTATGAGGATTTCTGGACCCCTAGCTCCGGCGGCGGAATCGGGTGGGACCTGTACAAGAATTGGCAGCTGGGTTTCTTCTCAGTGCCCGACGCGGCGACGTATTTCATCGGCGGACGCGAGAAGGAGATGCTGGCCTGGTACTTTTTCCATGCATCGTACTCGGGCAACGAGGCCATCTCGCAGGACCATCTCAACCGCTATGCTACGAGCATCAGCAAGCCCGGCTTTCTGCGGAGCATGCTTAACACCTTCTCCGTGTCGACGGTCACACAGGACGCCCATTTCTTCAATGAGACGATTCGGCAGCAACCGCTACAGATGCCGGTGCTGGCGCTGGGAGGAGAGGCAAGCTTGGCCATGCCGGCGCTCGAGCAGGTCTGGGGGCCTGTGGGTGAGAATGTTGTGGCTGAAGTCGTACCAAAGGCGGGTCATTGGATGTGTATGTCTTGCAATTGGGAGCTCTTGCTGGTTCTTTTCGCTGACTCAGGTCTCTCCAGTGGACGAAAATCCTACGTGGGTTGCCAATCGCATTGCGAGTTTCATCGCCGATGACAACAACACCCTACCCAGCGCTGATCTGAGCTGGCTAACAGACAGGGTGACTCTTTAACACATCCTAGCTCTTCACAATAACACTCAGCACTCTTAACAAGGTTAAGGAACAACGCCAGACCTGACATTGTTCAAGTCAGACACCAAGAAGTTGGGAAAGGATTACATTTTCCGGTATGGGAGGCCAGTATCTGATGATCCAATCTGATATTTGGAGCATTAGAAGGGTATTATTCGTGAGTAGATGAATATTAAGACCATTTCTCGCGTGCCTGCACAGGCGTGTCACCCGGCAATTCTGCAACAAACTGGTTGCTCGCCGGCATCTCGGCAAAATCCGTGACGTGGCCAGAGAGTTCGTGTCGTCTATCAGGTACCTCCATTTCTGTAGCGTCTCCGGTAGTCGTGGATGTGGCAGGGCGTGGCGTAAGCGGAGAAATCGCCGTTGAACCTCCCCAGGTACTCGAATTCCAAGTGGTGCCATCCGGCGACGCCAACTCGGCTGTTCCCGGTCCTGCATTGCTGTCTCTGCCGACTTGCGTATCCTGCAGCTCGCTGAATCCGCCTTTCTTACCAACCCCGCCTGCTCCATTCCCACCTTCTTCGGACGTATTCACCAGCTGATGAGTGTTCGACCTTCTTCGCCACACCAAATAGGCCAGAATCCCCAAAACCAAGGCTGCAACAGCTATACCTACACCCAATCCGATTTTTGCGCCCGCGGAAAGGCCTTGGTCTCCTGACGCTGAATCTGCACCGCTCGCGGCGCTTGCCGTCGCGGTGGCGGCCGTGGATGTCGCCGTCTGGCCTGCCGACGCTGACGTCGGTGTTGGAGTGATGGTCTCGCCGGATTTAGTGGGATTCGTTTCTAATGCATTCCAGTCGGAAGATTTCCATCGGACTTGAATGGCGAAGACGAGGGGCGTTGTGGTAATGGCCGAGACCGAAGGTAGAGCCAGGGTGTAGGTTGTTTCCGTGGTTGCGATGCATTTGCTCCAGACATACTCGTCCGTACTTGGTGAGCCCATGCATGTGTATCCTCTGATGTCGTGTTGAGCTCCAATTGCATTTCTTGGCTGTCGAGGTGGACTTACTGTGGACAGCAGATAATTGCAGTTTCACCGGCTTCGAGAGGGCCTCCAATGAAAGGCGTGCCATTGCTCTCTATTGCAAATGAAGTTGGAAATGTGCATCCCGCTGTGTAGCTTTCAGGGCAGATGCCTGGGCTATAGAATCTTTAGGGCGGTCAGCGAAGAACACGGAATTGAGTTCGAAGCAGGAACGAACCCGAATTTATAATTCCAATAGCTCGTGAATCCGTTTGGCATGCATATCGAACTTGATAGCGCCGGTGTGTCGTAGTTATTCCTTGGTGAACCAATCAGTATGGGTAGACGAACGCGGGCGCAGCGAAACATACCATGCGTCCGAGGAACAAAACTCTGGGGTAGCTGGCCGATTGTCAGTGCGCTTTCGGAGAAGACTGGGGAAATTCGGAGTCGTTACTGAAGACGGTGGTGAGGGGCCCTGCGCCTCTTGGGAAGGTGCTCGTGGGGGCGGCCGTTGTGCTGGTCATGGACCTTGGATTTTGGCGACGGGAAGGGCGGAAGTGAAGGGAAGGCGGTCAGGATAGGGACAGCACGAGGTACGAAGGACAAAGACAGCGGGAGGGAGAAATGTTATTATCACGGCACGGGCTACGAGCAGCGCTTGACGTCAACGGCGAGGAATAAGCGAACGACGGCGTGATTGTGATGGAGAAGGGTCAACACCTCGCTCAGGAAGAATCGAGTGACGGGCGTTGCAATCTTATCGCGGCTCAGAAGCACACGTGTTTTGGCCGTGCGCTAGCGACTCAGGACGATCATGTAACTGTGACCACACGCTGGTCCGCATGTAACAAGCCGGCCATGGATCTGCGAAATTCGACCAACAAGAGGCGGGAGTCTGCGGCTGTTCCGTCCTCAAAGGGGCAGCTGCGCCACAAATTCGATCATTGGGTTCGGAAATGCCATGAGAAAACGGGCTAAAGACGGGACGGTTCCAATACCCAACGGCGGCCTTAGGCTCGCGTTCGATGGAAGGAATCCTTCGCTTTCGTTGGCCCAAGACACGGAGTGTCTTCCCATTTTCAAAGCCTGCATGTCGCTCTGCTCAAAAACCAGCGCGAGTCATCAGCCACGGGATGGGTCCCGTAGGTGCCGGATCGGTTTCGAATTCGGCGCAGGGGATGGGCTCGTATTCCAGGGGAAGCCATGACGACACGGCGATGGGCGATCAGAAAATCAAGAGAGGCCAGTCGGAGTGGGTCGAAGGCGAGACCCGCGGCAACGGCTGGTGATCCATGAAGCATCGGCCATGATATGCAGAAGGTGAGGTTGCCGCTGCGAAGTCGCGATGGGCGTTGGCGGGAACGGCAGAATGCGCTTACGTCACGTGCGCGCAACATCGGGCGGTGAGGCTGACTCGTAGCCGCGACGCGCCACTTTACCAACCTCCGTGCCTCCTTCACCCGCGCCTCCGCATCTCTCCACTTCACCCACAACACCTGTGTCACGCCGCCTCATCTACCCGCTATTCTTTCCATCCTTACGAAAGTCGCCACGCGTCGCAGCGATCGACCGCGCCCTTGTCTGACACTGCCTCGGTCGGGCGTCGACCGTCACGCACATCCAAGGCTCTGCACGGCGGCGGTCCTTCGGTTCACCACCTGGAACTGCTCCTGCCTAGTCTGCGATTGCACTGGCCCTTGACGCCGCGCCTGGAACTGCCTCGCCTGGTCCTCTGCGGCGGCGGTCCTTCGGCCTGAGTACCTGGAACTGCTTCGTCAGCGCCCACGGTAGCGGCTCTTCGGCACGTCCTGGAGCTGCTTCGATCGGTCTTGTGCGGTAGCGGTCCTTCGGTCTCAGTGCCTGGAACTGCCTCGGGAGTTCCTTGCCGGTGGCGGTCCTTCGGCACGACTGCGCTGCTCTCCGGTCGACACCCTGCGTTGCCTCGACTTGAACAAGCCAAGGCTGCTTTGGATCACCATCCGCAAAGCCTGGGAGGGCGGGTAACCTGCAAATAGCAGGGGCTCAGGTTTGTTAGTTGCTGATTGCTGATAGCTTCTAGATTCTGCCTCTTTCCCCAACCATGCCGCCCCAGGCACCGACGCCGATCCTGAAGGAAGTTGTAGTTGCAGCATGGCGGAACAATGCGGACGATCTATGCGGTCTTGGATGCGCGACTCCTTTCAACGAACAGGATCCCAATCTGATGTTCACGGTATTGCTTGATGAACGCAAGGAACGCATATTCGCAAGATTGGGGTTGTCTGTTATGGTCAAAGGAGGAGGCAGCCGCAAGCAGAGATGTTTTGACTTCGTGGTGCCCCTCCATGCGTGTAGTTCTGATGGCCCATCAATCAACTGTCACACCGTCAATGTTTCTGAAATCGAGGACGAGTCCATCAAAGCCGCTATCAGCGCTGCCCGATTGTCAAAATCCGATCAGCTCGTCCGCGTCAACTTTATTCTTAGCCAGCACGGTGAGGTAGTTACGCCTTGGAAAGAAGAAGCCCGTTTCTCAACCTGCTCCGACACTTCGCTCGATCTTCTGTGCGGTCTCTTCTCCCTCTCCGAGTCGAGGGAGTTCGTCCTCTACATGTGTCCGAGCGGGTACGCTCAAGCTGGCTTGACCAGCATCAAGAATTTACTGCAGGCTGGAGAGCTCCAAGAATGGCCCACGAAAGAAACAGGCGTTTACGGAGGTCGGAACGTGATGACAGTCCATCGGGAACACGTCGAAAGTGGTCGGAAGCCTCGCAGCCGCCAGAAAACGCGAGTCACGACTAGTGCTGTCGAGAATAACCCCATCTTGGCGGAGGAGCCTCCGCCGTATGATCCAGCCAAGACTCACGTACCACGATCACCACCCCCCGATATCTTCCAACACCTCGCCTCTCCTACCAACTCTTTCTTGGCCGAGGATTCAGCCGGTCCGGGATCTATTCCTGAAAAGCGCCAGCCAGAAAGTGTTTTTGGTGTCAATGGTCGCTCTCGCACGACAGGCAAACGTAAACGCATAGACAACGAGCGGGAGGCTGTTCGGCAGGCACTCGCCAGCCGCCTCGAAGGATGGCTCTGTCTTGCTTTTAGGGAAAACGACCGCGTATACGAACACATCATCCTCAGACCATTCTTTGATGAGACGGCCCCGACCTCCGTCGACGAGTGTGACACTGACAAATTCAACGTCGGCATCGCCTTTGCAACCGCAGTCCTCGCCTGCGACCCACATGGCAACTGTGACTTGTATTGGGACCATAAAGAGAAATTCTTCGAGGTCGTGGACGATATCCGAGCTTTGGTTTTGTGGTCTTTGCAACGAAATGACGAAATTCCCTCTTGGCGCAAACTTATGGACATGGGCGCAGCTGCCCGGGGATTGTTGCGAACCGGCGAGCGGGACACCTACGATACGATAAAGGCTCAGATCACCGCTGCATGCATTCTGAAGACTGAAGAGTAGATGGTAGATAGACCGACTCATGGGGTAGCTTCAGCTACCTACGTAATGATAGATATTAATAACGATGGCTCAAAACTTTCGGCACCCACTCACGTCCGTGTTAAAAGAAACGATCGCTCGCGATTTTCTTCGCAAGGAATTATCTAACGTACGTTGGTAGATGAAGCTACAGCCTAGACGTAGATGTGCATTTAATAATTGAACATCTACGTCCAGATGAGAGCTTTAACTACCCACGTAAGTGGAGCTAAGAAATTAGTTACGATGGCTTAGATTTTTCGGCATCTACTGTGGGTTGTGCTTCACTGTGCCACGGGCCCTGGCCTCCGCGTACAAGATCTGGGGTCAAATATATGTTGGTCCGCATTCTCATCTCACAAGGGATACAATTCAGCCTACATAAATCTCATGGTAGGAAGGGGCGGACTGGAGAGAATCATATGATGTTCAGTACTAGGGAATAAGAGCTAGGGTTCACGTCTATATCTCTAAAGAACAATAACCATGGCTTCCTTTGTGGTCCTTTTACTGGGGAGGAGTGCAGGTACCGGCCGTGGCAGAGGCCTATCGAGAACATTAGCTAAGAATCATGCGGTAAGAATTAGTTTCTTTTGTGACTTGCCTGGGTGATTTCCTTCACGCAGTTACCCCATGACTCGGGAGTGCCAAAGTACCTGCACTGGAGTGATAATCAGAAAATGGCTTTTTATTGGAGTGCAGTAGCTCAGCCACTTACCTGATAGCGAGCAGTGCCATAGCACTCGTTGCAGAAGCGCTGAAGAGTGCCGGCATCGCAGTCGGTGGCACCCTCGGGGCACTACCGAGATTGAGGTTAGAGCGGGTCCAGACGCATGTAAAAAGTGAGCAAGACTCTGGAAGTGACGGGGTCTTACAAGTTCGCTGGCTGCGATGGGGCAATTGGTGGTGGCGTCGCCCAACCACTGGATGGAGGTAGCGTGAGCAAAAGCGGCGGAGGCCAGGAGGCCAAGAGCGATAGTGAAGCGCATTTTGAACGAGTGGGAAAGCTACTGAGAATAGAACTGGTTGAGGACTGGAGAGTTGGATTGCCTGGTTGTGATGATACGCAACTCTTATATAGATGTGAAGTCAAATAGTTTGAGAACTAAACGATGTAACTTCGGCCGAAAAATCGAAGAGTATCGTATACGCACAGAGCGCCGGAGCTCCCATCTCACCGACAACTCCACTCAAAACATCTCGGTGCGCACTCTTCCAGGGATCGTACAGAGAACACGAGGTAAGGCGGTCTAATTAGATGGATGCTGTTATATTTAGATACAGACCCTCAGAGCTCGTGGTATTGCATTGAAGTCCAAAAGTTCGGTTTGCAATAAGTGAAGTAGGTTTTTACCGCATCTACATAGTACCCACAAGCAAACCTCGATGGAGGTACCGTAAGTCAGCACGTACGAGACCATGACACAGTACACACGTTGCAATAGCAGGAGGGGACAATATTCCCTAGCCCATTATCGTACAGGTGGCACCAGGCCCATGGTGAGCCAGACTTCCACACAGACGAAGGCAGCTAAAAAAAAGCATTCTTGGCATTACTTAACAAGCTTAAGACAAGGGGCGAAGCCAGAATAGCAAACGCAAACTTTCCTAATACGTTAGTTTGGAAGTTTTCCACGAGCTGTGCTAGACGGATCGCGTTAGAACCCCACAAAAATGGCCGAGAATACGACTGGGGAATTGGACAGTGCGCCGACGACGTTGCAGCATACATATATCGGAAGTGCTCGATCCTGCCATTCGTAAAGCTTCCGAAGTCTGGAACATTCGTAAAGACCTTCAGAACATATCGGTGAAACAGCAAGGGCATCTGCGCCGGAATGTGGTCCGAAAAAGGATCCTGGAATGATGACAGACCTTGACCAATTAGCAACGACGATTACAGTGCAGACAGCTTGCAAACAAAAAACAAGAAAATACCTGATGGAAAGAGAAGTGACAATGAAAACTATTGGTTTCGGTTGTACAGGAAGGACGAGTGCGCCTGATTATCTCCGTTTATTTCAGCATCACCCTTGGATCCACACAGTCCAATTCCCGCCTGCCATGAAATGGCTCCTCTACCTTCCAGCCACCGTCTTCACCCTGCACGGATACCGATCCGCGGGATGAGCTCCGCCGCCTCCACCCTCGACCTGATACGCTCTATCCCCCATGGCCATCTTCATGGCCGACGCACCACGGCCCCCGTCCCTGCGCGGGCGCAAGCGGTCCCACTCTATCAGCGCGCGGAGGCTTTCCGGGATCAAAGAATCGACCTTTAGTAGTCAAAATGGGTGTCTCTGTGCTCGGTTTAGTAGGAGCTTGTCACAATCGAGAGTGATTTGAACATACAAAGAGACTACGCCAATCACACCCATAGTCAAGCGCAGTGTGTTATTCCATAATTGCATGACGCTGCCATCATGTGCACGGCTGCGCAGTTTTTCACAGAAGATGCGGCACTCATCGACGATCTTGGACGTCTGCTGCAAAATATGGCTCGAGCTGAAGCCGGGCCTGAAAATGGCTCTAAAGCACTTTAGAAAGAAACAAAGCATCGCATAGACACCCTATCTCCTAGTTAGTGAGATCCCTGTGGTGGGGTAGGCAGCCCTTGTACCTATCACTGGCCTTCGGCTTACAAACAGGCAAGGGGCCCGCTTATTTCCAGCTTATTTCCAGCATCTAAGCACTAATCCTTGGCTTCACCCCACAATTCGTAAGACCACAACGGTCGTTTAGACAGTCATTCATGCAACTCGATTGATTTGATAGTAACGTCCCTAAGCATCGACCTGTGCAAGCCTAAAATCTTATCGAAGCTTATAAGCCCCGCCACGGCCACCCGCCGGAGCTTCCGACTACAACATTAATATTCATAAAGGCAACAGCTCCTATTGATACCCCACCACAAAATGTCTTCCTCCACATTCTCAATCAACACGTACTCCCACACCGGAATCGTTGTCAGCTCGCTCGAAAAATCCCTCCACTTCTGGCACAACTGCCTAGGCCTACCCATCCAACGTCGCGGTATCCTCACTGGCCCTAATGTCGTTAAAATCGCTGGTACTCCTGAGGGATCTGCCATTCATTTCGCGCATATCTTGCTTCCAATTCCCGGGGCCGCTGCCGATGCGTCGGTCCCGACACTCGAGCTGTTGGAGTACGAGATTCTGGCCGAGACCGAGGGGAAGAAGAAACATGCAACCATACCGGAAGCGTGGAGTATTGGAGCGGTGCATGTGGCGGTGGTGGTGAAGGGGTTGGAGGCAGTCACAGAGAGGGTGAGGGAGGAAGGGTGGGCGGTCGTGTCGGGAGTGGGGGAGCTTGGGGAGGGGGTGGATGAACAGGTGAAAGGATGGAGAATTTCTTATTTGAGGGGGCCGGATGGGGAGATTGTGGAGATTATGGAGCCGCCTAAGGAGAGTAAGTAGAAGAGCTATTTAGCATTAGTCAGGAATTGTCAGGCAAGTTATCCAATAGCCCAGGCCGATGGGGATGTTGGACAGCATGCGCTCAGCCTCGCGCATAGTGATTCGCTAATCCACGCCCCCACCATAGCCCTGTTAGTCGTCACGTGGAAGGTTGCTGCCTGGCGAAAGCTACAACTGTCTTACGTGGCTTCTGAAAACACAGCTCAAAGACACGTCCATTGTCCCGGCACATATTCCGCGATTCCAGCAGAATGAGCTCAACGGCCGGTCTGTGGGATAGCCGCTTCGACGGAACAACGTCGTCGAAGCCCAACCCGACCAACCAAATCGACTCTCGGTTCGTCGATGACTCTGGCGAGTCAGTAGCCTTCTACGAAAGCCGCAAAAATGACCATGATATCGACATCGGCGACATACTAGCTGCGACAAAAAGCGAACTCCCCTTTATCGGTCCGCGCTTCTTGACATTCGACCAACGTCTCGGCAACGGTACAAGCTTTCAAGTGAACCGCGAGCTATATACGAAGCCCCTCAAGCAGCCATACTATGTTGCTGTCAAACACTTGCAGCCTAAAAGCCGAGCGGAACACCGTAAACATCTCTACGCCAATGTTATGAGAGAGCTCCGGGTACTCATGCACCCTCCCCTCAAAGGGCATCCCTGTTTCATACCAGCCATAGGCTATGGCTGGACAAACCAACCGATGGCAGACTCGCGGCCTTACCTGGTCATGGATTACTCCGAACAAGGTACACTCGACAGATACCTGACGAACATCTCGTTGCTTAGCCGGCGCCAGCTCAGGGAGTTGGCTCTGGACGTAGCTGTTGGTATTCGAGAACTCCACAGGAATGGCTTCATCCACGGAGATGTGAAAGCTGAGAATATCTTGGTATTTGGGTCAATTTCTGTAGACCGTCCTCATGTTGCAAAGCTGGCCGATTTCGGTGCTGCGTTTCATCGTAGTGACGTTGAAGAACGTGGGCATCGTTATCTCGGAACACCCAGATACAACGCTCCGGAGATGCAAGAGAGCTGGAAAAAGGTACCTGTCGTCCCTGGGCCGATTGAAGATGCAGTGGCAAGGGTTCCAGAGCTTTCCACATTCGAGAGCTACGAAAGGGCTGACGTATACTCATTTGCCCTGCTTCTCTGGGAAATTATGCACGAGGGACGAGATTTCTTCGACCCGGCGTGGGCGAATCCAGGAGAAACCCAGCTAAACTGTCTTCGAAGAATGTTCGAAAACGATACTGATGAACTTCGGAGGCGCTTATACGAATCGTTCGATCAAGCACTGGATTCAATTGGCAACAACCTACGGGAAGAAGATCTGGTTTTGACCGTAGCAGAGACTTTCCTCATATGTCTTAGGGATATACCTAAGTTACGACCAGATATGGAGAAAGTAGTGAACGTGCTTTCTACTGGAGCTAAGTAAGCTGTCTTACCATGGAACTGATTCGAATATTGTTAACAGTTCTATAGAGAAGATCGTCCGCCACAAGACTATCCACTCGCAACTACTAGTCCTCCGAGTAGAGCCCATGCCCAACCCCCAGATGACCCCACTGCTGCCAAAGCTGCTGGCTGGAAAACAGATGTTCGCTACGGAAATGGTGTCCTATACCGTATCGCTGGAGACTTAAGAGCGCCTGATCCTTCTTCGAGGCCAACGGGTCTCTCCACGCTTTTCAAAAGGCCCACTTCGCCATCTAAACAACCCTTCCGACACCGAGGACTCAGCATTTTTCTGGTTAGTAACCGTTCTTTGGCTTGAATGTTTTCTTTTCTAATAAATGCTTGCAGATCCCCACATCTGTTTGTCCATCCTGGGAAGTTCAATGTTCAATGGTACGCGAGCTAAAGTCTGACGTTGCCTATGAGCAAGATCTCTCAAAGAAGGCAAACGCACACTTGCAATTGAGCGTGTGTTACTACATCGGCTTTGGAATCGAGCCAGACATTGTAAAAGTTCAGGAGCACTTGCAGAAGGCAGCTGAGGGAAGAAACGTCATTGCAAAGTCAATAAAACCTTACGTGGAAGAGGCATTTGGTGCCCAGGAGGGCGCTCAACTTACCACCACAGATTCCACGGGTTTAGTGTCAGCAAATGATTTTGCCGCCCGTGTGCGGTTCTGGTTGAGGAACACGTATCGCAACTACGAAGAGGACGATACATATACCAACGCCCAAGTCCAAAGCAATGAGACTGTTTCTGTCCAGATTCTTCGAGCATGCCAAGAAGGCCAATTTGATCGCGCGGAGAAGTTTGCTAAAGAAGGGAGTATCTACGAATGTAGAGAAGGAGCAACGACTCCGCTGCATTGGCTGATTTGCTTCTCACCAGCCGAAGGTGAACGTCTGGGGAATCTTCTGGTCAAAGGAATTACTGGATCAGGTGCAAATGTTGGTATCTGTGCTTCATTCTTGGATGCTGTGGCTGAAGAGCCTATCCACGTCCCTGAGCTATGCATGGAGCTACTTGGAAGTCCGTTGCACTGGGCTGTGAGAAGCCGCAATCTTCATCTAGTCCGGCTCTTTCTTCATCTGGGAGCTGACGTTAACCTGCGCTGGCAAGGTTTCCCATCATTCCATCACGAGCCTGAAAAAAAGCAGCTTCCACGATTCAGCGCCTTGGACCTTGCGGTTGCATTCCATTTCCCGGAAATCATACGAGAACTGCTTCACCACGGGGCAGAAACGTTCGGCGGACAACGGCGGGTCATGTACTTCGACGGCTTTCCAACAATCCACATGATCGCACACCCTACACAGTGTTTTGCCCGCTATGTCATACATGGAAAGAATCACAGAGCCGCACTGAAAGAAACGATCAGTATACTGAAACAACATGGCCTCGACATCAACGCGAACGATGCTTGGGATCCAGTCCTCTCGGATCCAGCCCGACGGAACACACTTTCCAAAGCATTGGAAAATCCTGCGCTTGAAGAGTATATTCTCCAAGAGATAGTTGCCGCCGGGGCAACTGTTGATGAGATCGAGCCTGAGCATGATAACGCGGCAACATTCATTACTCGTGGTTGCGAGGACCGTCCGTATGATTCGAGGAAACTGGAGCTTGTACTTGATTTCGTTCAGGATTTGAACCATGTCAACGGTTCGCAGATGAATGCCTTACACTACTGTGCTGCTGGTGGCAGTGTGAGCATGGCCGAGACCCTTCTCCAAACCGGCAAAGTGGACGTGAACGCAAGAGAGCCGGAGATGCACAAGTCAGCTCTTTTTCTGGCATGCATGCATGGACACGCAGCCGTGGTAGAAACACTCATCCAGCACGGTGCAGACATTGAATCTTCCGCGAGATTCGGAGAGACGCCTCTTCAGCGATCGGTGCAGCGGAGGCATCTCGACATTGTTGGCATTCTACTCCGGCACGGTGCGAAAGTGCGGTTTCCTGGGAACTCCGGAACCGGGTTTGCGGGGAACATTCTTCACGAAGCGGTAATGGGCAGCCTCCCTCATCTCCGAACGCCTGCTGCAGGGCATGTGTTGAGTATTTTGGAAGGAATTCCCATGGTCTGTGAGCAAGATCTTGTGAATGAATTCGACAGCGCTGGCTGGACTCCATTGCACAAGGCAGCTTACTATGGAGACGTAGAAGGCGTAAAAGCTCTACTTGCTGCCGGTGCCGACTACAGGTTGGAGGACCGCCGTTCGTACAAAGATTTAAGGTCTGGTACACCATGCGATATCGCGAGAAACAACATGTTGGATATTGATGAAAATGGGGCCGATGATGGATTTTACGAGTGGCTTGATAGCAAAGATCACGCAGCTGTCAACCACTTCAAAAACAGTCTGCAAGAGGTCTGGAGAATCCTTGCAAACCTGAGCCTGAAATAACCTGCGGAAAGATGGCCAATGTAGGAACACGAATCGTGTCGGCAGTTTCATATGAAGAATTCAGTTGTTGCCTCCCGGTAAACTACCCACAAAGACCACCATAACGGCACAATACCTGTTTCATATCAGTATCGTTGACTAAAAGAACGATAAATAAGGTGGACTGACGCTGCTGTCGCAGAGAATATTTCGTAGTGCCTCGATTGCGTTAGGGAAGATAGAGCTGAGGCAAACAGCAAGGTGAAGAGAGCTATAATCCACATTCTGGACCCAGTGTCCTGAAGGGCATACAGTATTGCAATCGGACCTATGAGTGTGATAGTAGCCATGACTGTTGTTAGGATCCGTGCTGCCATGGCCGTTCCAACATGGGAATGGAAGATGACGTGATCATCGCTGGACTTGCGCGGATCTCTCTTGGAATTTATGTCAGTTCGGCAAAGCTTTCCTAAGTTCGATACCGAACACACACCTTACAGAGCCCATTCTTGATCAGATAAACAGCAATATCATCCAGATATTCATGCAAGCCGCCCTGGTCGTCGGGCGTCTTCGGTGCAAGAAGGTCATCCCAGTCATTGAGAAACGTTGACTCAGGTTCTGACAGAGGTTTGTTTCCATTCAGCCAGTTACTGACGCTTTGAATGCTTTGCTTCCGAGGTTTCGGTCTTTCTGCATGGCGAAGATAGCTGTCTAGAAGCTTATCTTGATTAATAGTCAGCCACCTTTATTATTCGAAAGATAGGATAGGCGTTTACTATAGTCTAGGAGTTTCTGCTCTGCATCAGCAATGAGCTTTCTTCGTTCCACACTTGGATCCATCCTTCTAGACCTGAGAAAAAATGCTGTTGCCTCAATTTTGTCAAGCTCATTGAGCTGCTGCTCAATTTCGCCAATCTCGTCCTGCTTCTGTAGGAGCACCCGGGCATGGAGCTGCCCAAAGCGCTTGAAGAGCATGAAGTCGAGATCGCTGTTGACAAACGCTGAAAACCGGGGATACCCTTCCCGATAATCTTCGACTATCCAACGATGCTGCTTTAATTACTTGTGGAAGTATTCATTCTTGGGAACACGTACTGCTGCGAGCCTGGTGCGTAAACGGATCTGCTGTGTAAAACGGTGTAGTAGTCGCTCGCTCTGCTCCTGTCAGCACCCAGAGCATTTCAACAGATGCATGAACTCATACGTCTTACGCGCGGTGCGAATCTTGGTTGCCCAGTCGGGCTGACACCTATTGGCCCTGTCTGCGCATTGTTGGTTGCCATGGATGTCTTGCGTTGAAAATGTTCGCTGTTCCTGTTGAGCAGCTTCAAAGATGTGTATGATATTGAATACGAGTACAGGTAGGCTTCAACGTTGATATTTATGGTTGCTGAGTGCAGCCTCGCATCATTTGTACACAGGAAGTGGCGCAGGGTGGCAAGGCAGCCTCGCCCCAGTCCCCACAGTAAACTTGAAAATCGTACTTGTAATAGTAGCGCTTGATGAGTTTCTCTATGGGACTGGCACAACAAGATCGCTTTCAGGCACTGGCTGAGGATGAGGCTGGTTGTTGTCTTTCCGTTTGATCTGGTACTTGGCAGCTGTGTCGATTGAGACAACGACATAGGGGCCTGATGGCTGACTCTGACCGGTCACGGAAAGGTACACAACCTCTCCGATCTGGTATAGTGGGGTACCCGAAAACTTTGCTCGAAATCAGCTCAAAAAGCAACCAGTGACCGTGTTACACGCATACGCTTGCGAATTTGCCGTAATCTTCGACACGGCCGCGAAACTTGCCAGGAACTGACTCCGAATATTCCCCTCCCGCCTTAGAAAGTCAGTTTTTCCTTAGGATAGAATGCGGCGATAAAGTAACATACTTGTAGGTAATCTTCATCATCGCTATCATCGTCAACTGGCTTCATTCTGCCTCGAAGTTCTTCGTTCGCCGACGACATTGTTGAGCCTGAAAGCAACAAGGCGTGGGTTGCAGCCTCGACTGGGCGCAGTCCTTTATCAAGGATTGCAGTTTCGTGCGCACGGCGATGCCGAGCTGACATGCATGCGGGGGCTGCAACAAGTGGGACCGCTTACCGCAATTCATTGGTGGGGCCGTCGTCATTTCTATTCTCGCCCCATGCCCCCGCCCTGTTGCCTGGAGCTGTCGTGGCATGCGCAGAAATGAAACGCGGACGCATCTGTGAGGGTCGCCATCATCCTGCGCGTTCACCAAATTTTCTCACGGCCTTCCCATCGCATTTTGCCCGGCTTGTATCAGTATGTCTCGTTCAGAACTTGAGATTGTACAGGACTTTTCAAACTCTGTATCGACATACTTTTCTGAGAGGGTCGAGCACGAGAGTGTACATGTGCTTTTGACATTTTGGAAAGACAACGATCTGAAGCCAGACAAAGAGATAGACGCGTTGCAGAAACTATTTGAAGAGGCCTTCAACTTCTCAGTTACGCGATTCCCAATTCCCAGCAAAGGCAGCCAGCTGCAGCTCAATCGAGATGTTTCTGACTTTGTATCGCGGTTTGCTGACCGAGAAAGTACCCTCATCATCATATACTATGCTGGCCACTGCTTTAAAGGCCCGAAAGGGGAAGCCCGTTGGGCAGCGTAAGTGCAGCTTACCTTTCAATAGCCATGCAAGAACCCTCCTTTTATTTCATGCTACTGAGACTGACCGTAGCCGACCACAGATTCGAGACAGGAGGACCAACTCTATCATGGTCAGCGTGTCAGCAGAGCCTTTATGGGGCTATTGGTGATGTGATCCTGATCCTCGATTGTTGCCATGCTGCGTTACTAGCCAGAGGGACCAAAGACGAGGGTAGATTCGAGGTCCTTGCCGCATCTGCAAAAGGTGTTCTCACCCCAGAGCCTGGTAAACACTCCTTTACAGCCTTTCTACTCCGGGAGCTCCGCGGCCACGTTGAGGAAGGAGTAACCGTCCGTGACCTCGCAGGGATCCTTTCAGAGAATGATAAAATCACCGGTACGTTCTGGAAACGAAATACTAAATCTACATCTTGACGCTAATACTATCTCAGCCACGCCATATTACGTGGACCTCGCGCGTACAAGCGCTACGAGCACACGTATCAAGAAGTTCAAAGATGCTACGGCCGTACGGTTCACAAAGAAGCCCGCTGGATACCTCATGTTCCGAGCCTCCCTCACAGACGACTTGACGGGTCGTCAAATTGCAGAATGGCTCAAAACCGCACCCCCAGTCTCTGTCACGGCGGTAAACATTGATGCAGTGGTACTCAGAGCCCGAAAATTACAGAATAATCTCAGTAACGAGGCCTTTCCTCCGGGATCCCTACTTGGTAAACTGCCGTCACCTGAACAAGAGAAGATCTTGAAGGAACTACAAGGCTTGAACACGACCATGTCGGCCACTGCAAAACTTGCACAGGATCCATTGATGCAAGCAGATGAGCAATCAATCAGCGAGTCTTTGCAGTCAATGAAATACCGCGTCTCAGCTCTCAGCGATGCTGTACAGACACCCCTGCTCTTGGATATGGAAGGCAAGGATGTAGCTATTGGAGCCATGGACCAACAGATCATGGATGCCACTGAAACAACTGAAGCCGTTTCTCTGCGGTCATTTTTGATCCGTGAGCAGGCAATTACGGAGAGCTTGGAGCTGGACTTCCACAATATTCGAGATCTTGACAGCTCGAACCGCTTTGGCACTGGTCTCCTCAAGAGTCGCCAGGTCCTCGCAGAATTCTTTGATTATTTCGAGGATCCAGACACTGGAAATCCCTATGATGAAACGATCCAGCAGCTGACAAAGATGGCTGCCGTCCTCTGCCATTCCAAACGGCCAAGCTACCACATTCTTCCTTGCGTTGGCTACATTCATGACAAGTTTGCTCACAAATTCGGCCTCGTCTTTGAGCCACCACTTTTTTCTAACCCGGAAAAGAGTCCAACGATGCTTTACCAAATCTTCGATGCGGAGCCTGTCGTACCCCTTGGCCACCGAGCTCGGCTCGCTCACGCGCTTGCAGCGGCACTTGAGAGCTTTCATCGCGTTGGCTGGGTTCACAAAGAGATTCGAAGTGATAACCTCGCTTTCATGCCGCTGGCGACCGTTCCTGACTCGGAAATACCGGGAGATAAAGCCTTAGCAGGAGATGTAGATCTTGCAGCGCCTTGGCTGTTTGGTTTCGAATATGCCCGAGCCGAGGCAGCTGGAACGAGACGAGAGGAGGATCACAGCATTGACAACAATCTCTACCGTCATCCCGATCGCTGGGGTAAGCCGCAAGCGGATTTCGCGAAGGCCCATGATGTCTATTCTCTAGTAAGTCATCAGTGACCCCTTGAAAATCTAGCGTTCAGTCATTTCTGACATCTTGCAGGGTATCGTGCTCTACGAAATCGCCATCTGGAAAAGCATCAAGGCTATACTGAAGCTCCAAGACCGCCAACGCATCCCGTCCGATTTCGTAAAAGGTCATGTAGAGAAGGCCTGCAAAAAGCGACTTCCACATCAAGTGGGCGCTGCCTTCACGGACGCGATACTGGTGTGTATTGGGTTCGGGCAGAAAACAAAGGGAATGAGTGCGCTTCAAGCTCAGACCCTTTTTCAGACAGAAGTTTCCCAGAGATTAGACAAGGTTGCCAGTTCAATCTGAGCTTTTGCGGGTCTTTCCTTTGTATAGGTACTTGGAGTGATAGATGGAAGTGCGACATAGCGTTGTTTTGATGGCTCATCTATAAAGCTATACCATGAATCCAATTTCCCGTTAAAGGAAAAAAGAAAAGGAAAAACTCTTTTCTTCTCTTTTCCGGGAGCCACAATGAGACAAGCTCGGGGGTCTGAACATGGTTAAGAATACAGTTCTTGGCAATATGGGTAATGACCCCGCATGTTTCCGACTGGCATCTAATCCTGGACTTCCAAAATCTGTGGGGTAGCAGAAAACGATACCCATGACACAGCCGTGAGTCTTTCAAGAATGCCGATGATGCCGGGACCCACCACGATAAGGGTTTTGCCTATCTTACTGCCGTTTTCAGTCTAGACTGAAAACTGCTGTCGGCCCGGCTGTCGAGTGATTCTGTTATCACGTGAGCATGTCTCTGCACTCATAAGAGGGGATCCTTCACTCGACAGATCAGACAGCTTCCTTCGAGATCACTCCTTGCCTTATCTAATATGCATCGACTCTTCACAGTTCGTTACATCAACTAGGGCTTGGAAGTAGCTTTCAGCTAACAAATCCGGCAGATCCGCGCCATGGAGATGATGCCAGCTTTGGAAAAAATAAACATCCCTATGGTTGTCACGTTGACCATTTCGATATCATTGCTCATGCTGTTACAAGTAATTTTTCGCCAGCGCAGCGAAACCCTGGAGGTCACTCAGGTACATTTCGTTCGCATGAGTCTCCAGCAAAGATTTTGGCTAAGCATATCTTGATTCTATAGCTCTTTGTCTATCCTGTCAAAGGCCTGCGTGGTTGCTCTTTGCAAAATGCTCAGACCGGACCGTATGGCTTGCTCGGTGACCGAGTATTCTGCTTGCAAAGGGTACATCGCGACAAGCACGACCCATCCATGAAACAGCACGAGACCCTATTTATCGGATACAACTTACAGCTGGCACTCTTCTCCGTTACTCTTAATTTCGGCGAAGATGGCCACAATTTAGGGGAAAGCGCAGTCATCGTGACTTGGAATGGCCGCAGCACCGATTTGAATCCAGCCAAGGACGTCCATATCCAGGACGTGGTTCGGTTTCCGCTGAAGCCTGGTATCGAAGGCCTCGATGAAATAGAAGCTAGCCTCCACAAGAGTCCAACCAAAGCGTACGATATGGGAGATGATCTTTCCGACTGGTTCGGTGACCGCCTGGGATTCGAAGTCAGATTGGTTTATATTGGAGACCGCTCTCGGCCTGTTCTTGGTTCTTTGGCTCCCAGTAGCCAAAACGGACTGAGAAAAGGCCGGCTGACAAACCGACTCAGGTCGTGTCTGTGGTTCCTCTCGTTTCCAGCAGAGCGGCTCGCTTTCAACGATATCGCGCACTACCTTGTCGTCACCGAAGAGTCAAATGACGACGTCACCATGCGATTGGAACATGATTGTAAAATGGACATTAGGAAGTTTCGACCGAACATTGTTGTGAAGGGAGCATCAGGCCCGTTTGTTGAAGACTTCTGGGGCGAGCTCACTTTCAAGAGCGGAATTCTGATGCCCTTGACTGCCAACTGTTATCGTTGCCAGAGCATCACAGTTGACTACAATACAGGGAAGACTGCAGAAGATGACCGAGGTTTGGTTTGGAAGAAGCTGAACAAGTACCGAAGAGTAGATCAAGGCGCAAAGTACAGTCCCGTATTTGGACGCTACGGTTATTGCTTTGGTTCCTCGGTTGGTAAAACAGTCTCTGTCGGCGAAACAGCAACTGTGACTCAAGTCAATAGTCAAAGGACAACTTTCGGTAGGATATTGACCCCTGCATAGATGTTTTTGGCATTTTTTTGCTGACAGAGCCTTACCAGATTGGCCTAGCTTGGCAAGCTTTGGTGTTAGCAAGTCTTAGAAAAGTCCCGCTAGTCCGGTGTCTGTGTAGTAATCAGGAGCGTTCGAATAATTAGCGGTAAGATATCAGCTACGCAAGACATCAATTCCAAGTCTCTGGTACCGAAATGAAAAAGTTGAGTCTGTTCTGGATTACATCACGATCACGAACTTCCTTTTCTTGTCCGCTGCAGCCTTGCTGTACGCTTCGACTGCACCCTCCAAACTTGCTTTCTCCCAGCCGTCCTCCGAATTTTCGCCACTGAGCAAATCAAAAGATCCGCTCGCAACCATATCTCTCAGCCTGACGCCCATGCTTTCAACTGTCTCATTCAGCGAGTTGCAGCCCATAACGCTCTTTCCCATCCTGTAAAACTCCCTCATGTCGATTCTCAACTCCCCCTTTCCCGCCACGAACACCAGCCTCCCATCCTTGCCCAACCTCTTCACCGCCGCGCTCGTCAGTGCCTCGCTCCCCACCGCATCAACAACGACATCCACGCCCTTTCCTCCCGTAATCTCCTCTACCCGCTCCAGCGACGGATCGCCCGTCGTATCCACATCCCCGCCCGCACCCCTCACGCCCTTCAGTACTTTACACCCCTTCGCTCTCGCCAGGCTAACCGCCGCCGTCCCCACCGCCCCGTTCGCACCAAGCACCAGCACCGTCTCGCCTTCTCTCACCCGGGCCCGCTCCAGCGCCAACCCGGCCGTCGTCCACGGCACGCCCAGCGTCGCCGCCGCGGCGGGGCTGATAGACTCGGGCACACGCGCTACGCCGGCGGCGGAAACGACGGCGTATTCAGCATGGAAGCCGTCGGCGGTGAAGGCGTGCGTGTTTCCCGAGGTGCCGAAGACGGTCGCCCCGAGGAGGGAGTTGGCGTTGCGGTTCTTGTCATCGTGATCGGAGTCGTCTGGCTCGAGCGGGCCGAGGGCGACGACGGTGCCGGCGAAGTCTCGGCCGGGGATGCGGGGGTAGGAGGTGTAGGGGAAGTTGCCTTGGGCGTTGAGGATGTCGGATGGATGGATGGCCGAGGCGAGGATGCGGATGAGTAGGTGGCCGGCCGGAGGGGCTGGGACGGGGTGGTCGCGGACGAGGGTGAGTGTTGGGGTGGAAGTTTCGTCCTCGCGGGTGAGCACAAGGGCCTTCATGGTCCGTGGGATTGCGGACATGGTGTTGGAACTGCGGTTCTTGGTTCGAGAAACGGTTCTGATAAGCGCAATTTAAAATCCTTCAACTCTGACAACTTGGGTAAAGGAACGATTTATCAGATGAGGTTGTAAGTCCTTTAGATGTTTATATACGCGGACTGGAGGAAATGCCTCTTTGCTTGTACTGGTAAGCTTTGTGCGGTTGATGCGGGCATTGCGGAACCTGCGGAGCGGGAGCGGATAATGCGGATATTGCGGAGCTTTTGCACCAACCTCTACGCTCTATATTGTTAGCTTCTTTGAGGTATATATATGTCAGCACAGACATACTTTCGAACGGATATGCTGTTGCAATCTCACCTGTCGTTCGTGCATCAATACACTGAGGTCTTTGACATTGGCCATCAACCTTCCCAATCCCGTCTTTGAACCCGAAGCGTCCTATTCCCCCTCCGCACTTCAAAATGGTCGCAGAAGCCACCGACACAGCACACGAGACAATGTCAAGACACGCAGACATCGAAGCCCTCTCCACCCTCGAACGCAGCACCACCACGCGCTCCACCTTCAAAAAGCCGACTTCGCTCCCGCGCGAAATCCTCTTCGTCTCCCTCCTCTGCACCTCGCAGCTGCTCACGCAAGCCGGCCTCTCCCAATCCATCGCCTCTCTCCACATCATCTCGCGCTCCTTCGGCCACCCGAGCGCAGGGCAACAATCGTGGTTCACGGCGGCCTACTCGCTCACGGTCGGCATCTTCATCCTGATCGCGGGCCGCATCGGCGACGTCTTCGCGGCGCACAAGCGCGTCTTCGTGGGCGGCTACGCGTGGTTCGGTTTGTGGTCGCTCGTGTGCGGCTTCGCGGCGTACGCGCGCAGCCAGATCATGTTCGACGTGTGCCGGGCGCTGCAGGGCGTGGGGCCGGCCTTCGTGCTGCCCAACGCCATCGCCATCCTCAGCCGCGCGTACGAGCCCGGCCGCCGCCAGGAGATGGTCTTCGGCCTGTTCGGCGCGACGGCGCCGGGCGGCTTCGTCATCGGCGCGGCGTTCAGCAGCCTGTTCGCCGAGCGGGCGTGGTGGCCGTGGGGGTTCTGGTGCATGGCCGTGGCGTGCGCGGCGCTCGCGGCTGCGGGGACCGTGGTGATCCCGAAGGAGGAGGTGGAAGAGACGGAGGAATTCGGAACCTTGGAGCGCCTGGACGTGGCGGGAACCGTCACGGGCTTGACGGGGCTCATTCTGTTCAATTTCGCCTGGAACCAGGGCCCGGTCGTTGGGTGGCAAACACCTTACACCTACATTATCCTCATACTCGGAGTCCTCGTCCTGGCAGTCTTCGCCTTCGTTGAGTCTCGAGTGAGGTTTCCGCTCGTCCCAGTAAGGAAGCTCTCCCGGAATGTCTGGTTCGTCCTCGGTTGCATCAGTGCTGGCTGGGCGAGCTTCGGAATCTGGGTCTTCTACTCGTGGCAGTTCCTCGAGCTTCTAAGAGGCAGCAGCCCCCTTCTCGCGAGCGCACAGTTTGTTCCAGTTGCCCTGAGTGGCCTTTGTGCCGCCGTTACCACCGGCGCCGTTCTCAGCCGCATCCCGCCCAGTGTGGTGATGATGATTGCCATGCTTGCATTTACCATCGGCAGCATCTTGATCGCCGCGGCACCCGTCGGCCAGACTTACTGGGCGCAAACCTTTGTTGGCTTCATTATCATTCCATGGGGAATGGACATGTCTTTTCCAGCGGGGACCATCATCATGAGCAGGACGCTACCCCGCGAAGAGCAAGGACTGGCCGCCTCGCTTTTGAACACCATCATCAACTATTCCATTTCCATCGGTCTTGGATTCGCCGGAACCGTCGAACGTCAGGTGAACCATGGTGGCCGAGACCTGCTGGCAGGTTACAGGGGCGCCTTCTACCTTGGAATTGGCCTGAGCTCACTCGGCCTCGCTGTATCAGTTTGTTTTGCATTCGTGCAGTTCATCGAGTCCAGGAAACAACGCAGATAGCGGCGGAGGACTGGTTGACATTGTTTTACAGGCGTGATGGTATGTATTTCTACCGAGAGAGTGGCCGGGGAAAACGAAAAGGTTGCATGAAATTTTCTATATTGGCTCCAGTAGTGTGTGCATTTACGGGCCTGCCAAGTCGTTCTGAGCAGTCAAGTCGACATCAGTAAATGTGAACGGAAAAGGATCGTTAAGAAAAATATCCCAGTCGATTCCGAGGTCCGTCATTTCCTGCGGCGTAAAGGTATCATTGCGCGGATCCGTTGCTTGATTGTTATCGTTCATGGCGTGCTCAAGGGAAGCCAGTTCCCTCCTCTTCTTCGCCATCGCAGCCTTTACCAGCACTCGGGCGGTAGCCAACGCTTCCTTAGCCAAATGTGTGTCCAATACGCTCACGATGGTCTCTAATACCGACATAGAGTTAGGAACATGGGACAGAGCATTCGGCGTATCTAGTGCCAATAGCACACAAGTGTACTGAAAGACTGCCCCGAGGATGTTCCACCACGGTCGAGCTCCTTGGATCAATTCAGTGGCGGCTTCGAGCGCTTGGTCGCCTATGCTGAGCAGCAGGTCTACGATGTTAGTAGGTATATTAAGCCCATGTTGTCGGAGCCGTCGAAAAAAGCAGAACGATACATCAGCTTTCGTCATGCAGAGCATTGGATGGCCAGGTGTAATTTCTGAAACCTGACGCAGAGAGTTGATAAGAGATTCAGGGGAATCTGTTTGTGAAGCTGGTATAGTCTGCACGATCCGGATCCAGTCCGGCATGAAACTTCCAACAATTGGGATGATGGGCCTGCAAGTGATACTGGGAATTGAGACGGCCGTGCGCGAGTATTCGTACGAAATAATTTTGTTCAATGCCAAAGCACACCAGAAGATGCGACGCCGACGGTCAAATTCCCCTGCGAAGTCCCCTGCATCCTCGGATGTGTGCTGAACTGTCGCAGGATCGTTGTGCAACCCGGTTGCCTCTACCAGGTGCATTGTTGTACTCGAAGCAAGCCAGGCATTATTCGGCCTCGTCGTGGCGCGTAGATATATAGTCCGCAGGATCCAGCCAACCACCTGGTCAATGGATGGTCGTCGGGTACAGGCCGGGTCTTCGAGAACCCGCTTGGCAAAACGAATTATTTCGAGCTCTTGAGGATATGGTCGGATGTTGAATAAGGAACCAAGGGCAACGACCCCAGCAATAATTGCTCCAAAGGCATAATCGCCATCGCCCTCATTGTAGAAGGCCAAGCAGCGCGTAGAGAAGGATCTTTGGTCGACAACGTCAAATATGGGACCAAGAATGGTGAAAAAAGTGCTTGAATAGATATCCAAGTCATCCCTTGAAATTAGTGTGGTGAGTCCTTGAATATCTTCAGATATTTCCTCAGGCCGGGTTCCGAGATTCCAGCCAAAGGAATGGAGTGCAAGAGGCTGTTGAGACCCAAAGCTCTGGCCGAGACTTCGCGGAAAAGCGACGACAGAGCTCTGCCCGACGAAGCGTGATCTGGATGGATCTAGAATTCCTCGGTCAATGAGGGGCTGTTGTGCAGTCTCGGATCCTTCATGGCCGGATTGTTCACCGTTTCGCACCGGTTGTGCTGATGATCTCGCTGCATCTGGGCGCGGCGAAAATGCTGCGGCCGGGCTTTCATCCGTTGGAAACCGGCAATCGTAGCCATAGGCTACACACATGCCACATGGAAAGCCGGCATCGCATTTCCGCTTGCGCAAGCGACATGCCATGCATGCCTTGCGCGCACGTTGACGACTTCGAGTCTGACGGGAAGACATGTTTCGGTGATGAACGGAATGTTGCGCAGGGAAGAAGTAGAGGTATTTTCTGAGTCAGCCGCGCATGGAAGCCTCACCGTTTGAAGACTAGCGCCCTCACTGAGAATGATGACCGCATTGAATGCATCAAAGTCGTCCTTATATTACGAGAAGCTATGATCTTGACTGCACATTCTGGGTTGCCTATGATGCTCAAACTTGAAGCTTGTTGGCGACACCTCTTGCTAGCGCTACTCCGTTTTTCATTTCACACCCTTCCCCACACCTCTTTCACAAAACCTTTGACAATCTCCTGAACTTTCTCGTCCGCGTCTGGGAGGACTTGTGTAGCAAACACGCCCGCAATCCCTTCTCCATTATTTGCTTCTCTGTTGATGAACCACAAGAGGTTTCCCTTGCCCCCCCATGTCATCGTATTCTTGACCTTTCCAAGCTCAGTATTGTCACTGCACAACAGCAACCCGGTAAGTCCAATGTTTATTTGGACCCCCTCATTGATGAGCCCCCCATTCATAGGCCCAAGGCCAACGTCCTCTTGGAAAGCTTTGTGTGCTGCACTTCCTGCCTGTAGTTGAGAAGTAAACATCATGTCGACTGTCTCTTTCCTGAGCAGCTTGGGTGATGGCTGAAGAAGATCCTGCAGGACAGCCATGTAGTCCAAAACGGTAGAGTACAGGCCACGTCCACCCATGCAGTCAACAGGGGGGTCTGCGTGCCAAGTATCGGCGGGAGTAAAGTTCTCGTCGGGGTTGGAGCTGCGTTGGACTGTTTGGACGAGACGAGCCCGTAGGTCCGGCCGGTGTGCGAGGAGGAATGTGGATGAATTCATTCCCAGCGGCTCAAAAATGTTTTTGATGAAATAATCCTCAAGGACGCCTTGATCCGTTCCGTCCGCACGAGTTGAAGGAGCTTCTTGTTTGCTTTGCAACTGTTGCTTGAGCGTCAGTCGTTCGACCAACTTGCCAACCCAGTCAGTTCCTCCACCATATGCCCACCCTTCACCTGGCTCAAACAGCAGTGGCAGTGAGTAGCTCCTGACTACATCTGCAGTATAGTATTGTGGTTCTTCTCCGCGACTCTTGCGCCACTGAGCGTGTATTGGGAATTCGACATCATTCCCTACGCCCGCCGAGTGAGTAAGAAGCTTGCGCAACGTTACGGCCACTTTACGCTCGTGGTAGGAAAGTCCACCCTCCCCTGGTCCCTCGGACAAGATAGGTTGAGAGCATAGTTCGGGAAGATGTTGATCCAAGGGCTCATCGAGACTAATCAAGCCCCGCTCGACGCACTGCATGGCAGAAATGGAGGTGAGAAGCTTTGTGCAGGATGCGACGAGGAAAACACTGTCGAAAGAAACAGGGTCTGATCGCGGATTCAGTGAGGTCACGCCCGCCGTTTTGGCGAAGATTGTGGTCCCTGATCCAAGTGTAAGTTTCATGAAGCAACAAGCTGTAGATTTGATGCTGACCTTTGCCGTTAATGGCACACATTACAGCTCCGTGCAAGACGCGTGTGTCTTTGCCTTCATCCTTCAAAGTCGTCGCACTGTCGAGAATGCTTGCGAAATCTCCCATGTTGTTCTGTAAGCAACGAGATGGCACTTTCGTGTATGCAATCCTTGTTTGTAATATCGTGAGGGGAATTCACAGCAGAAGTGGTGCTTTTATAGAACAGCTCATGTATAGAATCAATAAAAGCATTGAATCCTCCAACATTTTATTCCACCAACGGGATCTTACCAACTCGCACAACTCATGAGTCACCGAGTCATCTTCTCACGTGATATTCCGCATAGAAACGGTTGAAAGCGGGGTATGGTGGGTTTGCAGACCTGTCATTGAACACTTTGCAATCGGAGGATGCGAGAACGCCAAAATCCCTGTTCTAGATGCGCCTAAAATATTCTAGCCATTTCTGCGTCTGACACTCAGATTTGCCCCAGTAGAAACCCCGATTCAGGGATGTCGTCATAAGTAAGAGGCATAATTGAACAGGGCTAAGCGGTAAAAACAATTCAGACAAAATCCACCATCCCACACATTCTCATCCATTAACAATGCCCTTGTGCTCAGACAGTATACAAGACTAATCTCGCGTATCCGGACGTTTATGTTTCCTACGATGGCTGGGAGTCTGGCTCAATAATGCCAGTCCCGGGGTAAGTGCCATTGAAAGGGCTCCCAAACTTGTTAAATGAAGTTGCATGTTTTAATAGGAGACAGGCCAGTGCTGTTCAAGTGTTGTTGCGTTTTAAATCAAGAGGTCTTGGGAGAAAATTTTGCACAGTCGGACACGGAGCACATCAAGCAGTGCCATGAAGAAGTGGAATAACCATTCAACCCCGGTATGTCAAAGAATAACTTTCAGATATAAGTACCGAACGAGCTGAATAAAGACTCTATTCCGCAGGTAGAGCAGTTTTTAGAAGCTCCTGCTCTTCTTCCACATGTACCGCCTTAGACCCTGTAGCAACACCAGCGTATGGAGTTCTTCCGACATACTCCACACGCTTGTCAACATGATGCTTAGTTTCTGAAAGCACAGTATCGATCCTGGATTGGACATGCTGCCACGCAGTGCTATTGCGTGGCTCCTCTTGACACCATACCACATTCTTAGCATTGGGATATTGATCCAGATTTTCCTTCACCTGAGTCCAGGGGAATGGATGAAGCTGCTCCACTCTCGTGAGAGCAACGTTTCTCACGCCACACGCTCTCCGATACTTATGTAACGCAGCATAGACCTGACCAGAGCAGAGTACCACACGCTCAATAGCCTCGGGCTCAGCGATGTAGTCGTTATGCTCAGCGTCTGGTATGACGTGACGAAAAGCAGTGTCCCCGGTGAAGTCCTCGGCCTTGGATTTTGCCAGCGGGTGCCGCAGCAGAGACTTGGAGAAGAATATTACAAGAGCTAAAACATTTAATGCATCAGTGACCTTTCCTTAGATAAGTGGAGTTACTCACGCTTTCTGTAAGTCCTTTTCACTTGCCTGCGGAGCACATGGAACAAATTCGCCGGCTCCGTCAGACACACAATCTGCAAGTTCGTTCTCCGTTCCGCCTCCACGCCTCCCAAGAACCTATCAGGCTCCTCGTCGCCCAACTGCAGAAACCTCTCCAGCCTCGCGCTCGAATGCTCCGGCCCCTGCCCGTCGAACCCGTGCGGCAGGCTCAGCACGACGCCGCTCCGCTGCAACCACTTGGCCTCGCCGCTCGCGACGAAGTTGTCGATCAGCACCTGCGCGTTGTTCGCAAAGTCGCCGAACTGCGCTTCCCACATGACCAGCGCGGCCGGGTTGCCGAGCGAGTAGCCGTACTCGAAGCCCAGCACGCCGAATTCGCTGAGCGGCGAGTTCGCCGGCACGAACGGGGCTTGCGTGGCGTCGAGGTTGGCGAGGGGTGTCCAGGTCGAAGGGACCCGGCCTATGGTGGGCTCGCCTGTTGCAGTCGGGACGGGGGGCTGCTGTTGTTGGTTGTGCAGGACGGCGTGCCGCTGGGAGAAGGTGCCGCGCTCGACGTCCTGGCCGGAGATGCGGACCGGGTGTCCCTCGAGGACGAGCGAGCCGAACGCCAGTGCTTCGGCTGTGGACCAGTCGATGTTGGTGCCGTCGTCCAGGGTTTTCTTGCGTGCGGCTAGGATGCGCTCGAGGTTGGGGTGTAGGGCGAATGAATCGTCGGGTAAGCAGGCAATCTTGGACGCGATGGTTGTAATGGTCTCGCCTTCAATGGCAGTGCGCGGTTGACTGTCCTTTACGGCAGGCGTAAAGGACGTTGGCGAGGGAAGTGATGACCAGTAGAGATGGGGGTAAAGGACATTCTCCGGTGGCTCGTAGTTTTTGCTTGCCTCGAAGGCGGCGGAAAGAGTGTCCCAGGCATGTGCTTTGATATCCTCACATTCCTTTTGAGTGATGACGCTTTCGGTAAGAAGCTTGGCTCCGTAAATATCAAGGATAGGACGCTGCTGAGAGATTGTATTGTAAAGAGATGGTTGGGTGAAGGCGGGTTGATCCATCTCATTGTGGCCGTACTTCCGGTAACATACGAGATCGAGAAAGCAGTCAGATTTGAACTTGGCACGCCACTCCGCTGCCAGCTTGAAGAAAAATGCTACTGCTTCGGGATCGTCTCCGTTGACGTGGAACACTGGCGCATTGATTGCTTTTGCAACATCGGTGCAGTAAAGCGTGGATCTTGAGTCCCGAGGGTCTGTGGTGAAGCCGACTTGGTTGTTGACGGTGACATGAATGACGCCGTTGACGGAGAATTTCTGAAGTTGAGAGAGAGTAAGGGTCTCATAGACGACTCCCTGGCCAGCAATTGCAGCGTCGCCATGAATGTTTATGCATACAGTGCTGTCTTGATCCCCAGCATTGCTGTCCTGCACAGCCCTCGCTTTTCCAATGGCAACCGGAGCTTCGGCCTCTAGATGTGACGGATTTGGTAGAAAAGATACGTTGAAGTCTTTTCCTGATGGGGTCGTCAGCCGGTTGTCGATTCCCAAGTGGTATTTGACGTCCCCTGTTTGACCCGCGATGAGTGACATGCCACCGGCAAATCTTTGAAGCGCCAACTCATACGGAAGCCCAAAGACATTGCTCATCACGTTCAGCCGGCCTCGATGCTGCGAGCCGATTACGAACTCTTTCGCTCCCAAGTCGACACAGCGATGCACCAATGCTCTCATACCGGGCACCAGAGTTTCCCCGCCGTCCAAACCGTAGCGCTTTTCGACAGGATATTTGGTCGCAATAAATTTCTCAAAGGCCGCTGCCGCTGCAATGTCTTTCAGGAAGTCTTTTTTCTCTTCTGCGGATGGCTGAATCGGTCGAGGCACTTCGAGGCGGCTGCGGATCCATTCACGCTTCTCGTGTTCGGGGATGTGTGAGTACTCCACACCGTACGAGCTACAGTATATCCTCTCGCAAGTGGCAATGATCTCCCGCAGCGTCATAGAACCGCGATTCTCAGCTGCAAAGCCAGGGAGAATTGTCTCGTCCAACAAAAATATGTCGTCCAGGTCCGCGTCGGTGAGTCCATAATGGTCGGGCTTCAATTCCGGAGGTTTAGCAAAAGAGATACCTGTCCCCTGAAGCCCCAGCGGATTGGTTTTGGCTTTGAGGTGACCAAGTGACTGATATGTTTGCACGAGGCGCTGCACCTTTAGAGCCTTGGCCGTTTTATTCCTTTCACTGGGACGAGGGCTCTGAGATTGCAATGACGCGCCACTTGTCGTGTACTCCGGCGGTGTATTGGTTTCCGGAACACCATGAATGAGGCTTATTCCGTGCTCCAGATGTTGGAAATATTCGCGCCATGACTCATGCACTGACTCTGGCGAGGCCTTCCACACCGAGTATGCCTGCGCGACGTAGCTGGTGCTGTTACGCTGTTGTTGCGGAGAGTCCTGAGAGAGATATTAGAGATGTGACTGGTACATGCATCAAACCTTGCTCTATACGCGTGATATGGTGGTAGCAGCGGTTGCCTGGTGTCTCCATTGACGTAGCACGAGAACATTTGCGCGCAAATGTCTCGATGTGAGTGGGCTGAAGTTCTGCAAAGACGGCAGTTTCAGGGACATTTTACGCCCTTTGATTTCGCGACCGAAGCGGTACATGGTGTAACGAAGTAGAATATAGGACCAAAATCGGAAAAAGTAGCACTCGGATAGTTCACATCAAAGCTTGCGCGATGCCCCGAGCAAGCAGTGGATGCGGTTGCAACTTCTGAGCGACTACGCACGAATTCATATTTATTGGGAAAATGGCAAGACGTGAAAAAAACCAAGTGGGCGCCCTATGATTGCGGGGTACCAACAGCTTACAGCGTAATGGTTTGCTCGGCGTCCGGCCAACGGCGCCGAAGGACTTCCCGCCGGTGCTGGTAAACGTGAGACAACCCCTCTCTGAGTTGACGCGTATGCTTATAAGTAACTATTTCCAAATTTCGGATTCGCCTAGTGCTTATTGGAAGATTAGTGTAGCCACGATATTACATTCGGGCGGCTTTTGCTATTTTCCCATTCGGAAACTCCGAATCCGCTGATTCCACAATTACATTGTGTAGCAGATGGCATTCTACGCCGCAGTTTGGAAGAATAAATCAATAAGGACACATAAATGCTATAGTAGTATTTCAACACACTGATGACCATCTTTTTCACTACTGTAATCGTCGGCATACAAAGTTGAAGATATTCTAGTTTCCACGTACTGTGGCTGGGGCACCTTAATAGATGGGGTTAAGGTTATACATCTGCCTTCTCTGATTCAATTGTGTTATGTGTAATCTTGCCTCTTAGAAGCAACCAGCGAGGTCAATATACACTTCGCAATCTTAGATTATCACCCCTTCATTGAAACAACATCGCCGTGGGGTCCTCGATGTATTTTTTGACTGAGGCCAGAAACGTGGTTCCTTCCCTCCCGTCCAGCAAGCGATGGTCATAAGTCAAAGCGAGATACATCATCTGAAAAGCGTTAGCTTTCAAACGAACGTTAACCGTCATCTTACTTACCGGTCTAATCTCTACTTTCCCATCCACAACTACCGGCCTCTCCTTAATCCCATGCAACCCCAGCACCGCTGTCTGCGGCAAATTGATGATCGGCGTGCCCATCAAACTTCCAAACACGCCTCCGTTGCTGATGGTAAGGTTTCCACCTTGTAAATCCTGCATCGTGATTTTCCCCAAGCAAGCCTATGTTTTGAAATTAGTACGTGTTCTGAGTCTAAAAATTGTATCAGGTGCCGCCTAACCTTCTCCGCCAATGCTGCGATACCCTTCTCCATTTCCAGTAAGCTCAAGCTTTCACAATTCCTCAATACCTGCCTCACCGTGTTAGCAATGCTACCACGCGGCAGTCGATTGAGTTGAGAGCAGATGTTAAAATCATACCGGCGTTACAAGCCCTTTCTCCGTGCTGACTGCGAAGCTAATGTCCACAAAGTCCCTCCAAACTATCGTGTTCCCGAGCCCCTCACCCTCAATTCCCGCGTTCACAGCAGGCACCTCGCGTAGGGCCAATGCACTTGCCTTTGCAAATGCACCCATGAAGCCTAAACGGACACCGTGTGCGTCAAGAACAGATGCGCGGTGGCGCTGACGAAGGGTGATCAGAGCGGACATGTCGACCTCGTTGAAAGTAGTTAGCGCCGCGGCGCGGTTCTGTGATACTTTCAGTCGTGCGGCAATGGTGGAGCGGAGGCGGGTCATTTTGATCTGCGAGCTTGTCAGAATTCTGTTATTTCGAGGCTAAATGGGGTTTCTGTCATGTTCTAGTCAATTTTGCCTTTGAGAAAAAGTCTCCAGAGGAGAAACACTGCCACCTACCCTGGTTTCAGTTCTCTTGGGCCTGTTCGAGGCGGGCGAGGGAGAAGAAGGCGAGGAAGCCAATGTAGGAACATCCGGTACCTTCAGATTTGACGTCGGCGGCGCAGACGTCTCAGGCACCAAAGAAGCCGCGGACGGTTGTGCCGCCGGGGTAGTCCGGACTGTGCTGTTGTATAGCTGCTGTGACTCCAGAGCTTTCCTCTCGCTCTCTTCAAATCGCGTGGCCTTCTGCAGCGGGGCCGACTCCCGGATTTCCTCCCCCGAGCCACTGCTCTCTGCCTCTCCAGTGCTCTTCCGCTCTGCATCCATACCTATGTCAACCCTACAAGCCACTTGGTCAACACCCACCACATCTCCCTCCCCAACGCATATCTCCACCACCACGCCGGCCTCGGGCGTGTTAATTGCAACATCGACCTTATCTGTTTCAATACTCGCAATCTCTTCATCCACCTCCACACGATCGCCGATGCCCTTCAGGAGAGAAGAAAGCGTGCCTTCACTAATCGACTCAGCCATCTGCGGGACCTTGATCGCGATTATCGGGGCAGCAGCGCGTGTGCCGGTTGTGAAGGAGCGGCAGCCGCGATATATGGAGTGTTGTCCGAGACTGAGTGACTGGAGGATGAGACATTGAGGTTGGAGTGATAGCGAATGCCGAGGCGACGCCCAATTAGTGTGAGAAGATGACGGGTTTGCGTTTGGATTTGGTATGGCAAGTGGTCGTGAGCTGTATGGAGAGGCCGATGCATGGTATCTCGCTGCAGTGGTAGGAAGAGGCGGTCGGGCGATGTGAAAAGTTCGTAGGCGCGCCATTGAAACGCTTAAGGTTTTAGTCGTCTCTTAGGTTTAGAAGGCAAGGGTTGGAAGGCTTAGGGTACGCAGACAATTAATTGCGCGTCTCGGCATAGGCGGCACCTTGGCCGACTGTCACTGGCAAGCGGCCGTTTTCCATTTTCGCTTTTTGGATATCGTTTACACCCGGTACACCGATCTGTCTCGGAGGATCTTAGGCGTTTTGGCCCTGCTTTTCGGCGCATTGTCCAGGACGCCGACGGGAGTCCTGAGGCCATCGGCAAGACAAACATTTTCGCCACTCAGTGAATGCCGCATACCCCGCAATCAGGGCCTTTCCAGGTGCGCAGGATCGGCCATGAGTTTTCCATGATCTATTCAGCCAGTTAACATGTTGTTGCATTATCACTCAACGAACGAGCGCACATCATCAGAGGATGAGCACTATGGCCCTCGGTTCTTTGGTCAAACCTCCAGCACAATTATTTAATGAGATAGGGGTATTCATCCTCTTATTCTGTTTGCATAGGTGATCAAGTAAAGCCTTCGTTAAAGCTTAAGAGGCTATAAATTCGCAAAGTTTCGCTGTTCTAAAAGAAGAATTGATTATGCAAGCAAGCCTTGGAGGCCAATATGCTTACGTTTATAAGTTTTAAGCCCGCTTGCGAACCTTATCAGACATTCAAGCCTCTGATTTCCCCGAAGGCTTTTTATGAGCCGACATTGTTAATAATTCCTTGTCAAGTAATGAATTTCTCGTCTCACGTACCGCACAAAAGATGCATATCAAAACTTTCACCACCACTGCATTACAAAAACCCATTAATACGCTTAATTAAAACTCTTACTCATAAGCAGTCAACACCTATACAAAGCATCATGCTTTAGAGATTCCTTGGAACGATGGAGTATACAAGCCTCTCGTACCGCTGGGGAAATCCAGTGGACAACGTTGATAATTCGAAACGACTAGCAAGTGCTACTATATGAGCTCCGGTACTTCTATTTCCTTGGTCGAACAAGATGCTATCACGTCCATCACTGATTACCTCGACGTGGCCTCAATTGTTAGGGTGGACGTTCTCCTATAAAGTCTTGACTCAGCAAACGCAATGAACTCTATTTTTAGCCAACTTATGCCTCACCAATGAGGTTCCATAGTGGGGTTTAGTTCGTATACATGGCGATCGCACTTATCTCGTAGGGGACCTTAGTGCTTACGGCTCTTCGTCTTGCGCGGACTTTTTCCCGTTAAGCTCAAGCTAAGCTTTATCCAAGCTTATTGCCCTGACTTTCCAGTGTTACTTTTCGAGTACACCAACATTCGTATTTCACAACAACAATAGGCAATATTCAACCAGGCTGATACAGGCACAGAAAGTCACTTCTAAACCATCAAGGAATTCTCACTACATGCTGTGCTCTGTTTCCCTCATCGTGCGTTTAACGAAGAGCCTGGCCGCAAAAAATTGCCCGTGCGTAGGATTTGTTGGCATCTTTAGTGCCTCGAGGCGCTTCTAAGCCCGACGCTAAGGGACCATGAACTGTCAGCACGGCGGTGAGCTTCCGCTCGAGAATGTTCTTCTTCAGTCTTTTTCCCACATCCTCTCCTTGATCACTCATTTTTTTAACTTTTAACTCTAAGTCAAGCCCTTGGGTATGAGGGAAAACATGCCGCAAGAATACAGCACCCTTGAGGTGTATAGCCCCGAGGCATCGCCACTTCCGGAGGCCATTCAGGGACAGTTCTACGACCCTAAATTTGCAGATGCAAAACAACCACCGAGGTACTCCTCACTTCCCCAGGTCATCGACAGCACTCCGCCAGAAGTGTACCATGCACAAGAATCCGCGGTGCCGCCGTCAGCTCCAAACAACCAACCAGAACAAGAAAGAACCGTCTGTGGTCTGAAACGCAAGACATTTTGGATCATCTTCGCAGTCGTACTGGTCATAGTGATAGCAGCAGCCGTCGGCGGCGGCGTAGGCGGCGCTCTGAGCAGCAAAAAGAAGACCTCGACGGCCAGCTCATCATCATCAAATTCCACCACGAGCGTCGATCCCATCCTCACGAACTCCCGCATCGCCGCCATCAACTACACCGACGCTTCGAACGTGGTGCACCACCGCGTCTACTTCCAGGGCGCGTCCCTCGCCCTGTACCAGTCCGACTTCAGCACCGCGACCAACAACTGGACCGTCTCGCGCGTCAACGTCACGGGCGCGACGGCGCTGCAGGGCACCGCCCTCTCGGCGTACGCCTACTACCATTCGGCCACCGACGTCGACTTCCACCTCTACTTCCTCGACGGCGCCAGCGGCGCCTCGGTCCGCGAGTTCTACTCCTCGCTGTCCAACGCCACGTGGATCCTCGGCGACGGCGACGCCAAGCACATTGCGTGTCAGAACTCGACGCTGGCCTCGTACGGCCGCGGGTGCTCGGTGTGCTCGGGCAGCAATTTCTACATCTACGAAGGCCGCGCCGATGACGGCTCGGTCGATGCTGCTTTCCGCACCGGTGCGTCGTCGTGGCCGAGCACCGAGTTTCTGAGCGGTGCGGTCGAGGGGAGCGCCATTGCCACGGCGCCGGTGCCGCCTGTCGCAGGGAATGAGAACGCCCAGGTGGCCGTCTACTGGAACAACGGGAATCTGGGGGAGATGTATTACAACGGGAGTGCGTGGATTAATACAGGCGGACCGAGCGGGACCGAGTTGGATGCGGAAAGCGGGATTGCGGCGTTGACGCAAAACATTAATGATGTGTTGTTTGTGCAGGTGTTGACGACGTCCAATGCAGTAACGATGAATATGTGGAACGGAAGTGCAGCCGAGTGGTCGTCGCAGAGTGCGGGACTGGAAGCATTTGACGATGTGGTGAAGCGTTCTCCCATTGCTGCGAATCAGCAGGGGATGATTTACATGTGGATGGATGCTGGAAATGGGTCAACGCTTGCGGAATGGAAGTTGACTAATGACGGCACTGATGTATCTTTTAAGAAGGTAGGGCCTGTCGGACTAGACATGTAAATTTTAATATAGTGATATCCCTCTAGCGCTCTTTTGCCGGCGCTGGAAGCTTCCCGAAAAAAGGAAAAAGGAGATATCCGTGTTGATGATGAAGCAGGCACAGAAACTCTTAACTTTCATTGAGGGCTTTCATTGACAGGCCAACTGCCAGTTTATCTTGTGAACTCATTTCGGCTATCTGTACACCATCCCGTTGACATCTATTCATGAACAAACGGCGCACGGAGCACTACTCGAGCACATCTCTGGACACGGAACAGCATGCCATATTCTTCCACTCAGGTACTCATCGCACTCAACTGTACATGAGCAATCCCACTACGATTCTCTCGGCTTGGTATTATGGAATATCGGTATCATCCTGGTTTCATTTCTCGACAATCTTCCGACCACAAAGACCGGGGCTCATTTACTCCTTGTGTATCACTTTTTGCATGTCGCTAATGTCGGGATCAGGCCTGAGGTCTTTGGAATGTCTCACTTACCATTCATCCTTGAAGATATGTCCGAGTCCGTAGCTTGATGGGTTGTTCATGGAACTCGTGGAGCGTGACACGACAGATGCGGAACCCGACTGTCAGTGAGAGTGGTACCCTTAGATCTTGGGTGAAAAAAAAAAAAAAAAAAAAAAAAAACGA
>RHKH01000072.1:146902-168709 GCA_009829795.1 Lasiodiplodia gonubiensis
ATAGCACGAAGCCTTTGCCGAGGACCCATATATGCTGAGACAGCTACGAAGACTCAAGCAGAGTCTGTTCAATCTTGCAAAGGCGAGCGGAGGTGGTTCCGAGGCTTAGGAGCTATGTTCATTAAGCAGTACGATTTTGCTATAGCTAAACCCCTCTCGACTCTCTTGAGTAAGTCAAAAAGCAAGGGCCCGGTTGCGTGCAGATACACAAAGGCATGCGCGAGCTTTTTCAGTCGTCTTCAATAGTATCTGCCCGCATCGTCCTACGGAAAAGGCCTCGGTGAAACGTGCAGTTCAACCCCGCTTGCTTGCAGTCTGTAGGCATGCGTGTCCTGAGCCAATAAGGGGAGTCGAGTCATGGTCACGCAAAGTTTCTAGCACGTCATTGCTGCAGCTCGGGAAACATGGGATGCACGGCAGATCAGACGACCGATCGGGAAACTCCAGAACAAGCATTCCACCATGAATCCAGCTCTACATGCATGGCGCAATGTGTGATCGTATGTGCGTGCTGCTAATTTACTTTCTTCTAATAAATGCGACAGCTTATCCGCTCCATGTCTTTCTGTCTTCAGTCCGCCAGCAGTCCTGCGTCTTTTCGCCATGGTTCGTCTTGCCTCTCTTTTGCAGCTTGCCCCGATCACTCTTTCTTGGGGAGCCGCACTTCCCCGACAAGTCCAAGAATACGATGCCATCATCGTGGGAGGCGGGCCCTCTGGCCTGAGCGCTCTCAGCGGTCTCGCTCGCGTGCGCCGTAACGTTCTCCTAATCGACTCCGGGGAGTATCGCAACGCGAAGACCAGGCACCTCCACGACCTGCTCGGGTTCGATGGTAAATTTTAACTTCCTGTGTACCATCTGGAGCTTAAAACATGCTTAAAACTCGGCAACAGGCGTCACACCTGCATACTACCGCTGGGCGGCCCGCGAGCAGCTCCAGCACTACGACACGGTCAGCTGGACCAACGGCACGGTGACCAACGTCACGCCCACGGGCAACTCGACCTACACGTCCTTCACCGTGTCGTCGACGGGCGCGGACAACACGGAGCAGACGTACCGGGCGCGCAAGGTCGTCCTCGCCACCGGCATCCGCGACCTCATCCCGTCCACGCCCGGGCTGCAGGAGAACTGGGCGCAAGGCATCTTCTGGTGCCCGTGGTGCGACGGGCACGAGCACGCGGACCAGACGCTGGGGCTGCTGACGCCCTTGGCCGAGGTGGCGACGACGCTGCAGGAGATCCTCACGCTGAACCGCGACGTCGTGGCCTTCGTCAACGGCACCGACACGCCCGAGAACCGCGCCGCCGCCGCCGCCGCCTTCCCGGAGTGGGAGGAGTACCTGCAGCTGCACGGCGTCAAGATCGAGAACCGCACCCTCGCCAGCATCACGCGCCTGGCCGACGGCGACGACGCGTACAACGATGCCGATCCGAGCTTGCCGACGGTGCCCGAGTACGACAGCTTCCGCGTCGACTTCGTTGAAGGTGGCTCGGTCGAGCGCGCGGCGTTCCTGGTGTCGTTTCCCAAGGAGCAGACGTCGAACGTTGGGTCGGAGCTGGGCGTCACGCTCTACGGAGACCGGCTGTATGCGAACCAGTCGAGCGGATTGCTGACGAACGTGCCCGGCGTGTACGCTGTTGGCGATGCGAACACGGACAACTCGACGAACCTGCCGCACGCGCTGTGGAGTGGTAAGCGGGCCGCGGTCAGTCTACATGGTAAGCTTTGCACCCTTGCATTAATTAGAGTTGGCGGTAAAGACTAATACAAGCCAGTCAAACTCGAGCGTGAAGATGGGCAGATAGCACTCGCAGGTGGAAACGTCACGAAGAGGGCCGATTTGGATGTGAGGTCGCTTTGGGAGGTCATGAATGACGAGCCTGGCCAGGCTCTGTATGCCGGAGAACTTGACCAATAGCTTGGTGGCGGAGAACGTGGGCCGGAGAAATTCTATACAGTTGTTAGCCGCAATGGTTGAATTCATATGTGCTGCAGAAAGTTCTCGGTGCATTAATGCATATGTTGTGCCGTGATCGTACGTTTTGAATGCGATACTTTTCATCGAGTGAAACTTTGGCCTGAAAACTTTAGAAAGCCAAAGAAGTGGTTACTCACAGGATTTAGCTGGCCTTGCTGATTAGTGAGCCCGATTCACTTCCTCTGGCTCAATGTTCAATTCCATCATTCTTAGCGCTTGCCACATGCAACTTGCCGAGTGCAGCAAGTTGATTTCCAATGTTCTGGAGACCGGTAAAACCATTCAGGGAGGTTGAAGACATGTTTTGGGAAATGCGTCAGTCTATTTGCCGCGTGGGATCCATTCTATCTCGCGGTCTTTAGCGGTGTTCTTTTTTCTTCCGTTCCGTCTATCTTTCACCGTGAGAGAGCGGCGATATTTTCCTCATCTTCCCCACATTCTCCGTAGTCTTGCGGATCTCTGTAGATCGTGGCGTCGACCCTTAACCTTATAGATACGACCCCGCACTTACAACTCAAAACTCGGGAATATCAGTCTCTTCTTCGTCGCAGGCTTGAACGCAGTATCCTCCTCGTGCTTATCGGCGACACAGCCCTCCGAGTTCGCCGCGCCTTCGCAACAGTCCCACCGAAACTTCTCCGGGTATTCTTCGACATTTTGCTGCGTCTCGATGGGCCCGCCGACATCCTCATCGTGGTCGGGCCACTCTTCCTCGATGGGGTCGAGCGTGCCTAGTGCGGACGAGCGTCAACTTACCTTCAGCGGAGATCGGCAGGGAATTGACAACACGCACCGTCGTGGCTCTTACAACTTCCGTCGTCATTCTTCGTCACGTCAAATTCTTGGGCGCACGTCTTGCAGGTTGCGTAACGTGACCTCTGTCTCTTCCTCTCGGTTAGTGCGGTGACATCGAGCGCTCTCCTGCTGCTATTCTTCTCCTCGCTGTCCGTCGCCTCTTCATCGACAAGGAATTCGCGCTCCAGGACCCGTTGGGCGATGGGTGAGGCGTTGCAGAGGTTCAATAGGACTGATTGGAGGCGTTCAAGATGTGCCTGGCGGATGGCATGGGTGAGGGCTGGGGAGGCCATTTTTTCGAATACGTGGAAATGCGTCGACAAATTTCATAAAAGAACCGTGCTTTTGGTGAGAAGGAAAGCCCCGCGCGTCGCGCGATTTCTTTACTTACACCAACGCGTCGTTGGCCTGTGCTCCGCGTCTTGGCATTTCACGCCTTTTAGTCTTCGCCCTGCAATTAGTCACGACTCTTCTTCTCTCTGCCATTGGGCCTAGCCTACGTCAGTGTTGCCATAACCGTCTGGCAAGCTCGGCGGCACATGCAGCCTGCTACCCGGAAGACCCCGCTCGAGAACTAAAACTTAAAGTCTATTGCAGAAGGCATTACATTATGATTACATGCTCGAGACAAGGATCCAAGCCCGTCTATTCGTAAGGTACTAGTTGGTCTCGAGATGGAGTATCCAGTCATGATCCACGCCACCGCTGGTCGGAGGCACAAACGCCTTTCGTCCCGTCAAGCCAAAGGCTGCATTCCCCGTTGTGTTGCGGTATTCGCCCTGGCGAGGGTCGTACCAGCGGGCGCTGGCAGAAGCCTCGTCCTTGCCGAAGTGCCCCGCAAGGGCATCGAGGTCAAGATCGAACGCATCTCCGTAGCCGGCGTAGACCCAGTACTGCGAGCTGCTGGCAAGACCGGCCACGTAGCGGTTTCCAGTGTAGCCGAGAACGTCGGCCTCATCGCTCGGGCTGAGGATGAAGCTGCGGTTAGGCTGCAGGCTCTCCAAAGTCTCTCTATCCAGAGCGGAGAACAGCTTCTGCACGTAGCCAGACTGCGTCGCACCGGGGTAGTGCAGCGCATCGCGCCACGACTCGTTGGTCGGCTGGGCGATTTGTGCCTCAATCCAGAGGTCCGGGCGGGCGAGCTGCTGCACCGGCGCGTACATTTGCCAGATGGCGTTGGCGCCGTACGTGAAGCCGCACGATCCGCTCAGGTAAGCGTTGTAGAAACCATGGCGGACGTACGACGCGTTCCACAGCGGCCTGGAAGTGTTGAATCCAACGTACGCGCCCTCGTAGTGATTTTCCAGGTCGATGACGGGGCCGGCGAAGGCTTCGCGCATGTCGATGATGTTCTCGTAGTTCGCAGTGCTGTCCCAGCCCGTCATGACGTCGAAGTGCGTGTCAACCGTGTTGTTGTCGGGGATGTTGTGGCCGGACTGCACGGCATCCATTGACACTTCGCCGAAGCTGCCGTTCATGTACTGATAATTGCTTAGTTAAGATCAGGCTTGGGGTCACGGGTGTTGACTTACGTTATGGCCGTAAGGAAGGCCGGTGTCAGGAGTGGACACCCACATGTTGGTAGGGTGCCATGTGTAAAAGGGCGTGAAACCGGCCTTAGATTCAGCTGCCTTGAAGCCATCGACCATGCGCGTCCATATGGAACGAGTATCAGTGATGGGGCCGAGCAAAGTCGTGGGGTCGATGGTCGGGTCGTCTCTGAAGGCGTCCTGGGCAGCCGAGGCGTTGCAGGACCAAAATCCGTTTGAGTCGCCGCCGATGATCTTCGGCAGGCCGGGGTAGCGTTCGCCAACATAGCTGCCGAACGTCTCTGCCGAAGTCTCGTTGAAAATGATGGGGCCGTTATGCCATCCGCAGTTGACCCAGCGGCCCCAGGTGGGAACGAGAGCAATCAGGATGCCGTACTCGGCAGCCCGCTTGACTGCCCAATCGACGTGGGCGAAATAAGCCTCATTCGGGCGCGTCGGGTCGGCATCGTGCAGCGCAAGCTCGCTGTAGAAGTTGGGGAAGGTAGTGCCGTTCAGCTCGGAAAGGACGACAGCCTGAACGACATTGAAGCCTTTGCTGGCGCGATCCTGGAGATAGTAGTCGATGTCACTGCGGTTGAGGCGGTGGAACAGCTCCCATGCAGTGTCGGCCTGCCAGAAGAAGGGCTCTCCGCTGCTGGTCCGGTAGAGGTATCGGCCGGCGGCTGAAATCGAGAGGTGGCTCCACGGAACAGCCGTGGAGTTCTGTGCGGAGGCACATGCACCGCCAAGGGAAAGGAGAGCGAGGACCGAAGATGTTGGCCGCATTTTGAGGACTTCCTAGAACAGTACCGACAGCGGTGTCAGTGGCACACCTCACAATTTATAGCCCGGCATTGTGGGAGTTGCGCTTTGGCCAAAACCTGACCTGGGGCCTGTCGAAAGACAAGCGCGAGATACCGGCTTGACATGATGCCCATGTTCCGGGCGGATTTAATGATGCGGAGAACGCCTTTTGTGGGGTTCAAGCCGGAGAAGCTAAGGCGGTCAGTCCTGCAGTGGGCCTCGGCCTTCAAAAGGTCTGAGCACTCGGAAGGGGCATTTGTGAGAGCACTGTTTTTCTGCCGGGTCGGAAAGAGGCCCGATAGGGCTTGCTGGTCGTGACCCGAGGCATTGAAGAGCATTGAGGCGGCTTTTCAGTTGCGCCTGCAGGAGTATCCTAGCGCAAATCACAAACGTCTGGAGATGTGCAGTGCATGCATGAGAAGGAGTGTGGGTGCCCATGGAGCCCCAAGGTGGGGCAACCACGGCCGCCGGCGAAAGGCCGGTAGATAGACGTCATCCCACCCAAAAAGGAAAGTAGAGGCTCCGGCGTACAAAATCGGCATTCACCTCCGACCGTCGGCCGAATCGTCCTTTATGAAGGTCCGAATCCCCCGTGTGAGAACGAAAACCCTCGACCAGGTCGACCCCTGTCCGCTGCTTGAGAACATACGATGTCACTCTCAGAAAATGTTCGACTTCACCGCAGCAAATTGTCAGTCGATTCTCATCCTCCGTATTTTCTCATGTTCGCAGTCCGAGAACCTCTCCCGGCGGCGCCATAGCTGCATTTGAGGAAAGCGATAAGCTCCAAGGACGTGGCCTGGGAAAACGCCGCCAGAGGAGATAGTGCGAGATGTTCTTGAATTGAGCGCCGTTTCTGTCAGGCTACGATTCGTTCGCGCCAAATCACTACAGACGAGCACCCGAATGCAAGTCGAGACACTACGCAAGATACCCGGAAAAACAATCACCTCGTCCCTCCCGTTGTCTTTCTTCAGTGCTTCGCCTTTCTCTTTCGGGATGACCCCTTTTCTAAATGCGGAGACTTTGTTGTAGCCGACGATATGCTATATAGGACGGCGAACATGCCGCGAAAATATTTGCTCTACGCTAAAAGAATTGTAGGGCAAGCTGACTTCAACGCACCACATTCAGTCCTCTACAGTGTTCTTTTTCTTTTTTTTAAAAAAAAGAAAAAGGGATGACGTAGGTTTCAAGTTTCTCCAAATAGTTGTTCCAATTAATGCCGTCTTACCCCACATCAAATTCGAATCCAAAAGCGAAGCCCCGAGAAGACCGACGGGACAACAAAAGACTGATTCCTGTTAATATCTAAGAGGCGCTTTATTAAGCCGATTCTCACTTTGAAAGACATTCTACCGCATCAAACAAACTTCCCGTCGCCAACGTACTGTCCTCCTCCATGATACCTCCATCGACTCACAAAGGCCTTGCTTGTCCCATTACCTACCACGCCATTACTCGTCGCGTAAACCCCAAGAAGTGCTCCGGTATACCCACCACTAACTAGACTCCCTTCAGCATAACCTACAACTGCCATCTGGACATGATCTTCTGGTGACTCCGATACCGCACCCACTGAAAAGGCGTAGTGCGTCACATTCGCCGCTTGAACTTCCAAGCGCACCGGATGGCCCGCCTTGTAGCCAGCCGGAAGCGATGCCAACACGTCTGTTGGGACAGTGGCGTTCTCGTTGCTGCTGAAAGCCCGCAGCCGTAAGCGTGGTTCAGTCCCAATAGCGTCATCCAACATGATTCCCATATCCACGTGCCTTTCCTCGTCCGTATAAACGACCACACCAGCCTCTTCGCCTCGTGCGGTAGGCTCAAACAGCAAATCAACGCTGAAGGCAAACAGAGTGTCCACCTGCCTGCGCCCCACAAAGGTAATGTCCTTGGTAAGGTTGAGGTCAGCGGACAAGGGCGACGACAAGTTCCTTGGCGACGGAGTCAACTGCAGCGCATTCTCTTGCCCCAGTGGAGATACGACGTAAGCACCATCCCTAGGAAAGCGCACGTGAACAAAGTGCCCTGGCAGCGAGGTGCCTGGCTCAAAGTCCACCACGTCAGGCGCATCGTGGAAAGCGCCCTCGCCGGGAAGGCTGCGGTTGTGCGACAGGGGCAACGGGCCGTCCATGCTGCCACTCACGCCCTCCAGCAGCGTCGGCCATTCGCCTTCCGGCCACGACACGGGGAACAGGACGGTCTCGCGGCCCATGGGATACGTCTCGAATTCGGGTCCACAGCGCATCGCCAGCGCCACGCCCCACCAGTTTCCGGCCGCGTCGTGGAACAAATCCGCGTGGCCGACGCTCTGGATGTAGGAAGAGGCGCTGGCGGCGGCGACGAGCGGGTTGCCGCTGTAGTTCTCGTACGGGCCGGTGACGTTGCGGGAGCGGGCGATGGCGCCGCGGTGCTTCCTCTCGGAGCCGCCTTCGGCCACCAGGATGTAGTACCAGCCGTCTTTCTTGTAGAGGTGGGGACCTTCGGCCGTGCCGATACCGGTGCCGTTGTACGGGTAGCTGATGGATCCGAGGGCGCCGGTGGACGTGTCGATGGTGGCGAGGCCGATTGCTGTCCCGGTTGCTGTCGCTGCGGCGCCCGTGTAGTACGCTGTGCCGTCGTCATCCCAGAAGAGGCTTGGATCGTAACCGAGGAAGTCGACCGAAGTAGGGATGCTCCATGATGAACTGTTGTACGGGTTCGTGGTCGTGAAGATGAGGTTGTCCATCGTGAAATCGCTGTACGACGAAATGGCAACATTGGTCGTTATGAGGTAAAATGTCCCATCGTGGTAGCGGAGAGTGGGTGCGAAGATACCATCTTGTCCCGTGGGTGCAGATGCAAACTGTGGAATCTGCTCGCGGCGATTGAGGACGTTGCTGGCGAGCTTCCAATTGACAAGGTCTTTACTAGCATGGATCGGAACTCCTGGAAATGCGGTAAAGGTTGAAGTAGCGCAGAAAAAGGTCTGGTCCAGTTCGGCAATATAGATACAGCTGGGGTCCGGATGGAAGCCAGGAAGGACAGGGTTTATGTAGGAAGACGTATTAGTAGCACTGCTTGCACCTGCCAGTAGGAGCAGCGCCACGGTAATGAGATCCATTATGAAACGAACGTGAGAACAAATGTAGATTGGTAGATCTGACTGGCTTGTTTGCACACTTGCGTGGGATTAAATACTTGGTAGAAGGTGTAGGGAGGCGATTTACCGTATTCGCTTGAATTTCCGTACTGCTATTGACATGCTGGTGTTTGATCGGCGCAATCTGTTCAAACAGTGAAAATGCGCTTATTCAAATGGTCCGATATCAAGAATAGCGTTACTTCTGGAAATTAAATGAGGCGGACAGGCTGACCGGAAGGGTAGCTCTTACGAAACGAAATCGTGGAAGATGTGGCCATTCACGCGTATCACATCATACCTAGCATTCAACCATTGTCCCTTCCATAGCACCGAATAGATGCAGCTGTGTTATGTCACGGGAAATCATGAATCAACTGTCCAGACCCGGTCACGAAATCTTGGAAACGGTGCCAGCCGTAGACGGCTTAAAGATTTTGAAACAATTGCAATACCTGTCAAGTAGTTCCAATTGCTTGTACTTCTATCGCAAAGTGTATTACAGCTATCATGGAAGAGTATGGAACAGCATGTTGAGTGCATGTTGTTTGCCTATTGTTGTGTACTAGCGAAAAGAAACACCCCCGCATTTCCTCAAGCCTCGGGTGTCAGGATAACACGCCTGTAGCTTGTCAAAGCCATATCCCTCTTATCCTCTACGGAAAGAATCAGGTGGAAGGTCTGAGGAGTTAGCGAAATATCAGGAAACATAGATAGGTGCGCACTTACGAGGCCGAGACTAGGTGGTGAGAGTCGCACTACACTCCCGTCCTCATCCAAATTCGTGACCGTTATGTTTGGAAAGATTTCGGGACGATTGCCATCCATAGCCGCCGTTACATCTCGATATGTAAGCCAGTTGAAAGTAAGGTCGTCACTGTCAGGGTCCCAGGACTGGGAGGCATCGAGCACGACGGATTCCCCAGACTTGTAAGTAACTTCGAATGCTGAAGGACCACAAGTCTCGTTGACAACTACGACGGGGTGATGGTTGTTCTTCGAGTAGTTCCCAGTGACCGTCCATTGCATACGTGAGGCGAAGTCGTATTGGTATGCCTTCCTCCAGCGCCAGATCGAGGCGAAGCTGCTGTAGTAAGTGTCCCCGCTGATCCCGTACACAAAATCCGCTGTGTTGGCAAAAGTTTGTGTCCGGCCAGACGACTCCACGAGAGTATAGCGACCACCCCAACTGCCGTATTCCGGGTGTTCAGGATCTCCAAGACCGTTTTGAATGAGGGGGAGGAAGGAAGGGGTATCGCCCTCCATGATATAAGAGAAGTTTGGATAATGAGCGCCCAGTTCACCGATACGGATGTGTTTCTGGAGCCAATCATTGGTGACCAAAGAAGTGTCGGGCCCGCCTTTGTCAAAATGTCTGTAGTTTTCGCCGCTGATGCCGTTCCATGTTGCCTGGCTGAATTCGGTGAAACCATGGAGAGAAACAATGTAAAACAAGGCTGGGAAATTCTGTCGAATCCAAGAACCTGCATCATCTTGATCTGAGATGGAATAGACCCGGAGTTTCTTGACAAAGGCGATTGTCTCGTTGGTGGTCCTGGTATTCTCCACCCGATAGAGAGCCTCGGCCAAGACCGCCGCCCCACCCCAGATTGTAACCCATAGCGGCTTCTCAGAGCTGTCCGCCACGTCAATCATGGCTAAGGCCGCCTCGCTGGTGTTGAGCTTCAATGATTCAAGACCATATACCGAATGCCCTTTGTAGACTTTGGACAGAAGTTCTTCTGCCCTTGGAAAGGAAGCGCTGCTTGGTGCATTGCTGTCGAGATTGTTTGTGACATTTCCGTAAGCGCTAATGACTGTACGGATAGTGGATTCGTCGGTGGCGTTCATGAGAAAGGCAGATGTGACAGCAGCGATGCCTTGGATATCTAGTTCATTGGCGTACACCAACAAACGGACTAAGCTCATCTGGTCGTCTGGTTCGTTGCTGATATCTGTAAGGACAAAGGCGCGGGGCTTCGAAGCGTATCTTGCATCCTCGCACTGCTTCTCGTTTTGTGCTGCGCATGAGAGGTGGAAAAGTAGGGAGGTCGTGAAAATGAACACAAGGATCCGCATGAACACCATGGTGTCTGGTGGTAGTCGCAGGCGTGGGTAAATTGGGTTTATTCACCATCTGGAAAACCTCGTAGATATTTGTATTTCACGGGTGACCTATTTCGGAGAAAGCTCGACGCCTTCAGCAATGAGCAGCCCGTGTCTAATGAGGAGGTCACCACCGGAAACGCACCGCCATGTGTCGTTGCTTCGCCTAATTTCCGTGGCTGGTCGCATGTTTTGTTACGTATATTTGCGTGTGCTATGCGAATACGTAAAACGAATTTTGCGGAGAGAAAAAGTGATTATTCGTACCTACCAAAACGTAAATTCAGCTATTGGCCAGAGCTTTCCACAGACCATCAGCGCACTACTAGACTACCACTAGAGTACGTATCCTTAGATTCAGGGGAAAAGTCATCTTACTTTTACTTAAGCATCAAGAAGTTCTTGTAGTTTGACATACTCTGCCTGAAAGACAACTGAACAACTCGAAAACTTGGCTTGCAAGGGGACACGACATGATGAGATTCATCTCACTCTGTGCCGTCGCTGTGGCCTGCATCCATTCTAAAGGTTGTGATGCGCAGGAAAGCAGCACTTTTCACTCACCTGATATCAAATATCGCCCAAAGTTTCGCTACTGGTGCGTGCTTCATATCTCCTATTTTGCCTCCATCTTCAGTCAATTAATGTGTCCTTTTCCTCAGGATTCCGGATGCCAGTATATCCCGTGACACCGTCCAGCGGGATATTGCCTCGATGGCAATGGTGGGGGCTGGGGGCTTTGAGCTCGTGCCCTACTACCAGTACGGATTCCCAGAAAGCGATAGTGGCGTGCCCACGCCCACCAATTGGTCCGAATATGGCTTTGGAACAGAAGCTTTTCGCGAGCTATTCCTAGCGGCGCTGCAGGCTACGGAAGAACATAGTCTCTCCATGGATTTTGCTCTGGGCGCAAATCAAGGCCAAGGCTGTCCGGCTGAGACTGAATCGCAAGGTCTGGCAGTAGAACTGGTGAGTTCAGGATGAGTCAGTCAGAGAAATCTTTTCAGTTAATCCCTTCACAGGCTTATTCTAATGTCACCGTTGTCCCTGGGCACACATTCAATGGCACGCTCCCTTTATCAAGGCAACCTGACAATCTTCTGGGAAGCATCATGCACAAGCTGGAAGAGTTTGGTCAGCAGAACCTTTCTGCTGTAGTTGCCGTTGAAGTTAAAGCTCGTAAGAGCCACATCAATATCACCTTTACTATCCCTTGAACTGACTGCCGTCAGGTGCCGAGTCTCCAACGACCTATCCTTCGAACATTCTAGGCCAAGTCATTGACCTTACATCATCCGTCAAAACGGATGGGTCTTTGACTTGGACAGCCCCGGCCGGAAACTCAACATGGCGGCTTATGGCGTGGTATGAGCGGTATGCCAATCAGAAAAATGTTGCGCCGGGCCTAAATGCCACCAATTACATCCAAAATGGCTCTTGGGTCGTCGATCATTTCAGCGCCGCAGGGTCACAGAAAATGACGGACTTCTTTGACCAGCACATTGTCTCCGATGACCAATCAAGACGACTATTGGCTGCAGTTGGAGGAAATGGTACGTACAGCATTCTTGACCTACTTTGGCATCCACTGACGCAATATAGGTTGGGAGGATAGCATGGAAATGCAGAGTTCGCTTTGGTGGACGCCGGGTTTCCAGCAACAATTTCAAGCAGGACGCGGTTACAGTGTTGCTCAATGCTTGCCATTCCTCATTAACACCAAGAATTATTGGATTCAGGCAATCGCGCCTTACGGAGAGGTTTTCACCTCATTGGACGAATCACTCGCAGAAAGCTGCATCGAGGACTACAGAACCACGCTGAACGAAGGCTACCAACGGTATCTCTCGCACTATGTTGAATGGGCTCATAGTCGAGGAATCAAGTACTCGGCTCAACCCGCTTACAACCTACCTCTGAACATGGTGAGTAATTCGTGCGCCCTCGTAGTGATGTCCCCACTGACGGTGAATTATCCGGCAGCTTGACGATGTACCGATCCTTGACGCCCCCGAAGGAGAATCTCTCGGTTTCAATAATATCCCTGATACTTACCGGCAGCTGTCGGGACCTGCACACGTCGCTGGAAATTCTTTGGTATCCTCGGAATGTGGTGCCTTAAGTGGAGCCCCCTACACGCAAACTGTTAACGATCTACTCTGGTCTGTTCGTCGCGGCCTCGCAACTGGGATTTCAATGAACGTGCTCCACGGTTTTGCCTATTCGGGATCTTACGCTAATACAACCTGGCCTTCGTACACCACATTCACATACAGGTATACAGAGATGTGGAACCAAAACCAGCCCACTTGGCAACACATGAATGATACCATCATGTACATTGCCAGGAACCAATACATTGCGCAGATCGGGACGCCCAAGGTTGATCTGGCGTTCTACCAATATAGCTCGCCATGGCTCGCCGAGGAGAGCTATCAGAACACAAACCTCCAGAACTTGGGATATACTTACGAATACCTGGGCCCCGGAAGCCTGCAGAGCGAATATTCCGTCGTGGAAGACGGGGTGCTTGCACGTTCTGGTCCCGCCTACAAGGCTCTGATCTTCTCAAATCAGACGTCTATTACCCCAGAGGCGGCTGCGAAGATCAAACAATTCGCATTGGACGGGTTTCCAATATTCTTTGTGGGTACAGCAAACTTCACATCCATCGGAAAGAAGCCTGGAGATTCTCAGAACGTTTCTTCTACGATGGATGACATTCTTTCAACAGCTTCGAATGTTCACACGGTAAAGTCGGCGGAAGATCTTCCGGAAGCGCTCAAAGCGGCATCGGTCTTACCAAAGACCTCATTCCCTGACCCCATGGAGGGATGGTTTACTTTCTGGAGGAAGACTGAGCATGCCGACTACGCTTTTCTGTACAACGACGGGAGTGAAACACGGACTTCAGAGGTTGTGTTCAATACTTCGGGAACCCCATATCTCTTCGACGCATGGACCGGTACCGTATCTCCTGTCCTCCACTACTCCTCAATCTCGTCGAAAATCTCGATCCCAATCACTTTGGCCGCAAATCAGACAAGTATAATTGGCTTCGCAGCTTCTGGTAGCAACAGCACCTCCACATTTCCACTTGCACCTGAGACTTTCATCAACGCCGTCACCGGAGCCGTCAAAGGCCTCCGCTACAACGGCAGTGCTATCTTAGCCCAAATTTCAGGCCCAAGCTCAGTGGTCCTGTCCTCCGGCAAGGCCGTCAATCTCACTGCCTCTCCTCCCGACGTCTCGAACCTGACAACATGGGACATCGTGGTCAAAGACTGGCACCGCACAAACAACACCTTTAGCATGGACACTGCCGTTGATCAGCATGTTTACACCAATTCCACGCTCGCACCATGGACATCTCTTGATCCGGCTCTTACCGGTGTTGGCGGCATCGGCACCTACTCGACACAATTTGCTTACCCTACGCGAGCTGACGGTGAGCGTCGTCTTGGTGCCCTGCTTCATCTCGGGCCTATCGTGAACACCGTGCGTGTATGGCTGAATGGAGAGATTCTGCCACCCGTGGATATTACCAACGCGGTCATTGACATAACCGAGTATCTCAGTGTCGGAGATAATAGACTGAAGATAGAGGTGGCTTCCACGCTATTCAACCGAATCAAAGCGGATGGAAATGCTACATGGACAGCCGGTGTTACGGCGAATGAGGAGAATAGCAGGTTCTACGAGGTCAATGAGTACAAGGAATTCGGCTTGCTCGGACCAGTGTGGGTGGAATGGGTAATGGAGGCGGTCGTCGCCTAAGGAGCCGGAGAATAGCAGTATACGCGCTTTTATTGATGAGGTTATCTGAAATGGTGATGCCTTAGTGTGTTATTGTCGCAAAGTGAAGCTTGATATTTATCAGAACGTCAGGCTGACGCCGGGTATCGGAAAGGCGGTTCTTGTTCCAAGAACAGATAAGGTTTTGCTGTGACGGCGATGATGGCCTTGCGGCGCTCGGGCGGGCAGATGCGCTTGACGAGAACATGGTAGTTGTGAAGGAGCGAGAGAGGTCTCAATGTGTGGATGCTGCCTGTAGATTCTTATTCCTTCAGGGTACATATATCGAGCGAATGTGCTCCGGGGGCCAAAACAACGTCATTGGTGTACAGGCCCCCACCCCAGCCGGCAGTATACGGCCACCCGCGCAGTGCTCAGCCATTCTTGGCCATTACCTGATGCAGACTTCTACGGCGCAAACAACACTTCTACGCTGTAATGAACACATCTATTCACTAGGCGCAGGACTGAAGACTGACTGTCTAGGCTTTCCCGACCCCCGGGAGAAGCTGTAGGTAGTTATTTAGATAGAATCGTCCGCTTAGGATACCACTCATTGCAATTAAGTAAGTTGAGAAACTCCTCATTTAATCGATGTACTGCTACTAATCCTCTAGTTTGTAAATAACGGCCCTCATAAGCGATACGTCTGGCCAATGAGGTGAGCATCAAGCAGGCTCCGCAGTCACGTGCAAGAGAAGTCTGCTGACAGGTGGGGAATGAGAATGTAGCATCTCAGCCTTACGACTCTCCAACAACCTCTGCGTCCAAATCCCAAGACGCTCGTCATGAATCCACCAAAGCTAAAGGGGTTTTCTACCCGCTCACCTTTGACCTATGATTCTCTGGATCACGAGAAACGGCAAATCCGCCTCGTTACCTTGCATCCAGGATGCTGGCGTGCTCGAATTCGCTGCAGCCTCGCGACTGTATCCTTGGACGACAAACCAAACTATGACGCCCTGTCATACGTGTGGGGGGATCCAAAAGCCACCGTACCGATTTTCGTTAACGGCAACGTCTTACATGCGACCGTAAATCTATGGCGAGCATTACGAAGATTACGAGAAAATTCTCCACGGACGATCTGGATCGACGCTATATGCATCAATCAGAGTGATAACGATGAAAAGTCTTTTCAGGTCTCTCTGATGAAAGACGTCTTTTCTGAATGTCGCAACGGAATATTGTGGCTGGGAGAGGATCTCTCTACGAAGAAAACCAAGGCTCGCCCACAACCCGCCTCAAAATGCACACGCCGCGCAATCAAGTTGCTGAAAATCATCACCGAAGGAAATCACCTCACCGAACAAGATTGGTTTTGCGCCCTGAACCGTGATGTTCTTGATTCCGATGAGGTTGAGCTCTACCATGGCCACTGTTTGGCCTTGAAAGGACTCCTAGACTCCGAATGGTGGCAGCGCGTTTGGACGATCCAGGAAGCGTCGCTGCCTCAGCAAGTCTATTTCCTCGTCGCTTCCCACAGGCTCTCGTTTGAGCTAATCACCAATGCGTATCGTTGGACGGAACATCACACCATGACCTGCTGCCGAGATCTCTGCCTTCAACTGAATGATCATAATTACTCAAAAGGTGCATTCCAAATGCTTCAGAGTTTCACTCATATCTACGGGACACTCAGAGCTCGAAAGCTCCACCACACGAACAAGCAACAATCACTCCAAAACTTGTGTCGCTCTACCGGATGTTTGAGAGCCACAATACCACAAGACAAAATATACTCCTTGCTGGGGCTTGTCACGAACTGGAAGTCGGCTTCTCCTCTATTACCAGATTATTCATGCCCCGTAACAGAGATATTAACGAACGCATTCTTGAAGATGGTGGAGCAAGACCAAGATCTATCAGCATTCAATGGAAAGAGAAGCACCAAGAGACGTGTTCCAATTCCCACGTGGATCCCCGACATCTTTACTTTGAGCTCGACCCGCATAGAATATCCCCAAGAATGGTATGCGCTGACCAAGTTCTGGGCATCTTCTACACACTTTCATATGCCCATATTGCTTGATGCCTCAACCATTCAGGTGAAGGCAATAAGATTCGGCACAGTAGATGATATCGGTGGTTCGATGATTGGTCGAGATACAATCGTCGCTACCCTTGCCAATTGGAGAAAGCTGGTGGGGATCGAGGACTCTGTGCACAGGAAAGTTCCTACAGATTTTACTAGAGTAAAACTGTTCTGGAATGAAATGCTGAAAGCTATTATGACTCGTCCGCGCTTACGGTCCCATTTCGGGTGTGAGTTCTCCAACATACCGTGGGAAGATCTGGAGGATATCTACCAGCAGGATTATGCCAGATGGACGGGTACAACAGAACACCGTGGCCATTTCCGTTCTACGCCTTGGATCGGGGCCATCAGGGCACCTCCGTACAACAAGATCTTCACCACAGGACAACGCCGATTTGGATATGCGCGCCGAGAGACATGCCCTGGAGACGAGGTTTACTTACTAGTCGGTGGCAGGGCACCATTCATTCTGCGAAAAAGAATATCGGTTTACAGAGCTCCAGGGTCAATCAGATGTCTCAAAGCGTACTCCGTTATTAGCGAAGCTTATGTGTCTGAAGCTATGGATGGAGAGCTTTTACAGGACGGTTGGGAGGATATAGCAGAAGATATAGCGCTAGTATAGTCACGCTTTCTCCTTACAAATTCGACGAACCTGAATTGTCGTTGATACTCATCACTATGTGAAAAGTTACTTGCTCTCTACTGTGGTGAACCGTACCTAAACTGGAAAATTCAATCTCTACTTGCCGTTTCTGCAACCTAAAGATGGGTTTTTGTTAGTCCTCCAGCGCCTTAAGCAGTGATTAGATGACAGCTCTCAAATGATGGGTCTAAGAACGAGTAATCTTTGTTGGTACCAAGAGATTTTCATTTCTATCACCTAACTACAAATGAAGGAATCGTAAACAAAGCACGTGAAACGTTTCATCCTCCAAGGCTGTGGCCCCCAAGCCCAGATGCGCGCTTTCCAGGCTCGAGAGCTCGCCTCTAACCCCCTTTCACCATCGAGGTCCTCCAAATGCACGAATTCAAGCAACGGAGCAATCGATGGTCTGACCCTTGGTGCAGGCCTTGAGGGCCTGGGTCATGTCGTACTCGGAGCAGGTGGTGGGGGTGTTGAAGTGGTAGTAGCCCTGGCCATTCTCGTCGCGGTCGCAGCCCCAGTCGGTGACGGAGCTGCCGCAACGGCCGCGGATGTTGTCGAGGCAGCCGCTGCCGCAGTCGCCGTTGTACTCGTCGTCGTTGTCGACCCAGATGTTCCAGCGCTTGAGGACGCCCCAGTTGGTCGACTCGCAGCTGTTGGCGCGCTTGTGCAGGTTGTTGTTGCCGGCGGCCTCGGCGGGGGTCGGGCTGGCGAGGGCGCCGAGGGAGAGGATGGAGAAGAGGAGGGTGGAGGTGATGGTGGAAGCGTGCATTTTGGTGGTCGTTGGCTGGTTTTGAGAATTGGTTGAGTGGTTGATTTGAGGGTTGTTTGAGGATGGTGAGTGTGGAATTGGGGTGATGAGTGCTGTTGTGCTGGATTGAACAATGCTTGAGATTTCGTCTCTACTTATACTTCGACGCTCCCACCACAGCTGCAAGAGCGAAGTGCAGAGGCTGTGTGATGAATTGACATACTCGCCATTCTCGAGAAAGATCAGCGAAGAATTGATGATGGTAGAGACGTTTCCGGCCCACAAATGTCCGTTGGCAGTTCCAGAAAGGATACAGTCAGAGTGTGTAATCGATCTGTGCTTGGGGGTAGGCTGTGTTTGGGGGCGACTCAAGTGCATGAGACAGCGGACCTCTGTACACGAATTGAAGGTGTAAGTCATCCAAGAAGAAGAAGGAAGTAGGGTTGAGGTCGCACCAAGAGATGAGTCTTCACAGCCAAATGGGGCGATGGGGCCAAAATCGCTAGACGAAAAGAAAAGCGTCCCACTTAATATGGTAAGCCGCGGGGAACCTCGCCCAGGTAGGAAAATCCTAGTTCCGGATTGAGGAAGAAATAATTTTAGTAAGCTGACAGGCTCAGCAGTATCCATGTCATGTTCCCGGTGGACAACGAGAGCCGCGGGGTAGCACCGCGGTGGACCCACAGCGGGATAAAGCTGAGATGCACTTTATTGGAGAGTCAATCCATAAGCGAATGCCACACTCCGCATCCTATCTGCATCAGCACCAATAATTTAAATCCCGAGAGGATAAAATATGCGATATGATGTCAAGCGCGGGTTCCTGCAGAAGCAAAACGAGGGGTAGCAGACTCAGCCGCTCAGCCGCTCCTACACGAAATTGTGGTCACATTGTCTCGAAGATCTCCAAATGTAGGCAACGCAGAAGCCATAATTCGATACGGGTATTCTAGAAATACTTTCTCGGAGATAAGGTCTTGAAGCAGGGGATGCAGCTGAATATCGACGTGAGCCCCAGGCCCGGACGTGCCTCTGAATCGAGCATTTACCGCTTCATGAAGATTCTAAAATCAAGAAAAGGCAACTGCTCCACTTTCGTGGCCCAAAGCCCTCTTACTGTGCTGACTTGCGGTCAATGAAAATATGTCCACTTTTCCTTTCCATCTGCTCGCCCGTCCTGTCGTCGTCCAGAAAAAGCGGTACCAGAACCTTGTCACCATCTGCCGGAATGGATCTAGGTATTTCAGCTCCTACTTCTTCTCCCCACTTAAAAATGGTGATCCTATGTACCTTTGAGCGGAGGCGCCTGCCACGCAGAGCCCTAAGGTAGGGCCGATATTGGTCTTACAATAGTGGGTATATCTTTCAGCCGCTATCGGTGAGGAGTCCAAGGCCCCCCTCTGGTCACACAGCAGTCCCTTGGCTGTCAGCAGTCAGATATCTTAGGCAACTTGGCACTCCGTCATGAGTGTGGCTTCGTTGCTCGCCGAGAACCAGCATCCGCCTATAGGAATCCTTGCTCGCTCTCACCGGCGTTATTCTCTTACTTTACGTCCGGTTGCTAATATTGCCAATTTATTCGCCTCTGGAGGGGGTCACCTGCACTGCATAGTTTTGGAATTTTCTGATTTTACTTTCCTGTGGAGGCTCTACTATTGAAGATTTTATTGGACACTTCAACATTGACATTCGTCACTTGATCGGTTTGGTCTCGAAAGCGCGTTGACACGGACGCATATCACATACTGGCAGTGCAAGCCTCCAAATATGGCATTGAGGAAATACTGACTGTGCAACGGATGAAAGCTTCTTCTGTGGCACCAATCATACCGGGGTTCCGAGCACCTGAAAGCTATTGACCAAAGGCACGGCATCCGCCTGCGTCACACGGAGACGAATGCGGCTCGTCTGTACAGGCTCATCAAGCGTGTCGATGCGCTTGTATCCGAGCGAGGTGCCAGTAACAAGCGTTATGAACGCACCGTCCACGACGGCATCGATGGCATATCCGCCGATACGCTGGCCCAAGGCAATATGCTCCTGTGTGGCGAAAGCTTCAACGCTGTATGAGCCGCCCAAGTCCATTTCCAACGAGCCAGCCGTCTCCCCGTCATCCATCGTCCAATAGGTATCGGTACTGCCGTCCAACACATTGGCCGGGCCGAACAGAGACGAGTTCCCCGCACGAACGCTGCTCGCGTTCACCGAGAGGCTAGGCGTGAGCACATTGCGGTTGAGAAAGGCATCGCGCTGGGCTTTGAACTCAAGCAGGATGTCCGCGTCGCCCGCCACGATCTTGCCACTGGTATCAGGAGGCACATCGAGCAGCAGATTCACGCTGCGGGCCACGGACTGCATATACATGTCCATCAGCGCGTCGGCCGTCTTGGGCTGCTCGTCGGCATGGTAGAACCAGCCGTCGCGCAGGCGGGCGTCGGCCTCGGCCGGAGTCCAGTACGAGCCGTTGCGGACGCCGGTCTGCAGTTCGTCGCCGTCGTAGCGGGCGTCGTCCTGGGTCCGGCTGATGGTGTGCCAGTTGGTGGCGGCCGTGACGCCGTCCTCGTTGCCCACCCAGCGCGCGTCGACGCCCTGGTGGCCCCACATGACGGCGTCGGGCTGCTCCTGGCGGATGATCTCGCGGAAGCGCGTCCAGTCGAACGTCTGCACCGTGTCGGACCCGCTCGCGCCGTCGAGCCAGATCTCGAACAGGTCGACCTTGTCGCCGTCGTCCAGGCGCATGGTCACGAGCTCGGTCAGCTGCTGGGCGTACAGGTCGTTGTAGTCGCCCTCGGTCGCGTCGCCGAAGATCTGCGGCTCGTCGTAGATGGTCCCCGTCAGGTTCGGCTTCGGCATGGCCGGGTCGCGGTGGATGTCCCATGGCGAGAGGTAGACGCCGAACTTGATCCCATGCTTCTTCGCCGATGCGGCTGCCAGGCGCACTACGTCGGCATCGAGACCTTGGGCTGCGCGATCCTGCGCCCACTGTCCGTTTGCGATTTTGTACGTCGTCGTGTTCGTGTCCCACAGCGCCATGCCGTCGTGGTGCTTGGCCGTCAGGATCATGCCCGCCATGCCCGCGTCTGCGAACGCCGACGCCCATTGATCCGTGTCCAGTGCTGTTGGCTGGAATACGTCTGGAGTGCTTTGGCTTTCTCCCCATTCTTCGTCGGTGAAAGTGTTGGGACCAAAGTGCACGAATGCATAGTATTCAAGCTGGTGCCATGCGAGCTGTCGCGCGGATGGCGTCTGTGAATAGGCAGTTGGCGGCGCTTGAGCAGATGCTGCAGCCGCTAGCCAGCACACAGCACTGACGAGTAGCAACGCCATAGTTTGCTATTTGATTGTTGAGTTCCGCGGAGGTGGTCAGTGGTGGCTCCACTTTGATCGAAACAAACCTCAAATGACGTCGGAAGCGATAAAAGAACAGGCGCGAATGCGGCCTTTGTAGAAAACCGGGAATATTATCGGCTGGCCACTGTCGTATTCGATCGATTTTCATATGTCATGATCGGTATTGGCCGTGGGTGGGGTAACTTCTTTAAATGGAAGGTCGATGGCAGCAAGTACAGGGATTACAGATACTTGCCGCTTTGCACTTCAAATTTATGCTTCAATAAACTTTATCGCGGTAGTAGTTTTGGTTTCTCGACTATCTCTTCTCGCTATAGCAACATCGAAATTCCGATGCATGCAATGAAATGCTAATCATCGTAAATAGCTTCACGAATGCGACAACCGGACGCGCGAAGTGGCAGAAATACCCAGTTCACGATCACCACCAAAAGTTAAGCAGTGTGAGCCGGACGAATCCAGATTTGCTTCAATAAGACTCCGATTTATATACTCTCTACTCCAGGCACCTCCGGATGCGCCAATATTTACACAGAATTTTGCTACCAAGGCACTAGGCTTAAAGGCTGTACCTGGACTTGAGGTGCCTCCACCAGTCCCTGGCCATCCACTTGTCGAACTCGGTGATCTCCATGGCGCTGCCAGCCAGCATGATGAAGTTGGTGACGCCGGTGGGGGTCCAGTCGTAGAAGTCGTCGAGGGCGAAGGTGTGGCCGATCTCGTGCAGCAGGATGTGGACGTTCTCGTCGTTCATCGTCTGCAGGAAGTACTCGGAGCCGACACGCTGGCCCCAGTCACCACCGGCACCACCCTCGAAGCCCTCGGTGAGCCAGAGAGACATGTCTGCGGCACATACATCAGTAAACAAACTGGGAAGGGGAAGGGAG